>CM028130.1:1643680000-1644202500 GCA_016271365.2 Neoceratodus forsteri
TGTTACCTCTGAATTCAGTGTCATACTCCAGACTGTGGGAATCCCCTGGACCAGTCCTGCTCCTGGGCCCATGTCCCTTAAATATGGATTCTTATTTACCCCCATGCTTTTCTCTCTTTCCTCCCATCTTCCTTTGAGGATGTAGTAGAATCCATTGCTTCCCCTCCACCTCCTCAGAAGCCCTGATCAATGGTGCCCCACCTACTGCTGGTCTCTGGGTGGCACAGTCAGTGACCCCCCCCACATCCCTTCTTGCCCTCCACCTGCCCACCCCACACATGAAATGTTTACAACATAAGCAATCTGTACAACACAGAGACATACTTACAATGTTTTTCTTGCAGCTGTCAAGTGAAGATTTGCCAAATTATTGCTGATTAATATTCATTTTCTTCATCAGCACTTTGGATGTCTGTTAAATGTTGTGGTTGTTATGTCCATGTTTCTGTTCTGTTGTCTGTATATATATATATATATATATATATATATTTAAAAAATCTTTCTCAATAAAGAGATTTAACTAGAAAAAGAATAAAATAGAGGCAGAGGCAGACAGGAATCTCAGAAATGGAGAAAACACATTTTATTAAGTGGCAGGCAGTATGCTGAGATGGTATATTGACTATGAGTTATATTGATAGCATGTACCCAAGAGCGATATATAATTTATCACATTAAGCTGTAGACAGTCATGTTTCCCAGAAACTGAGGAGAGAAATAAATATTATAATGGAGATCAAACAAGTAGCATGGAGGCAAGTTCACCTTATTTCATTACTGCCTCGGAATCAATGACATACAGACACAACAGGTACTGCAACAAGGCATTTCATTCTGTTTCACTAGCAGTGCTGCTCAAAGACATTGTTAGTGCAGCCTTTTGTAACAGCATTCTAAACAGAGATTTTTTTTTATTGAGGAGCTGACATGGACTCATAAAAAGCTGCAAAATTGTAAATAAATACTGAGGGTGTAAGAACACTTAAGAATAAGTTGTAAAGTCATGCTAAAATGTGTTGATCTAATGAAACATAGGACAAATTGTGTATCTAACAATCTTTTAATTGACAGTCAATACTTTTACAGTGCCATAGAGCGTGGAAGCTATTTTAGGGACAAGTACAAGCGATATTGGGATAACATAAATAATATGTTCCTTATGAATTCAATTCTTGGCAATGAGTCATTATATGAAAAAGGAATAACATTTTTTTTAAAGTTCTTTGTGAAATTTTGAAAGGGTATTTAAAGAAAGCTTGGAGTCAGGATGGAAATAAAAAAGTTTTGTTTTATAGAAAGCAAGGGGTTAATTTATATAAAGAATAGAGATAAAAACATTGAATTAATTCAAAAGGAAGTAATTATGATAAGTTATATATTTGAGGACAATATAATGTTTCTTGTGGTTAAAAGATGTGCCATGATGTTTATAAAATAGGGTAATATTAAAATTCACATGACTTTTGGATGTTGGGGTCTTTTGAAAAATGTAAACATACACATTTTATTAATGATAGTTTCTGTGGTACCCTACTGAAGTGATTTAATCACAAAACAGTGCTGTTTTTCCAAGAAGCATTGCATCTTCATCCATATCTCTGATTCAATAAAAGGTGTTTAAGATCGATATTGGGTAAGTGGGCCTATCACTCCAAACTGTTTTGCTAAAATAGAGGCAGTCAGGAATCCCAGAAATGGAGAATAAAAATGTGATTAAGTGGCAGACAATACCCTAGAGACTGTATATCGGCTATGAGTTATATTGAGAGCTTGTACCCAAGAGCTATGTATACTTGATCATTTTAAGCTGCATGCAGCCAGATTTCCCAGGAACTGAGTAAAGAAATACATGTTTTAGCTGAGATCGAACAAGGTAGCGGAGAAGTAAGTTCACCCTGTTTCATTACTGTACTGCCACAGTCAATTATATTCAGATGTACTGTAATAGGCACTGCACAAGCAATACTTTACTGCTTTAACATGAATTATAGGTAACCTCTGTCTGGTGAAGTTCAACTGGGGAAGAGGCAGCTATTTAGGTGGAGAACACAGGCAGCTTACCTGACCATTGGCCATTATGCTCAGCTGTTGCACTCTGAACTTTGCACCGCGGGCCACGTGGTTAAGGAACACTTTATACTAAGAGGTAGTCCTGCCCAGTTTCAGAATAACGGCACAGATCACAGATGAAAAAAGCCTAGGAGACAAGAGAGAGAGATACAAAACTGGTACCACTTTGTAGAACACACCCTCTCTCAAGATCACGTATTTGATTGGTGGCAGCGCTGCACTCTCAGTTGTTGCTGGACATCCTGGTCCTGATTTTGTGGCGAGCAGTGATGGTGAGAAGGTAGCATGGAGAGACATGTTCATTTCTCCCACCGTGGCTCTAAATACAAAAGGAAGGGGTAGACCACAGCTGAAGAAATCCCAGGAGATGAGAGGGATTCAAAATTGGCATCAATTTACAGGACCCACCCACTGTCAGGCTCCCACCACCTAATTGATGGTTTCACTGCACTATCAGTTGTAGCTGGACCTCCCAGTCTTGGTCAAGCAGTTCCACCAGTGCACAGTGTTGGGGGCGGTGAGGAAAGACATGTTCCTTACCCACAGAACCCCAGCTGTGGCTCCGAATACAGAAGGAAGACACTAATCATGACTGAAGAAATCTCAGGAGACAAGTTCAAGTTCATGTTTTAAGTTTAGTTTATTAAATAGATAAAATCATAAGATTTAAAACACTTACTTAAAAACAACAGGGGCCAAATATTCAAAAGTTAACACCAGCACTAATGGGGTTTGTGCAGGTGCTATCCTGGTTTGCAGCGACTGGTGGTGGTGGTGGGGGGCTATATCCTGAAGTCCCTGTACTGGGCTAACATTATGCTATGCCCATGCAAATGAGAGGGTCCCCTCCTGTATGTGGGTGCAGCAGCATGATCAAAGGTTTGTGACAATGGTAAAAGGGAACCAAAGCAATGCTATTTACCATTGCCGATAACCACATCTTAACTGGATGCTAAGCCCTAACCCCCACTCCACCGAAGGCAGGATGGCTGTACTGCAGCTGCCCCTCTACTGCCCTCACGCCAAAGAGGTTGTATGCCCTGGTGTCCAGTGGTACCCCCACTCTCCAAACACCCTTCCTGTGTCTGTTACACATCTCCCTGGTATCTAGTGGGACCCCAACCCCTGATAACCCATCCCCTAGTAGTTCAACATATCCCTGGTGTCTAGTTGCACTTCCCACCCCCAAACACCAGTTCCATAGTAATTCAACATATCACTGGTGTGTAATGGTACCACCACTGCCGAACACCCATCCCAAGTTCCATTAACACATCCCTGGTGTCCAGTGGCACCCCTCACCCCCTGATCACCCATCCCCATTTCTGTTGCCATTTCCCTGGTCTAGTGGCACCCCTCCATCCCTTTGACCAGCTGTTTCATATTTGGTGTAAAACTTCTGGTGCCTAGTGGCACTCCCAACCCCCTGATCACCTGTCCTGTGTTCATCACACATCTACCTGGTGTCTAGTGGTTCCCCCACCACCCAGAACACCTGACCTGTGTACTGTATACTATCTCTGGTGTCCAGTGGTACCCCTGATCCCACTACCTGACTGCCCATTGCCAAATGGACTGGCAAATATTGGTGGTTCAGTGTGTCCCACCCACCCTACCTGCACCCAGAACACCACCTAGTCAACCCCTCCTTTACTGGTGTGTCCAAGGACATGCCTGGAATCCTGATATGGTCACTGGCACAGCCCTAATCTCACTACCTTGGCTGGCTGCTGCATGAGCTTATATGAGCACGCTTCTTGTCCCCACAGCACCAGTGCTGGGGTGTCAACTTCCCATAGCTACAGATTACAGTGGAACCACAATCTAGTTGCAGAACCTTTTCAGCTCTTTCTCAGGACACAATAAGGCCTGCTGCAGCACTACTGGTGCATAATCATAGCACAAAACAAATATTTCCATCTGATCCTCCACCACCTTCACCATTCCCATTTAACCAACACTGAGTTTGCCATGGATCCCCTACACATAACCCAGCAAGCCTCCCCTCCCTATTATGGTTGCCTTTCTCTTGACCTGTTTTACCCACTGGACCAAAACTGTTCTACTTTATCCAGCTTCTAACAGATTCAGACATGTCTTCCCGACAGCTAGGCCAGCAGCTTCCATTATATTTGTTTTTGCAAGCTTCCGTCAAACCCAAGGAGTGTTTCAAACCACCCTGGTGATCTGAATGTTCAGCCGCTGAAATCTGAGGTATGGACTTTACGCCAGGAGCCACAGAGCAAGCTGTTACCCCGCTGTCACTTTGAGCTGGCTCACCACGCACCCACTCTTGGTGGACTCTTCCTTTTATAGATATGCTTAGTCATGTGACTAAGTGTCTATTTTCTCATCTGCTCCTTATATTATCTGACCACTAGTGGCTGCTGAACCTTGCTCTCTATAAGTGTAATTCTTTTATCCCTCTTCCTGTGTCTTCACCTTGTCCTCTTCTTTTTCTACTTTCGTTTCTAACTTTTCTCCTCCCCGTATCATTTATCATCCACTTCTCTGAGCTCACCCTATTATTTCCTCACCCCTCTCTCACTCCTTTAATTATTATCTTCTTTTAAATCACATCCTTTCTGTGCCTTACCACTACTTAACTCTGTCTTTAATGATGGCTCCCAATCTCATAGTCCTGCTGTATTCTGCTCTTATGCTCACTTTTCTCTCCTGGCTCTCTATGACTCCCTGTTCCCAATCTACTGACCCTTCTACTTCCGCCTTCTCAGATTTTTCCTACTCTAACCGTCTTCTCTCACCTCATAAACATCTAAATATAACACCCCTCCTACTCCCTAGCATCTTTGTGTATCTTGCTGCATATGCCTATAAAAAAAACTTAATATCTCATTTGCCATCCTGCTCTCCACTTGCTCACTGTAAGCTGTGGTATCCTCTTCTCTTAACTCTCATTCTGTCTGGTGACATTGAACTCAACCCTGGACCGATGATGCATTACTCTTACACAGATCCATCTTTGATCAATGTCAAAAGTCTCTGTATTGCTTGCCACAATATCAGGAGCCTTGTCCGAAACCTAGCTGAACTGGATGCCTGGGTTGGGCTCTATAAACCCGATATCCTCTGCATATCTGAAACATGGCTTAAACTGGCCATTCCAGACTCTGTCTGTTCCATCCCCAACTATAACCTACTATGGTGCGATAGACCCTCCTCCAAGCGGGGGGTGGGGTGGCACTTTTCTATAAAACTCATCTCAAGCTCTCTATTATCCCTACTCCTGCCTCCTCACTTTGTGAATCCATTCATGCCACCCTCACCTTATGAACAAAAAAACTTTACATTGTTTGTGCATATAACCCTCCCCGTTATTGTCCCCTAGGCCTGGAAGAGTTACTTGATCGAACTGCCCTACTCACTGGTCAGAACAAAGTTATCATTCTTGGGGACTTCAATCTAAATTGGAGGCGCAAAACTCAGAACTCCCTTCTATCCTTGATTCAAAGCTATAACTTACATCA
Organism: Neoceratodus forsteri; assembly: GCA_016271365.2. Taxonomy (NCBI): domain Eukaryota; kingdom Metazoa; phylum Chordata; order Ceratodontiformes; family Ceratodontidae; genus Neoceratodus; species Neoceratodus forsteri. Next base: position 1,643,685,559 of record CM028130.1, read on the forward strand.
ACTGGTTACTGAACCTACTAGAGCTGCCTCCCTGTCTAACTCTAGCACTCTAATTGACTGGATCTTAAAAAATTGGACTGATCATATTCCTACTGTTGGCACTCTTGCTGACTCCATCACTGACCACTCTCCTACATTCTGTATCTGGAGTCCCTCATCTGTTCCCTCTCCCCCTCCATGTTATATCACCTTCAGGAACTTCTCCAGTCTTGATCAGGATAAGTTTCTTCTTGATGTCTCTTTAATTGATTGGACTAGCATATATCTGGCACAGGATGCCCAGACTGCTCCTACTCCCTTCCTTATAGAATTTGGGACCCTACAGGATAAGCACACACCCTTAATTACTCGTTGTGTATGGGGTAAACAATCTAGATGGCTGCATAAAGATCTGCTTACCTTACTCCGAGAAAGGGACAAAAACTGGAGGCGCTTCAAGTCCTTGGGACTTCCAGCTGATTACAGTCTATACAGGGCTCAAGTGAATGCTTGTAAAAAACTAATAAGAAATTCCAAAAGCTCCTACTGTTAAAGTCTACTCATTGACTTTGCTGGTGATGCTAGAAAATTCTGGTCTCCTATAAAAGTCTTTCTTGGTGCTAAACATACCAGTACTTCCAATGACATGGTACTAAATGGCATCCATTGTAATGATCCCACACCCATTTCAAGCTCTTTTAATCGGCATTTCACTGATCTATCCAATTACACTTCTTCTTTCTCTGCAACACGACCTACCAATCATCGCTTTGCTCCTTGCGCAGTGGAGGCTGCCCCTCCCTTTTGCTTTAAAGCCATAACTAGACTTGATGTTCTCAAACTACTAAACACAATCTCTGATAGTACCAGTATCAGTTCTGATGGTCTAGAACCCAGGCTCCTAAAACTCACTGCTCCTTTTATAGCCTTCCCTCTGGCTAGAATCTTTACCCTGTCCCTTGCAATAGTCATGTACCTGACATCTGGAAAATCACCCATGTTGCCCCAGTTCTTAAAAAAAGTGACCCCAAAGACATTTCGAACTACCGGCTCATAGCCATTCTCTCTGTTCTAAGTAAAATCCTAGAAAAATTGGTTGCCAGGCAAACAATTGAGTTTCTCCTTAAACACAACCTCCTTTTTGACAAACAACATGGCTTCTGTAAGGGGCACAGTACCTCTACTGATCTACTTAAGTTTACTAGTGATACCCTCTCTGCCATGGATTCTGGCCTTCTAACTGGTGCAGTTTTTATTGACTTGACAAAGGCTTTTGATCTTGTTGATCACCCTCTTCTCCTATCTACTCTCCAATCCATGTTTTTTTCTCCACCCATTGCTGCCTGGCTTAACAGCTATCTGGCAGATAGGGTTCAAGTCATTAAATTCAGTTCTGTTCTGTCTGACCAGACAACCATTATCCTTGGTATTCCCCAAGGTTCCATCCTGGGCCCCCTTCTTTTCTCATTGTTCATCAATAACATTACTAGGGACATTATGTCTTGTTCATATCTCCTCTACGCTGATTATCTCGTCTTGTATACTAGCTCCAGAAATATCTCTGATGTCAACCTTCAACTCTCTTTGGACTTCTTGAACATTCAAACGTGAATCTCTGGGCATAAGCTTGTTCTCAATGTTGTTAAAACCAAAGCTATGCTCTTTGGCTCTACCTCAGCTGAAGCACCCCTTCCTGGCTTACCCTTTTTATCCCCTTGAGATATTTAAAGACCTCAATCATGTCCCCTCTGTCCCTTTTGCATCAAACCATTTTCTATTTTTCCCCTATTTCATAATGGCTATTTTTCTATCCATTTGTGCAAACTGAATAAGTATAGTGGAGACCAGATTGCTAAAGTTATCTGCCACAAGTGTATTATTCCCATCAGCATGATGACTATCCAGTGCCTTAGTTTTAGATCCATCATAGCTGAATTTTCTACTACCATTGTGCTGTGTCTCTGTACTGTATGAACAATTGAATCCCTGCAATACTTTCTCTATTGTTTCTCTCATTCTTTTGTTTCAAAAATTCAATAAAAATGTCTTTACAAAAAAAAAAAAAAGCCAAGGAAATCCCTGTGCAAAACTGAGTAACTATAGTGGAGACCAGACTGCTAAAGTTATCCACCTCAAGTGTATTATTCCCATCAGCACGGTGACTATCCAGTACCTTATTTTGAGATCCATCATAACTGAGTTTTGTACTACCATACCTAATTTGGTCTTGTTGTAAGGAATCCACAAGATTTCTTTTGGCGTGCCTAATGTGCATGTGATTATCTGCTTCTTGGCAGCATACTTTATCTAGCCCTTGTTCTCTCATATTTGTTTTTACAACTATTATTGATGGATAATGGTCGCTTTCATAATTTTTTTGCATATTAAAATTAACCACTCTGTCAAAGGTGTATATATTTATAAATGCTAACTCTATCATTGAACAGCTTTTTGCTGGGTATATTATACTGCCATTTCTATCATTTCCTGTATAACTATTAATTACTCTTAGAATCATATCTCCAGCTAGTTTCATTAACTTTTTCCCCTTTCCTTTCCTTGTTAAGTCTTGCATTTCATGCTGGGATCTTGAGTAGATCATCTGAATTCCAACGGTTTTCTGTCTTCTCCAGTAGGCCCACAGTTTTTGCTTCAGGTTATCCATAAGTATAACCATATCGCTGGGTAGCTCATTTCTTACAATTCCAATTGTTGACTGAATTCTAGACAAAATATGAATAAAATCTTCCACATTTGGAGTTGGCACCACATAAATATTAAGAATGATTAGTTATTCCATTGCATTTATGTTAATAATCATACCTAGACTATATGGACATTCTAAATTTAACCTGTAGCTTTCCATGGTAGAAGATGTACAAATTAAGGTTACCATACCACCTTGTCACCTACCATGTTTATTTACTTTAATAGCTGGTTGACACCATGCTGAGAAACCTTCTATCTCATATGGTGATACATTATCAGTCCATATTTCTGGTAAAGCTATGATATGACATTTCTGAATATAATTTATCCATTCCTTTTCACTTAATTTTGCCACAATCTGTTCTATGTTCCAGCTTGACAGGTTGATACAGTTTTTTTGATCCTCACATTTTTTATTATAACTATGCAGTCAGTTGTTGCAATCTATAGAATCCAAAGTTTCACTTGACAGCTCTGAATCTTTATCTTCTGAGGCCTCTGCTAGAGTTGTGTTGGATGAGGACAAACCACTTTTCATTTGACTGTCATCAAGCACCACACTAGTATTGGTTTTTGGACCTTTCCTTTTCCTCCCTCTTTTTTGTGCCCCAGAGTAAATTACATACAGACACAACAGGCACTGCACCAGGCAATATGTTACTGCTTTAACACTAATTATTAACACCTTTTGCTTGGTGAGGTTCAGTTAGGGAATAGGCTGCTACTTAAGGAGAGAACCTGGGAAGTTTACCCACCAATTGGCCCTTACACTGTGCCCTTGCACGCTGAACATTGCACCAGGGGCCACTTGGTTAAGGAATGCTTTATACTAGGAGGAAGTCCTGCCCATTGTCAGAAGGATGGCACAGATCACACATGAAGAAAGCCTAGGAGATAAGAGATTTTCAAAACTGGCATCTTTTTGCAGGACACACCCTCTCTCAGGATTATGCCACTTAACTGGTGCCAGCACCACACTCTCAGTTTTTTTCTGAACCTCCTGGTCTTGATTTCATGGTGAGCAGTGGTGGTGAGGGGGCAGCAAGGAAAGACATGCTCACATCTCCAGCTGTGGCTCTAAATATAAAAGAAAAGCATAGATGACATCTGAAGAAATCCAAGAAGATGAGAGGGATTCAAAATTGGCATCACTTTTCAGGATCCACTCACTCTCAGGTTCCCACCACCTGATTGATGACTCCGCTGTGCAGTCAGTTATTGCTGGACATCCCAGTCTTGGTCTAGCAGTTCCAGCAGTGAATGGTGTTGAGGGGTGAGGAAGGACATGCTGCCTACCCACACGACCACAGCTATGGCTCTGAATACAGAAGGAAGGCACTGATCATTCCTGAAGAAGTACCAGTAGATGAGGGATTCAAAATTGGTGCCACAATACAGGATTCACCATCTCAGGCTCCTGTTCCAGAATTGGTGACTTCTGCACTATCAGCTGTTGCTGGATATCCTGGTCCTGGTCCTGTGGTTCCAGCACTGAACCATGGTGGAGCAAGAAAGGACACAATCCCACTCCTGCTTTCCCAAGCTGTGATTTTGAATACAGAAAGAAGACCCCATTGCATCTTCAGATGTCCAGTGAGACAAGAGGGATTCAAAATTGGTGCTACTTTACAGGACAACCCTCTGTCAGGGTCCCACCACCCGACTGGTAGCCAAGTTGCAGTTGTTGCTGGACCTCCTTGTCCTGGTCCAATGGCTCTGGCAGAGAGCAATGGTTAGGGGAGGGGGAGCAAAAATGGACATGCTTCCATCCCTTATGTCCCCTGCTGTGGCACCAAAATAAACTTTGCACAAGTTGATCATTTTTTTTTGTAGTTAAACATTTTCATTGAATTTTTGAAACAAAGGAATAGGAAAAACAATTCAGCAAGTATTACAGGGATTCAGTTGTTCGTACGTACAGAACTACAACACTTATTATTAGTACCATAGTAGTCCAGATATGCATAGTCTGGTATATCCAATATTATTGGTTAAGAAATAGTGTAATTCTACATTACTGGAAGGGTAAAAGGATTCCTACAATTAGAGAACTATTAGATTCCTTAGGAACCATAACCAATAATGAACTTATCGGCTACCAACTGTTAAATAAAACTGATTTATTTAAGAAAATATGGGAACCATTCTTCAATTTTAAAATTGCTTCTTCAGCCACCTAATTTCTATAATTAGCTTCTTTGTTGATATGTCCTCAGTTGTTAATGTAGATGTTACTGTTTTATTGTTTGCGTAATACTGTAGAATTGATTTATTTCACTGTAAAAAAAAAGTCTCGCTATGTTTGCTGTAGAAAGCAACCCGCTAAATTAATTGAACAGCTAAGTTAGTTATCTGTGTCAGACTCATTATACAGAAGTACAGGATAGCAAATTTTAACTGCAGCTAATAAGTCCCACGGCCTTGGACCACTAAATGAAACGAACGCGTGACTTTTCAATTCTACAGTAATCACCTTATTTATTTATTTTGTTGTGTTGTAGCCAGTTGTGTGCTTTCTACTTTGTATTTGTTGAAAACCAACAAAAATATTAATAATAAAAAGTAATAATGTAAATACATTCACAAAGCCATAAGATGGATGATACACTAGATGACATTTTTTGGACTACGTATCTCATTTGTGATACTCTTCATAATTGGTATTATCTAGGATATCAGATATTTGCTTCATAATTATGGAAACAGGAGGAATATAATGTAATTGATTCAAAACCTGAAAACAACGATGTACAAGTTAGTGCACCAAGATATCTGTATCACATTATATCCGGTTTGGGTCCAAACTGGATCCCACTTGGGTGTTGCGCCTTTATATGCCAGAGGTCATAGGAGAAGGGTAGAGGGAGAGAGTAATGGGGCAGTAGTCCCTTGAAGGCTGATAGGGTCATCCACCCTGGGGCATCTTGCTAACCAATGCCTGTCCTGAGATGGGGTGTGAGTGTCTAGTTGGGCATACAGTAGTTCAGGGTGAGTCTGTTGCCTGCAGAAATTGTAGGAAAGAGGCCCATATTTTAACACGTTTCATTTTGGTGCTAGTAGAGATATGCAATATTCTCTCGTACTGTGCTAGCTGTGCCAGGCATTCAAAGAAAATATCTAGAAAAGCATAGTACTACTGTTTGCAAGAAATTCAGATTGTATTAAAAGAAAAATTACTGACTTCAGGTGATGGTCCCAATGCGAATAGCTGCCTAGCTTTGAGCCACCGCACCCTGAGCACACAATCAGTAGCAATCACGCATCTTTACAGCGACTATATCAGGTTTAACACTCACTGTGTCCAGTAGAGTGTGGGCAGAGATGGGTCGTAGAAGAAAGAAAAGGCTGGCTGGCTCACAAATGCTTACCCCAAACCTGAAAAATAAACCTCCAACGGGCCTCAGCCCTGCGCCCTTGCGGTCCTCCATAGCCTCCGGCTCCATTGATGAGGACTCAGGCTCCGACTCGGAATCAACTTCCACAAGGCTAGAGACACACAAAATCTTAAAATTTTTGCACAAGATCGATAGCAAAGTAACAGATATTCAAAATGATTTCAAGAAGCTTGAATTGCGCACCTTGGCAGTAGAGAATCATGTTGAAATTCTCCAGAATGAGCACATGGGTTTTGGAAGGTCGTTGGCCTTCCTCCATAAACAGGAGCTGGCACTTACACTCTGGGCTGAGGACATGGAAACCAGATCCCGAAGAAACAATATCAGAATCTTTGGGATACCGGAGGGGGTGGAACAGGAGGGCATGCCTGGGTATATGGATGGACTGCTGGCTCCACACTGAGCTAAATCTGGGGGAAGAAATTCAGTTGGACATCGAGAGAGCCCACAGGGCAATTGCTCTGAAGCCCAAACCGGCAGCACCCCAAAGCAATCTTAATTAAATTCCTGAAATATTCCATTAAAAAGAAAGTGCTAAGACTGGCCTGGGCAAAGAAAGATTTAAATTTCGACAGCACACGAGTTTATGTGGATCAGGATTAACCTCCAGTTATGATGGCCAAAAGGTCCTGTTCATAGTGAAGCAGCTTAGAGAGAAAGGTATACGGGCTCAGCTTCGCTACCCAACCAGACTTGGGGTAGAGTCCAAGGAAGGCCTGAAAATATTCGAAAATCTCCTGCTAGCTAGCTCCTTTTTGGAAATTGAGGGGATTACACTCCCAGACCTGAAAGAGGAAAAAGTGGAAAGTGGAATAGAGGATCTGTTGTGGTCTTTAGCCCCTGGAAATTGTCACACATCCATACTCAACTCCAGATCTGAAGCTTCTTCCCCTGCATTCTGAAGTGGCAAGATGGATTGTACCCAGAAAAAAACCTGAACTTGGAGTGGTGATGGCTGAACTAAGGTGGTGGTAACTAGTTACCTCATTTGGTTTATTTTGTGTGGTTTGAGAGCATGTCTGATGAAGTTTAGTTGGCTGAGTTTCATGAGCTAGAGCCCTGTGATGGCTGTTGGTGTGGCTCCCCCTGGCCCCCTTACCTGCCTCGAACCTGTTGCAGTGATCGATCCCTCGGCCTCATCCAGTCAACAGAAAGGGGGGAACCTTCCTGTTTGGGTCAGCGTTTACTGGCTGGACTACCTGTTAGGACATTTCTGCAAGGTACCACACAAATAACATTCCCCAGAAAAGCTCGCCCTAGATCTTTCCTCATGGAACGGCATGGTCCAACTCAGAGTATACAGGGTATGATTTCTCCCCAACTACAATTGGACTGGCCCGCATCATACAAGTAAGAGATTTAATTTGGCAACCATATGTATTCCTTGTGGTGAGCTTAACTTCTCAGGAATACTGAAGTTGTAGTTTTACATTGCTTTACATACTCATGGCCCAATTTTCTGGAGGAACTCGGTAATTTCCTGGCCAGGAGGCTTGAAGACAGTGGATTATAGCAACAGACTTTTGTAGAAACGAGGAGATATTGGAGTGATGTCCTGCATTGGAGTGGATGATGGGGGGATGGAGGGTACAGGGTTAACGGATGGCATGCCCCCCCAACTCACATATCAATGACTAACCATTTGTGGCAATTTTTTATTTTCTGTATTAGGGCCTGAGAGTGGTTATGTTTGAAATCAGGGATGTATTACTGGGGACCAGGTTGGGTGGGGGACGGGGAGCCCGTTGGTTGCGGGATGTGGGGGCTAGCTCCGTGGAGCTTCCTAACCAGATCCACCTTGAAGTTTCTCAGTGGCCAGGAAGGGGGATGATTGGTGTGGGCACGCCCATGGGCTCCTAGGTGTTCTAGCCAGATACTACTAAATGGTGTTTAATTTGGGGTCACAGATTCATGGTTTTATTTTTCAGGTATTCAGCCTTTCACTATTCCAGATTGACTGTGCATCTATTCTGATGCATCTTGCAAGTGCTCTGTGAGCTCGGGGCTGGCAAGCTAGTCCAGTTCTCACCGGAAGTTACTAAGTGGGCACCGGTCTTGGAGCTTCTGCTAACCAGGAGAACCCTGGATCTTTTAACCTATCAACTAGGATAGGGTTCCCGCAGGGGACCTTGTCCCTGTTCTGCTATCTAAGGGGGTGGGCAACTCCCACAGAGGGCAGAGTGATGGTAGCCCCGGGTGCTGCCAGTGTCGGTTTGTTATTGACCTCCCCCTTAACATCAAGGGATTAAAACTAGTTTGTTTCACCTGTTGTGATGCTGTTTAATGTTGTTGTTTACAGTTTGTTTCACTTGTTTTTTCTCTTTTCTCAACTGCAATTTTTTTTATTCTGTACTTTACTATCAGGTGTGGGTGGGGGAAGGGTAAATATGTTATGAAGGGGCAAAGGTTTGTAAGAGTGTTAATGCTGACACACCAGTTATGGCTGAGTTAACAGGTTGTTCTCTGAATGTGAAGGGCATAAATAATGTAATTAAGTGGAATAAAATTCTGGCAGAGCTTAGAAGGGAGAGATGCGATATATCATGCAGTCAGGAGACTAGGCTCTCCACACAGGAGCATCAGAAGCTTTGAAGAACATGGGTGGGATCAGTGTATGTGGAGGAGCATCCCCAATTCAAAAAAGCAGGGGTAGTGGTGCTAATTCAGAGGGGCCTCCCATTCCAGGTTCAGAAAGTTAGTAAAGTTGGCACGGGTTGTACGGTGGCAATATCAGGGATTTATATCAGCCGCCCCATCAGTATAGTGGTAGTGTATGCCCCCACACCCCCTACAGGGGAGTTTTTTTATTCCTTATTCCATACCCTGACTGGCCTTCCCCCAGGTCAGATCATTTGCGCAGGAGATTGGAATTGTGTAGAGGATGTAAGCATGGACAGAAGTCCCCAAGGAGGCTATGGTTCCAAGGCTAGTTTCCACCTTCTTAAGAATCTTTGTGCAGAATCTGGCCTGGCAGACCTCTGGAGGCACTTATACCCTACCTCCAAGGACTTCACATTCTACTCTTCAGTAACCAACTCGTACTCGATATTGGACAGATTCTACACCCAGAAGGGGCAATTGCATTCTTTCCGGGATGTTAGTATTCTCCCGCTCACAATCTTGGATCATGCTATGATCCGCGTTCACATTTGATGGGAGAGAATTCATCATAGCCAGTCAATCAATCAATCAATCAATCAATCAATCAAACTTTATTTAACCTGGCATCAACGCCATTGAGCAAGCTAATTTTCAAATTGGTCCTGGACAAAAAACAATACAATACATAGACATAGTTGCAAAGAATCGGAAGCAACAACATAATACAGGTAAAGGTCGATACAGAACAACGTAAGTCTAACATAGGGTCTGACAGGTACAATTCGTAATGAATCTCATAGGAAAGAGGAGACGGTAAACCAGGATAGCACTACTAATTGGAGACTAGTGCCTTCATGAGGATATATTGGAGAGGCAGAAGGAACATTAGTGTGCTAGGGAGAAGGGGAGTGGATGTAAGGAAGGCGGAGAAAAGTTAGAGGTGCTGGGTTTCCAGTGAAAGGCATGTGAATTGGGTGGCATTCTATTAGGTTAGAAACGTGGAGGAGCCAGAGGCTGAGACCTCAATGATGCCTAAAACAGCTGTAGGTTTCCCTCAGATATTCAGATATCAGAGCTTTGAAAGTGAATAGACTTGGTAGTGAGGGAGCTTAAGTGAGCTTTGCATAGTGTTCCATAAGGATGGGAGTGAAACATTGATTGCAGACATACCGTGGGTAGTTTTCATTTGAGGCATCTGGAAACAAAGTGTAGTGTAATGTCTAAGGCCATAGAAACCATTGGCATGCTTGAAAAAAACTTGAGATGTGGTTTGTGGAAATTTGACCCAGGCCCAATCAATGACAAACAGTATGTGGATTCGACTAAAACTGTCATTCAGCATTATCTGAAGGAGAACACAGAGGCATCCCCCCCCTGAAATTTCTGTGGGACACACTTAAAGCGGTGGTCCACGGCCATACGATTGTTTATGCCTCCCACAGAAACAAACAGCATCAAGCCCACCTTAGGGAAATTTTGGATAAAATAATTGATCTGGAATCAGAACATAAATGGACCAGGTTGACCTCCACCCTGGCCCTTCTGCGTGAGGCAAGGTCCACCTACGATTCACTCATGCTGAAGCGAACTGAAAACTTGCTGAGGTACATGAAGCAGTGTTACTATGTGAGGGGAGAGAGGGCTGGCAAACTGTTGGTCCAAAGACTCAGGAAACAAGACGTTGAGAGATATATCCCTACTATTCAACCTGATGACCCAAGCTCGCCCCCCCAAAACCCAACACTCTGATATAGCGGAGGAATTCCTAGATTATTATAAAGGCCTCTACTCAGAGAAGCGGATTCCAGACTGTGCCCAAAAAAACCGGGAATTCCTCCAGCACATTGATTTACCCTCTTTATCCCTCGCACAGAAGGAGAAGTTGGAAAGTCCCTTTACAGAGGAGGAATTGGGGGAAGTGATTCAGTCTCTGAAGTCAGGGAAAGTCCCGGGCCTGGATGGATTCACCTCCGAGTTCTATAAATGTTTTGCAAAGGAGGTGACCCCATTACTTGCTCAGCTCTGTAATTCGACACAAGAACCTGGGGCAACCCCTGATTCATGGGGTGAGGCACTCATTTCGGTGTTACCTAAGTTGGGGAAAGACCTAACTAAATGTTCAAGTTAGAGAACTATCTTGCTCCTAAATCAGGATGCAAACATTTTTGCGAAGACTCTTAGTGAGCATCTTCAAACTATTATCCCCGACTTGGTACATCCGGATCAGACGGGCTTCATCCCGGGTAGACATATCCAAGATAATATTTGCCTGCTCCTGAATGTCCTCTCCCTGGCAGATTCTCCTTGTGGGGGGTACATTACAAATGGTGGTGGTGTCTCTTGATGCAGAAAAGGTGTTTGATCACCTAGACTGGACATACCTGGACCTCATTTTGGGGAGTTTTGATTTTGGAGAAAAGTTCAGGAGTTGGATTCAAAACATCTATAGAGAACCTCGAGCTAGGATCCAGGCAAATGGGGTCACTTCTGCCTATTTTGAGACTGGGCGTGGTACTAGACAGGGCTGCCCTCTTCCCCTCTTTTTTATTGCCCTGAGCCTTGAGCCTCTTGCAGCCCTATTCCATCACTCAGAGGTTTTTGAGTATCCATATACAAGATGTGGAGGTCAAAGTGTCATTGTACATGGATGATACCCTTTTAAATATATCTGACCCCAGCTCTTGCTTCCAGAGATTTTTAAACTCCTAGCAGAATTTGGAGAACTATCCAGTTACAAGGTGAACCAAGGAAAATTGAAGATTCTCCCTGTGGGACTTCCTCCAGGGGTGCCCCTCTTGGACTTGGGTCAAATTAAGTGGTCCAAAACAGGCTTCAGATACCTCAGGATCTGGATCCCCAGGGACCTGAAGAAAATATTTCACTCAAACTATTTAAAGTTAGTATGGGAAATTCAAGCAGACTGTAACCGCTGGAAGAACTAGCCCCTCTCTTTATCGGGTAGAATAGAATGTATAAGGATGAACGTTCTGCCCAGGTTATTATTCATGTTACCTTCCCACCCTCTTAGACCCCCTAAGTCATTCTGGGTAAGCCTACAAACCACATTATCCAAATTTGTGTGGTTGGGTAGAAAGCCACGGGTAAAATGGAAAGTATTAACAGCACCTAACGAGAGAGGAGGTCTTGGACTTCCTGATGCCCGCAAATACTATTGAGCGGCCCAGCTGCAGGCACTGGTTCCTTTGATGAAGGACTCTCCTCCACACTGGGCAGAGATGAACTGGGCGCCTCACCCTTGCCCTACATGGAGAACCTATTATTTTTAGATGTCAGTAGGTTAAAGCTGGTCCATTTCGATAACTCCTGAATTAAGGTGATCAGTCAGTCATGGAGAGAGGCCTGTCATGGGTTGCATTTTCCCCTCAGGCTCAGCCCCAGAACTTCAATTCTCAGCTGTCAGGATTTCTTACCTCTCAAATGGGATCTGGATTTTCACCGGTGGGCAAGAGCAAGGACAATGCTATTCTGGGGACCAGATGAAATCCTTTCAGCAGCTGAGGGAAGAGTTTGGGCTTCCATCCACAGACTTTTACCAATACCTACAGCTGCAGCATTATCTATCAGGGGGTCAGTGGAGGCCTCCCCTTATTTCACCCTGGACAACACCCCCCAGGAATGTATTTCTTCTTTAATCCTCACACCAGACTCAAGGGGGTGGGTATCCAAAATTGTACAATGTTTGGCCCAAGGGAAAGCTGACCATTTGGTCCATGTTAAAGAACATTGGACGAGGGATGTAGGAATCTCTTTATCAGAGATGGACTGGGAAGGTTCTGGAGGGGGGTCCATAGTACCACTGCCTCGTTATTCTGGAGGAAATTCAGATGGAGGCTGGTAGTCAGATATTTTCATCCCCCCAGTAGGGACCAAATGTTATGGAAAACATCCTTCTGATCTTTGTTGGAGAACTTGTCAGGCTATTGGCACATTTTCCCATATTTTCTGGGAGTGTACATAATTATCTGGATTCTGGGAGTCTATACGCAAGGTGGTGGAAGAGGTTTTTGACACTTTTCTCCTCCATGACCCCCAGAATTGGTTGTTTGGGCTCCCTCCAGACCCTTTGAACTCCACAGCACAAGGTTATTTATTCACAATTCTGGTAGCAGCAGCCCTAAAGTCTATTACTATCTGTTGGCTCACCCCTAAGAAACCCTCAGTGGATAGATGATATAATATCTGTGTCGGAATTCTCAAAATGGAACATCTAACAGCCAAGTTAAGGCTATCAGTAGATAAATTTAAGGGTCAGTGGTTACCATTTTTCTATTATATAGCCTCCAAAGGACAGAAAATTATTTTGGAAGTTCTGGCGCAATATACTTAAAAGTCAAAAGGCTCCTTCTTGACTTCCCCTGTGTTGTCTCTCTTAACCTTGTTTTCTCTTTTATCTGGAAAACCATTTGAGAACAACTCTCTCCTACTTGCTTGGGAGGTCCTCAGTTCACAGTAATCATCTGCCTGTCAACTAATTTCATGCCCTGGTAAAGACCTTATGTGTTCTATTATTCCCTTCACAGTCCTGTGGTGTTCATTTTCTCCCCCTTGGCTCCCACTGTTAAGATCTACAGTTGTACATTGTTTTCTTCTCATCCCAACACCCTCTCTTTCCTCTCTATCCTTTAGTCTGTCATCTTCCTTTTTCTTTTAATATACTTGGTTCTTGCATCATATTAATAATGTAGTGTTCCCACAGAGGTCTCCCTGGTACCTAATAGCTTTGGCTGTTGGAGATCCATTAAAGAATTTGAAACATAGCTGAGTAGAATGTTATGAATGGAACATGGATGTAAATATAATATTTTGAAGGGGTTATTGCAAGTCCATGTATGCCTTATGTTTTCTTTTTCTTCTGTAATTGAGAAAAATTCTTGAATAAACTACTATTTCAAAAAAAAAAAAAAGAAAAATTACCTAGATTGCTCCGCTATGGGCCTGTATGGGATCAATTTATTATTTTGTGATGGTTGGGCAGTCCATAACAGAAAAATCTGCCCTCCAATCTAATGGGATTCTGGTAGGAAAGTGAGAGGGTGAGAGAAAAAAAAAGAGAGAGATATCTCGATACATATTGGAATCTGTAACTAATACTGTACACTATATCTGGGGCCATATCCTTAAATATGTACAGTTTCTGAGCAATCACTTGTGCTCCATTTGAAAGTGTAAGAGAATTAAATACCCCTTGTAATTTGGAGCTTGAGCTAAAGGAAACCATAAAGCAGGATCAGCGTGAGCCAGTAAGCTGGGGGTCTGTAAGTGCAAGTAAGATGCAGCTACCCCTTACATACATAATGAGGGAATACTCCATGAAGGGAGATTAGGGCCTGAATTTTTAAGTGCTCAGTTTACTGCTGCTTAGTGTTTTGTTTCAGAGAGAAAGATGTCAGCCATATCAGAAATTATCAAGTGCTAATTCGTGCCTTCTTCCCTTCTCTCTCTAGTAAAGTACAGTACATTACATATAATACAATACAGTACATATAAATTTGGATCCCTAACATTTAAAGTAACATACTGTACATAATGCTCATTATTAATTCAGCACACGTCTGATTCAAATGGTAGTCTATTCTCTTGCTTTAGCATAATAGCAGGCAGGCAGTGAAAGTTTGCTAAGAGCTCAAATGTAGTGATCCTGTCTTGTGGCTTGCGTACTACCTTAGCAAAGAGGCAACAACTTTGTAGTGCACCAGGGGAGTCAAAGACTCAGTGGTATCTCAGGGAATTAGGTCAATGTATGCAGAAATGGGGTTGAGGTGAGGGATGCTGGTACTAAGTTGACTAAGATCATCAACTGGACCCACCTCATATCTCCAACTGTCACTTAACTGGCCCAGACATTTATAAAATGTAGTTACAGTTGTCTACAAGTTTGGAGTTGCTCCTGGACAGTAGGCATAGGGTCCGATGGAGTACTAGGGCTGCCAGCCAATGGGCTCATAGCAGGGAGTGATTGTGGTGCAGTTGTGCCTGTGCTTACTATGCTTGCCCAGGATCGAGGGTCTGGAGGGGCCGTGAAAAGAGTGGCATGAACTGGTGGTGTAGAGGGCGGCACAGCGAAATCCAGTTATTCCTGGAAATTAGCAGGATCAGCCAAGGGGATATGTCTGTTACCTGCAAGTACTGCCATTGTCCCTTCTTTTGTGACAGAGGTAGAACTGGGGCTGTGGCTGCGGCTTCTAGATCGAAATCTTTTGGGGGTCGACAGTTCCTTTGATAGGGCTTTGTCTGCTTTTGCGGTGGTGTTTGCTTTTCAGCTGCTGCGTCCATCCATCTTTCCTGGTATCTCTTTGTCCCTCTTTGGATCCCTGGTCCACCCATGTCTGTTCCCTGGTGTTCCTCAAAAGGTCATCCTCTTCCCTGGGTTGGAGTTTAGGATTACTGGGTCCCAGATTACTTGACCATTCATTTTGTATAAAGTCCATGACTGCTGAAGGCATGTTGAATAATCTGGAGGTACCTTTGACTATGATTTGGAGCTGATCTGGGTACCTTAGTGTGAAATGGACACAAACTTTGTGAAGATATTGCCTTGCTGCTGGTGTGAATTTTGTAATTGGTGAGCTCCCTTGAATAGTTGGGAAAAGTCATTATTTTTTGCCCTTGCCACTCAATATGATCTAGTTTCCGGGCACATCTAAAAATGTCCTCCTTTAAAGGAAACTGTAGGAAGTGGTCTATTATGGGCCTAAGTCAGTTTCTGGGTTTTGGTGGCAGTGCCAGTGACCTGTGAACCCACTCAAGAGCAAACCAAGGGTTCCCAGGAACTTAAGGATCTGTGGCAGAGTATGGGCCAGAAAATCATGACAGTCCCCTAATTCAACTTGCTCAGGAAAACCAATGAATCTTAAGTTATTTTGACAGCCTTGATTTTTGAGGTCATCTATCTTATCTTGTAGTAGCCTGATGGTCCAGTCCTGTTGGTGGAGGTGTGCTGTTAGATCCTGGCAGACACCCACATTAGCTTGTATCTTTTGTTCTGCGGTCATTGCTTTTTGGTGCAGGAGCTGAATGTGTTCTGAGTTTTGACCAGCACTGATTCTAAAATCTTTAAGTTCAGTTAGTACTTGGGCGAACATTGCTTCCACCCGTTCCATGGAGAGGGAAGTCACCATTGCCGAACTGTGTAGTGGCTATGCTGGCCTAGAACGACGCTTGGGTCTTGAGTCAGTTTCTTGCCACTATGGGGCTAAATAAAGAAAAGTCATTCATCAACAGATCTACTGATGTCCTCTCAATAGTTTATTTATTTAGTGAAAAAATAGTTTTGTAAAGGCTTAGGATGCAGTGGGATTGAGAGTGGAGGTATGCAGCTCTGAAATTATGCTGCTCTGTCCGTAAAGCACTACCCACTCTCCCCACAAGTTGACCATTAGTGTTAACATAATTAACTGCACTGCCACCATACCCCCCCGCCCCGCTGTGAAATAAGCACTTTTACTTTAATCCATCTACAAATCACCCCTTTCCCAGGTATTTCTAGTCAGTGTTCATTTCAATAGTGCAGCATAAGGCTTATCTGAAAGCAGAGTAATCCAAGAAATGGATAAAGAAAAAAATAAATAAATAAAATAGAGTAACTTGAAAACTTAAAACTGATTACCTAACACCCATTAACACCATTAACGTGTCCCCGTCTTTAATTAATACAGCAGATGAGTAAGCCTTAATCTTGCTGAATGACACTGTTAATGGTAACAGTAAGCACCTGTGCCTCCAAGATTGACCCTGATTACCTGTATTGGCTGTATTTAAACACTTTAGTCCCACCCATCAACTAATGCTGCAGACGCTGTGTTTTTTTTTATTTCAGGCAGTCACGCCACACCACGCCGCAATGTCTGTTAAAGTAAAGCCTTCTCCAGGATCTAAGACAGACAACATTTTCACATAACAGAGGTCAGCACAGTATGACAAGGGGACTTTTTATGTGTCTGGGGAAATTAAGTTTTGTTCATCTTGTAACATCCCTGTTGATCACAAATGCAAGGCAACCTGTGACTGACACTTGGAAGCCTCTTCTCACTTGGCCAAAAAGCGCAATATTGAGCCTTACTCAGTGCCTGCTGTTCAGAAGCAGGTGACAGGACGTGAGCTTTTTTCAACCAAAGCAGTTCATCAAGAAAATAAAAAAAATGGCTCTATTTAATTTGGTAGAAACATTTGCGTCTGAAAACTTGCCTTTATATGTTCTGGACAATCCTACCATGCACTGTTTTCCAGAGGAAAACCTTAAGTCTTTGGAAGTAATTTCCACTTTGCGGTGGCTTAGAGTGCAATACCTGCCAAAGGCTTTTATACCTACCATGTCTCCGTGTTACACAAAAAAGTGGCTGAAGCTTGTTCACTATCAATTGTCTGTGATGAGACCACAGATGTGCAGGACCAATGTATTCTAAATATTGTGGCAGTTCTTTCATTAAACAACATTTCAGAGCTAGGCTGTTCTTGTGACACCGAATCTAATCTAGAGCCGATCATACTGGACTGTGTAGAACTTGAAGATACAAACCACAAAACGGTGTCTCAAGCCATGCTGCAGTGTTTACAAAACTTCAAAGTGCCATACACAAAGATATATGCTTGTGTTACTGACAATGCAATGTATAATGCAATGGGCAGACTAGATGGGCCTAGCGGTCCTTATCTGCCGTCAAAGTCTATGTTTATGTTATAAGAATAAGTGCTGGCAGCAAAGCCTGAAACACGTTTTACTAAGTGCAGTACACGTTACCTGTTCAGCACGCCTATTAAATTTACTTGGTGACATTAGGTGGAAGAATTGTCCTACTGTGAATAAGCTAGTAGTAGCAGTAAAGAAGGCATTCACAGCATGTCCAGCACGGAAAGCAAAATTTAAACAATTTTTGAATGCTAAGGGACAGTCCACTGCACTACCACCAATGCCACTACAGTCAAGCCCACTTAACAGAATATCACTTAACAGACAAACCTGGTTAAAGGAATAGAAATGCGATTCCCCGATTCTTTTCCTATGTTCCCCATTCTAAAATGATTGTTTAAAGGAATCGATACCGCCCGTGTATATATATATGCATACTTTTTAGTGTGATTTTTTTTTTATGTTTCTATCACTCTCTGTGACGGCAACTATTAGTATTTCTCCCCTACCCCACCGATAAGCGCTTTTCCACTGTCATCAACAGTAAATTTAGTTAGCAACTCACCACTCATCTTGACACTCAAGTCTCAGTGGCTGATAATGAATATCGTTAGCACCTGTGATGTATAAATGGCCTGTGATCCCTACTGCATGCTCAGATCATTCAACACATTTGCACTGATCCTTTGTTGTTTGTGCTTGTGTCCCACAATGGATGTCACGCGGAAGAAACCTAAGGAGCAACTACACTGCGCACCCCTAAACTGAATTCTCACATGTGAAGTTGATCTTTTAACCCCCCCCCAACACCACCTCCCTGATCCAGCTGAAGGATATGGGAATAATCTGAAATCTTAAATGCCTTTATAGAAAGAGAGTGCTTTCTGTAGTGATCTTGGCATTTGAAAAGAGGAAAGGAAGGGGGGGGGCATGATAGAAACGTTTAAGTACCTCAGTGGAATCAACAAAGTCCAAGAGGGTAGCATCTTTCAGAAAAAGAGACATGCAAGAACAAGGGGACACAATTTAAAGATAGAGGGGTGGCAGTTCAGGGGCAATGTGAGGAAGTATTTTTTTCACAGAGAGGGTAGTGGATGCATGGAACAGCCTTCCTGAGTAGGTTGTGGGGTCTAAAACTGTGGGAGAATTCAAGAATACATGGCACAGACATAAGGCAATTCTCGTGGGGGGGGCAGGACGAAATAGGCTGTTGGTTAGTAGGATCTGCGGCTTATTCTGTAGGTAGGGAAATGGGCAGACTAGGTTTGCCAAGTGGTCCTTATCTGCCATCAAAGTCTATGTTTCTATGTTTCTATGAGTGCTGTGTCTGCTATGGACCGTGCCAAAAAAATTACTATTTTGGATGCCATACAGCTGTTGAGCCAGGCATGGTCCGATGTTAAGCAGCAAACAATTCAAAATTGTTTCAAAAAGGCAGTTTTTTTGAGGGATAACACTGAGCTGGATGCAGACCGGGAGGACAGAGAGCATGACATGGTGGCACCAGAAAACATAGGTCAGTCCGTGTCTGAAACATTTATAGCTTCTGACAATGACTTACAGTGTACTGGCATGTTAACTGATGAAGAGATTGCTGCTGTTGCTGTTGGGGAGGGTGATGGCCAGCAAGATGAAGAAAAAGAGGATGAGGATGGAGATGAAGAATCAACACTGCTGGCACCAACCTGCAAAGAAGTAAACTTCTGTCTGATCCAGATCTGCCGCTACATTGAACAAAATGCTTGCAGTGAAGAGGATTATAAAGCATACTATGAAATTGAAACTGTCTGCTCCAGAGCCACCAAGGAACAGCAGTGCCAATCAAAGCTAACTGACCACTTCTGTGTGATTACACAAAAATAAAGATACAATATGGACACTGAGAACTTCTAATACAGTACAGTACAGCACTGTACAAGGCATGCATACATTTTTATAACCCAGCCTTTTTAAAAAAGCACAATTGCAAACCCCCCTTCGTCACAAAGCACGTTACATAGATTGAATGAAGTGACTGAACTGTGTTAAACTGCGGTTAGACTCTGTAACACGGGCAACACAGGATAGGGTTAAAAACACAAGATCACATATAGTATAGGAATAGCCCGCTTAAATGCATAATCGGCTGATGTCCCAAGCCTATGCACCTAAGTGGGTTTGACTGTAATACAAGATGGTATACCTGGTTCCATGCGGTGTTTTATCATTCAGAGTACCTGGAAGAATATTCTGAATTTTTTAAGATGAAAGTGTAGCCTGTGAGGATGGGGTAAACATGGCATCTACACAGTCTGTGGTGTTCAGCCTTAATGAAGTTGCATCTAATGCTCCCCCCCCCCGATGCAGATGCTGGAAAAGTACGAGGGAGGATGAAGTGAAGTCTCACCTTGTGTTCGATGACTTAGCTGACTTTGCTACCTTTCTGGAGGTCAAATCGGAAGCTGCGGACCACATACCCTCAAAAACAACAATGGCTTTATGTGCCAAAAAAATTAAAGAGTCTGGCCCAGATATTCAAACTGTACCAGGCTGTGGTGCAAGCTTGAGCGCAGCTCAAAATGGCTGCGCATGGGTGTGGACTGGGCGATATTCAACGAAGCTGTGCTATGGCTCAGCATCATTGAATATCGCACCCTGGCCACCCGCAGTGTGCATGGCACAGTGGCACTGCACCAGCGCAAGTGGCCAGAGTGGAGCATGGGGATACGCTAGCACAAGTTCCATTGCGCCATGCACAGCAACCATGATATTCAAAAGTTGACATGCAAATGGGGCCATAATGTATGCAAGGCACACATGGGGCCATTTGCAGGTCATTATGACCCCATTTGCATACAGGTGCGCTGATCCCCGATGACTTGCACCTGGCGCCCTGCCAGGCAGCAGCCGTCGGGGACTGACACCCCCTGCAGCTGGCAATGTGCTCCACAGCCCAATCGCGGGCTGCAGTAAAAAAAAGGAAACTCACAAATCCCTGGTGGTCCAGTGGACCACTGTCTGCCCGATCACGGGCATAGTAATAAATTACTCTGTCAATATCCCTGGTGGTCCAGTGGACGCTATCTGCTCAATCGCGGGCATTAATAATAAATTACTCTGTTCAATATCCCTGGTGGTCCAGTGGACGCTGTCTGCGATTGGGCAGATAGCGTCCACTGGACCACCAGGGATATTGGAAAGAGTAATCTTTGTTATTACAAATGCCCGTGATCGGGCAGATAGTGGTCCACTGGATCACCAGGGATATTGGACGGACTTAGTCTTTTATTTTTACAGATGCCCACGATTGGGCATGGGGTGCCCGCCAGGTGCAGCCGGACTCAGTAGCCACCCACGGTGGCAGCTGCCGTGGTTGTGCCCTGCAATGCGGCAGCTCACCTGTGGGTGGCCACTCCTTATTCCTTTTTGGGATCAACTTTGTGCTGGCACAGGTAGGGGTTGCACATGCATGGCTCTGCATCCGGGCTGAATATCGGGCTGTGCAGGGTATGCATGGAGCACGCCCCACCTGCGCCGCCCGTGTGTGCTCAGGCGCATCAGGATTTATGCCGCGCACTTTTCCCTTTTGAATATCATGCCGGGGTGCATCAGTGGGTTGCGCATGGCATAATACTGTTGCGCCATGCGCAACTCTTTTGAATATCTGGGCCTATGTGTCAGACAAGGGACACTTCCACCAATCCACATCAAAGTTTTTTGAGGCTGTTTGAGTGTTTACTCTTTCAAGGCTGGCCACTGTGGCTGTGTGTGAGCAGGGAATTTGTAGTAGCATTCCTACATTTGAGGACAATATATGAGCGAAGTCTGAGCTGCGAATATATATCAAGGAGATTCTGTGCAACAAACTTTGCTTGAACAGCCAGACAGTCCTCCCAGTACCGGCAAGATAGTTGAGATCACTTCCCAAACCTCACAAACATAGCACTAAGCTGTCTAAGTGTGCATGTACACAACGCCAGTGTGGCGCAATCCTTTTCTAGATACGGAGCAATGCTGACTGATAATCACTGTAGCATAAAGCTGTAGAACTTAAAAGTGTATTCAGTGCTGCAGCAAAATACTTTGAAATGAATGGACAATGCACATTTGTCAGTACTTAAATATATTTATGTATGATTTTGAATGATTTTAAATGCGATACATAGTATCGAATACTTACTTGCACTTTTAAATATGAAGTTTATATTAAGTTTATATTAAAACTATGCATCTTAATACATCTCTGTCTTGGTCCATTCTGTGAAATATGGTTATGTTTCCATGTATGAGCTGTGAAAATCGCCATTATTTTCCACAAAATAACTTACAGTCCTAATTATAATGGTAGTCATGCAGTTTTGGGTGGAAATTGTGTTTTAACAGTATGCTTAAATACTTGTGGAACAATAGGAGGGTTGTACTACTGTACATTACACTTTATTCACAACTCATTTATATTTTTATAAAATGTAAAAATGTTCAAGTGCAGGCACACGGCAGCTAAATTTACTGTGTACTAATACAGTATATATTCTAAAATTGGATTTTAGCTGATCCATAACAGCATATCATTTTGTATTTCCTCACAATACCAACCAATGGCTGTGGGGGTGAGGGGGAAGTACTAGCCATAACGAAGGACTGCCAGCCACAATTGAAACTTATATAAACTATGCATTTATAGCACTAGAGTTTATAACATTGAAAGCCCATCACTTGTATTAGCAGTACGTTTTAATTGAGGTATACATAGATGTGGGAAGAGTCCCATGGGGACTAAAAATAACCAAGATGCTGTCCTTGAATAGAAACTTACCAGCTTTCATGGAGAAGTGGCAAAAAGTGGTTCTGGAGGTATCAGCCTTACTTATCAAACTGATCCTGGAGGATGCAGCTGAAACAGAGGCAGAAATCAGCAAATAGTTAGAAACTAAAGGGCAAACAGTGAGTCTTTTTCATTCTTATCTTGAGTAGTCAGACTATAGAGAAACCTTTCAAGGAACACATAAATACTGTGACAATATGATCAGCAGTTTTAAAAGACAGACATTCCTTAGGGCTGATGATGACTATAAATGGGGATATATTTTACAATGGAAAAGAGATATTGACAATCCAGCAAGAACAATTCTAAAAAAAATAGTTCAACTACAGAACTAGGTTTCATTAGTGATTCAGAAGAGAAAGAAACTCATCAGCTTCTTTTTTAGAAGAGGGTTCCATCTCCTATGCGCAGTTGAATCAGAATGAGCAAAGAGACCACAAAACAGCTACAGACCTCTATGCCGCAGCCCCAGGTTAAACAGGATATGGGAGCCAGAAGGAGGATGAGATGGGGGACAGGAAACCTAAACAGAACAAGAGACAAATATTGGCACAACAACAGGAGAAAACAGAACTGGGGGACAGGACGTCAGAAGAATTATTATTAATGGACAGTTCTGAAGAGATGGAGGAAAAGGGGAACTATAACATCATAAATATCTTGAACTATATATTGAGTCCTGCAGAAAAGAGAGACTTACAAAAAGGCTTAAGTGCAGGAAGATGGCAGCAAAAGCCAACAAAATGCTGGGGTGTATTGCAAGAGGGATCTCCTCCAGAAGGAGAGAGGTTATCCTGCCCCTGTATAGGTCATTGATCAGGCCCCACCTGGAGTACTGCATGCAGTACTGGCACCCATTCCTGAAGAAGGACATCAGATTGTTGGAGGGGGTGCAGCGAAGAGCTGCAAAAGTGATCCAGGGATTGGAGAGCAAACCCTACGAGGACAGGCTGGGAGAGTTCAATATGTATTTACTGGAGGAGAGGAGGGATAGGGGGATATGACTGAAACCTTTAAGTATCTGAAGGGGCTAAACAAGACCAACACAGAATGGATTTTTCAGATGAGAAGGGGAGGGACACGAGAGGGCATGGACTGATATTGGAGGGGGGAAGATTCAAGAGGGAGATGAGGAGGCATTTTTTCACAGAAAGAGTGGTGGACAAATTGAACACCTTATCAGATGAGATCATGTCTTGTAAGACAGTGGGAAGTTTCAAGAGGGGTTGGGACTGGGTAAAGGGAAGGGATACAGGGAAGGAAGGGCAGCTGCATTACGAGGGGCTAGCAGCACACTCGAGCAGACTTGTTGGTTTCTGCTGGCAATTTCGTATGTTTATATGTTTGTAAGGTTTGCACCCACAGCTTCCTCAAATTAATTCAAACTAATTGTGGACTTGACAAAATTTATGAGATTACTTAACTTGTCTACTTTTTTCCACATAGACCATGAAATGGCAGAAACTAGCACTGTTGATCAAGGTGGTGAGAATACAGACAAATTAATTGTGTTAGATGGTCATATCTCTGATTAATAATTGTGTGCAGGTATTCCAGAGGTTATGTAAAAATGATGTAGAAAAATTATTTCAAAGCAAAGAATGCCAGAAATAGGTTAACTGTAGAACTGAAGAGTTTTCAGCCATTAAAACATTAGAACAGAATGACTTAGTCACAGTCAAGCTGGCTGATAAAGGCAGCTCAATAATGATTATGAATACCAGCTGGTATGAACATGAAATTATGACACAACTTAGTAGCGCTGAATTTTATCTTAAGCTTGACTCAGATCCTACACAAATGTATAAAAGAGAAATTGATTGCTTTCTCTCATCAGCAGTAACGTCTGATATAATAACTCAACACCCTTGTAGAAATTAAACTGTAAAAAATCCTGTGAAAGCAACACTATACACACTTCCCAAAGTGCATAAAAATAGAGATTTTCCGCAAGGACACTTGCTTGTATTGAACATGTGCTCCATTACTGAACCTCTGACTTGGTATATGGATGCACCTATACAAGAACTGGTTTGTGATTTTGGTTAGTATCTTAAAGATAAAACAAGTGTTCTACTCAAAAATGAAGAACTGCATGTGGAAAATGACTGATACCTAGTTACACTTGATACCCCTAGCCTTTATACAAATCTCTCCCACAGAGGGGTTTTGAGGCAATGCAACAAGCATTAAAAGAATCTGAATTGTATGGGCCAGAGAAAAAATAATTTTTGCATGAATTAACAAAAAAGGTGCTGACTATGAGTGTGTTTTGTTTTCCATGCACAATGTACCACCAAGCTAAAGGGATGGTAATGTGGCCATCTTTTGCCAACAATTACACCACCGTTTATCTAGGAGGATGGGAAGACAAGTTCATCACATCTCCAGAAAATAATCTATTTCACAAGTGCATGAATCTGTATCTTCATTATATCAATGATGTACTGCTTATATGGAAGGACACATTAGAACAGTTGTCAGAATTTGTCTTGTGCTTAGAAAGATCGAATAAACATTTAAAACTTAGAGTCACACGTAGCTTGGTAGTATTAACTTCTTTGATTTGACAATTATAAAGGAAAATAATGGGGGAGTTAAAACTGATTTAATTAGAAAGACAACTGCTTACAGCTCAGTTTAATATTACATGAGCATCCACCCCGTCGTGGTTGAAAATGTACCCACAAGCCAATATTTCTGTCTTAAACGTAACTGCAGTTATACTAGTGATTATAAGAAAAGCAAGGAGGAACAAACAATTAGGTTTCACCAATCAGAATATAGTGCTAACATTTTGAACAACAGCAGAATAAAACCAGAGAGAGAGAAACTAGAAATGAATTACTACACACCAGCT
The DNA here is from genome assembly GCA_016271365.2 of Neoceratodus forsteri. Lineage (NCBI taxonomy): Eukaryota > Metazoa > Chordata > Ceratodontiformes > Ceratodontidae > Neoceratodus > Neoceratodus forsteri. The sequence continues at coordinate 1,643,710,554 of CM028130.1, forward strand.
TGAGAAATAAGACTATCGTGGACAGCAGGGAGGATTGCAGATTTAATTTCATTACTACATGCAATCAAAAAAGGTAGAAAGTATCATACAGTTCCATTGGCACATTTTACAGTCCGATCAGAAACTGAGGGACAGTACTAGTGTATGTCTAAGGTTTGTATATTACAAAGATCTGAATCTCAGAAATAGAATTGTACAAAGCTGTTATGTACCATCTAAAACTACAATTAGACCATCATAGTTTCCTGCCCCACCAAAGGGTGATCATACTGGTGGCCACTGAGGATATTGCCAATAAATTATCAAAAGTGACATGTCTGGTGATGACATAGGGGGATGTATATTTTTTGTATGAGACTTTATCATCTGCAACTCTGCTAATATTATTTACTTGGCACTGTGTACTTTGTAAGAGTTTTTACATTAGTAAAATGGAGAGATCTTTTAAAACACATATACAGTAGGTGAACATATTAGTTGCATCAGTCAATGAGATGATAAAATGCATTGGGAGCTCATGTAATTTTACATGTTGGACATAGTTTACAATTTATGTTGTTAGAAATAGTGAAGATCTGACAAAAGAGGGAGACTTTAGTCAGAAAGCTTTGCAAAGAGAAGCCTTCTGGATAAATAATATAAATGCTTCAAAAGGGAAAGGACTGAATGAGAGGTTTTTGATTTGGAATCCTTTTTATGAATTGCAGATTGCATTTGTATTGAGTTTATTCGTGGATACTGTCATGCTTGAAATACATATGTTGGCATAATACACAATGTAATAGAAAATAACTCTTTGCTTTTTGTCTTACAGCTTATGCCATAGTCATATTGGAGCATTATAAACATCATAGTGTTTCATCATGACTTGTAGTATTGTTAAATTTTATTATCACTTAGAACTTTTATAAGGTTTGGTACTGTCTCTGCCAATGTCTCTTTAATGATTCAAAGTATGTGTTTTAATCAGTTGGGACTTTTGTAGAGACACGTTCTCGATTTATGATTCTCTCTGTTTAGCCCTGCTTCTCTATAGCAGCCCCCATCCTAGCTTCCGAAACGCTGGGATTTTGTGTCTGTTTTGATCTTTTCTTATGGGAAGGATATTGTACAATATGTTAATAGTGTTTTCATATGCATTATTAATAATGTTTCTGCTATCTTCTTGCTGTTTTACAGCTGATACAATGGTTTCCAATGTACTCAACAAGATGACAACTATTAAGAATGGGATAATAAAACGAACATTGAAGTCCCTGCTAAACCCTTTCTTGACTGCATTTATCTCTATAGTGATCAATGGCCTTTAGGGACAAATTAATGAATTATGTTTGTATGTATTAAGCAATTTAAAGTGAATGATTTTCAGTTGGCACTGTAAGAGATAGATTCCCTGTTTGTACATAATTGTTTTTAATTGTGTTTTCTTTTTTTTTCTATTTGTTTAGCCGTTTTCCCCCATTTTCCCCCACCCTCACGTCCATGGTGTGAATGTGTGTGTGTGGAGGCATGCACGTGTCATGTGCTGTGGGACTCCCCACCCTGCTGCTCACCCATTACCTGCATGTGCCACCACCGGATCTCCACCCAGAGGCAGCGGTACTGCGGGAGGGTGACCCCCTTCCCCAGGAGAGGAGAGTCATCGTTAGGCAGCTCGATCCTGCTCTCACCCTCCCCCCATGCCAGCTCCCTGACAACCAGAGTCCATTTCCAAACCCGAGTCACCAGTGTAGCCCGAGGTATGGCATCCAGCACCTCAACCCTCGGCACTTCTGGGCTGGCTTTTAATTGTATTTTCAATACATTTGCATGAGGAATTATATGCATGAATGTTTAGATTTGCACTATATAAATGGCAATTATTGTGACTATGTACATCTCCTGACAAAGCGCAATGGATGCAAAACTTTGAGACTTAATTTTTCCACACCACTTACAGTGGCTGGCTTTTTAACTATTTAATATTTAAAATAAAGAAGGTTTTGGTAACATATTTACATGATTGTGGACTGATATTTTTCTGGGTTGTTGAGTGCTGGGCTTCTCTTATTCAGATACGCACTTAGCGTTACTCGTTCACAAGCATAAGCAACTAAAAATCACTTTACAGGACCCACCCTCTCTCAGGCACCTACCACCTGATTGGTGGCTGTGCTGCACTATCAGTTGTTTCTGGACCTCCCTGCCTTGCTCTAGCAGTTCCAGCAGTTCCAGCAGTGAGCGGTGTTGGTGGTGAGGAAGGACATGCTCTGAATACAGAAGGAAGACAATGATCATGCCTGAAGAAGTCCCAGGAGAAAAGAGGGATTCAACATTGGTAATATTGGTGCCACATTACAGGATTCACCCTCTGTCAGGCTCCTGCCACCTGCTTGGTGGCTCTGCTGTACTTTTAGTTGTTGCTGAACATCCTGGCCCTGGCCTGGTGGCTGCAGCATTGAGTGGTGGTGCATCAGGAGGGGGAGCATGGAAGGACACACTCCCACTCTTTATGTCCCCATGTGTGGCTCTGAATACAGAAGCAAGTCCCCCATTGCACCTTCAGTAGTCCAAGGAGACAAGAAGGATTCAAAACTGCTACTGTTTTACAGGACCGCACTCTGTCAGGGTGCCACCATCTGATTGGTAGCCAGGCTGCTCTCTCAGTTGTTGTTGGACTTCTTGGTGGTGGTCCAGTGGCTTTGACAGTAAGAAGTGGTGGGGGGAGGGGAAGCAAGAATGGATATGCTCCCATCCTTCATGTCTCTAGCTTTGACTCCAAAATAAATTTTGCACAAGTTGATTATTAGTGATATTATAAATGTAGACATGTGGTTTTGGGTGGAAATCATATTATAACAATATGCCTAAATACTCCTTTGGGGTAATAAGAGGATTGTACTACAGTACCTTACACTTTTTTCACAACTCATTTATATATTCATGTAAAGTAAAGATTTTCAAGTGAAAGCACATGGCAGCTCAAGTTACAGCGTACTAATATGTCCTCTAAAATCAGATTTCAGTGGATCCATAGCAGTATATCATATGAACATTTGAACATACAAAATTGCCAGCAGACACAAGCCATTTGGTCTATCTAGTCTGCTCGAGTATGCAGCACACTGTCTATTAAACTGTAGCTGCCCCCCCCTCTCCTTGCACCCCCTTCTAACTTAGTGCCTCCCACTTCCGACTTCTCTTCCCCTACCTTCCCCACAGTTTTGGCTCTCTCTTTGGCCCTATCCCACTGTCTCTTGAAGCTGCCCTCTGTCTGCAGCACTACCACTTCTTCTGGTAGTGCTTCCAACCAGTCACCATCCTCTCTGTGAAATAGTGCCACCTCAGCTCTCTCTTGAACCTTCCTTCCTTCCTCCAGTTTCAGAATGTATCCCCTGGTGTCCCTCCTCCCTTTTAACTTAAACAAGCCCTCTGAATTAACTCTGTTTATGACCTTTAGGTACTTGAATGTCTTAATCACATCCCCTCTCTACCTTCTATCTTTCAGAGTCTCTATAAAAAGTTTTGAGCACCAGTAAACCTCATAAAGAGGAACACCACTAAGATATTATTATAATAATAAAATTTTTATTGTTAAGAGGCACCAGACCTCCCACCTGATGCATTTCAGACAAAATCAGTCTTTTATTAAAGGCTATCTTCCAGGGTGCACATGTTGAGCCCCCTCAATCTCTCCTCATGTGTCTTGTCCCCCATCCCCAGGATCATCTTCATCACCTTATGCTGGACCCGCTCCAGTAGTTTGATGTCCCTTTTCAAATAGGGGCTCCAAAACTGCACACTGTACTCCAAGCACAGCCTCACAAGGGACCTGTGCAGGAGCAAAATGGCTTCCTCCCTCCTAGAGGTGATTCCCCTGATGATGCATCCAGCACTCTGTTTGCCTTTGCAGCTGACTTCCTGCACTGTGCTGAGTGTTTCATGTCCCCTGTCACCAGCACTCCCAGATCTTTCTTCTCTGCTGATGTGGCTAACTGCACTTACTAACATACTAAAATGCCAGCAGAATAGGCCTAATGGTCTTTCGTGTCTGCTCGTTTGGTCAGCCCCCACCCTGGGTGCTGACCTTGCTGTCCCCCTCGCCTTCTCTGGCTTCTCCCTTCCCAGTTCCGGATATTCTTGCTGCATTGGATTTTGCTTCCTGAGCCCTTCCCCTGTACCTGTCCCACCCCTCTTGAACCCCTCCACTGTCTCTGCCTCCACCAACCCCTAGGTAGTGCATTCCATGGCTCTACCACCCTCTCAGTGAAGTAGCACCTCTCCTTTCTCCCTGAATCTTCCCCTCCAGCTTCCACCCATGCCCTCTAGTGGCCCCTCCTCCTTCCTTCGAAGCACCCTCACTGTTCCTCCCCTGTTTACCCTCTTCATGTACCTGAAGACCTCTATCATGTCCCCCCGGTCCCTTCTCTCTTCCAAAGTGTACATATTTAGCTCTTCGAGCCTCTCCTCATAGGTCCTGTCCCCCAAGCCCCAAATCATTTTGGTTGCCCTCCTCTGGACCCTCTCCAGGAGGTTAATGTCCCTCTTTAAGTGCGGCCTCCAAAACTGCACGCAGTACTCCAGGTGCGGCCTCACCAAGCAGTTATACAGAGGGAGTATCACTTCCCTCCTTCTGAGGTGATCCCCCTAGCGATGCATCCCAGCATCCTGTTGGCCTTGGCTGCTGCCCTCCTACAAGTCTCAGAGTTGTTCATCTTGACATCCACCACCACCCCCAGGTCCCTCTCAGCCATTGAGACTTGTAGTATTCCCCAGGGTGTACACTTGGCCTGGGTTTCTGGCCCCCAGGTGGAGTACCTTGCATTTCCCTGCATTAAACCTCAGCTTCCACTTTCTAGACCATCTTTCCAGAGCCTCCAGGTCCCCCTGCAGGGCCACCCTTCCCTCCTCCCCATCCACCACCGCCCCCGGTTTCGAGTCATCTGCAAAGAGACACATCTCACTCCTGATTCTCCCAACCAGTAGCTTTTCTTTGGGGTTTTTGCTCCCAAGTGCAAGACCCTGCATTTTTTGGCATTGAACCCCAGCTGCCATGTGGCTGACCAGCACTCAAGTGTTGCCAAATCCTCTTGTAGTACCTTATCCCCTTCCTCACTATTCATCTCAGCACAGATCTTAGTGTCATCTGCAAAGAGATTGATCTTGCTCCTTATCCTGTTGGCTATGTCTGCTATGAATATGTTAAATAGTACTGGTCCCAGCACTGACCCCTGCGGGACCCCACAGGTTACCACTCTGGGTGCCGAGAGCACTCCTCCAACTACCACCCTCTGCTGCCTGCCAAGCAGCCAGCTCCTGATCCACCCAACCAGCTTCCTCCTTACTCACAGTCTATTTAACTTGCTGGTCAGCCTTCTGTGGGGCATGGAGTCAAATATCTTTCTGAAGTCCAGGTAAAGGATATCCACTGAATGGCCCCTGTCCAGTGACCTTGACACCTAGTCACAAAAGTTAATAAGGTTGGTCTGGCATGATCTTGCAGACACAAACCCATGTTGCCTGGCATCCAGTAAGCCATTCTCCTCTAGAAAACTCACCAGCCCTTCCTTAAGTATAGTCTCCATTAGCTTACCCACTACGGCTGTAAGGCTCACTGGTCTGTAGTTCCCAGGTTCATCTCTGGGCCCACTCTTATGGCTTGGCACCACATGTGCCATCCTCCAATCCATGTGCGTGCATGCAGTATTCAGGGTAGCGTTGAACAAATCTGCCAGTGGTTCCACTAGGACCCCTGCCAACTTCCTGAGTAACCTAGGATGCACTTCATCTGGACGAGGCACCTTATCCACCCTTAGAGACTTTAGGCCCACTAACACCCTTTTGACTGGTATCTCCACGTTCATCACCTCCTCTTCACCTGCCCTCCCACCCTTTCCCTGAGTATTGGCCCATCCCTCTCCTTGGTAAACACTGAGCAGAAGTACTCATTTAGTATTTCCGCCTGCTCTGACCCCTGCTCTGCCTAACCTCCCTCCTTCCTAATCCTCACAATCTGGTCTTTCAGTTGCTCCTCTCTCCTATATACCTAAAGAAATCCTTCTCCCCTTCCCTTGCACAAGCTTTAGTTCTTTTAAAACCTTGGCTGCCCTCACTACTTTGCTCACCTCCCTGGATTTCTTCATGTATTCCTCCCTGTCCTCATCCCGACAGGATCTCTTATACTTTCTAAAGACCACTCTCTTTTCCCTTACCCTTTCCACTACCTGTCCATTCACCTATCTAGGTCTCTTTATCCTGGCCTTCTTGCTTTGGTACTTGGTGCAATAACTAGTGGCCTCTGCCAGACCCCTCTTTATGATGTTCCATTTCTGCTCTGCATCCATGTCTGGGCTGATGTAGTCTAGGTGCCTTTCAAAATTATTCCCATCCTGCCAAAGTCTACCCTCTTAAAATCCACCACTATTGTTTTTGTATTGGCTACATCCTTCCCCAGGTTGAGGGAGAAACATACTGTGTGGTGGTCACTTACCACTAAGGGGTCCTCCACTTCAATGTCTTGGACTAGCTCTCCATCCACAAATACCTGGTGTAGAATGTTCCCCTCCCTGGTTGGCTCCATCACTTTCTGTGTGAGGAATCTGTCCTGGAAGACCTCCAGGAGGACCTGTTCTCTGGCACTTGAGGTGGTTAGGGTGTTCCAATCCACCCCTGGCAGATTGAAGAAGTCCCTGACCACCACTGTGTTGCCCTTACTGCTAAGCCTCTTAATTTGTTCTCCCAGTTCCCTGTCCATTTCCACACTTTGGGAGGGAGACCTGTATACCACCCCCAGTCTCACCTTACTACCCTTTGAGTGCTGTAGTTGAATACATAAGGCTTCAGTCTTACCCTCCATACCATCCTCCCTGTTGCACAATATCCACTCCTTAACATATATAGCTACCCTTCCCCCTTTGTCCCTGTCCCTGCAGTACAGTTTGTACCCTGGAATTGCTAGATCCCAGTCCTGGTACTGGGTGGCCCATGTTTAGTTATGGTGGCTATGTCCACCTCCCCTTCCGCCACCAAAGCCTGCAGTTCTACTGTCTTATTTCCAAGGCTTCTCATGTTCAGTGAGACCACCCTCCACTGTGGGTTCTTCCCCTACTTGCCTGTACCCTCTTCCCTACACCTTCCCCTTTTAGCCTTTTGCTTCCCCTCTTCCTACCTGTCTATGGGGGGTCTGGTGGTCTCCCTTGCCTGGTGACATTGTTTGCTGCTCCCCCTCACCCCCCCGCCTAGTTTAAATTATAATTTTCACTTACAAAATTTGGCAGTCATCAGCATTATATAGAAGGACTCCACCGGACAAACTCATTTGGAACTTTTATTACAAAAAATAAATACCCACCGTCTGGTACATGTTTGACATCAAGCATGCACCACGTGGTGTTTTTTTAATTTGTGTAATAAAAGTTTCAAAAGAATTTATCTGGTGGAGTCCTTCTATATAATGTTGGTGAGTGACCGATTTTTAAGTGAAAGGACCTGTCTTTGATCGTGAGCACCACCATCCCAGTGCACACTTTTTCTGACTTTCTGTGGCTTTAAATTATACTTCTTGGCAATGAATTCCTCCAGCTTTTTCTTTAGGACCCCTGAGCCTTCCCTACTCAGGTGCAGCCTATCCAGTGCATATAGGTCTTGGTTCTCCCATGTGCTATCCCATGCCCCCAAAAGTATGTATCCCATGTCCTCACACCATGTCCCAAGCCATTTATTGAACTCTGAGATTCTTAGTTTCCTGGCCATGCTAGCCCTTGGTACTGGGAGAATCTGAGATAATGTCACTGTCCTCCCCTCTCTACTGCACAACCTTCCTTGAATTTCTTCTGCACTTGTTCCAACCTATTTCCTTCCAGATCATTAATACTCAGGTGCACCATGATATGAGGTTCCCCTCTAGCCTCCCTGCACACCACTTAACATGCCGCCCCACTTTTCCTGCTGTCATGCCCGGCATACTCTCCACCCATATGCGACTCTTCTTGGCTCCTCTGTCCCCCAACTTACACCTTTTAATATTGAGTCCCCCAGGATGACAACTCTCCCCTCTTTATCCTGCTCACCTCTCTGGTGCAACCCATTCCTCTGCTCACACTCTTATATAACCATTATAGTTTGGAAAAGCATTCAAATATGCATTTTAAACTATCAGACTAAGGGTTTTGTAGATATATATATATGTATATATATATATATATATATATATATTACCATATTTGTATCATTAATTTCATCACTTTCTGCACTTTGTGTGTTTTTCGCCTTATTTCATGATACTGAGTGATGATGTCATCAATCCACTGCTATAAAATGTATGCTCCTCATTCAGTTGTTAGATCCTTTGAAGAAGGAATTATTGTAATTCTGAAATGTGTCAGGATGTTTGCACATCGCACAGGACTAAAATGAAGTACTTTATAAGAACCTGAGCATTCTTCTTACTTTGGGGTGGTGAGTGTGGGATTTTTTTGTTTACATTTTTGTCTTGCTTGTTCCAACTGCCTTTGTTGCTCATCTGCCTCTTGGGATTTAGAATCCAGCTCCTTTTTCATCACTAGGTCCTCTGCTTTCACTGCTTGTAATGCAGTATACAAGGCAGCAACCATTACACATTTTTGGTAATGTCTGTTAACCATAGGTTTTGTCTCTGAATACGGTTTTCAAATGTACTGTATCGGATGGACTTGTGATTTTGCGTCCAGCATGAAATTAAATCAACCTCCATGGGAGGTCAGAAAGTTTGAGATGTCTAGTTTGAGCTCTGCGCTAATGGCCATTTTGGACAGTTCCCCTTTTCCTGCACTAGCCAGGAGTCCAAGGCATATTGATCCACCTTGTGCTCAACAGCTAGACAGTTACACATTTGGGCTTGGAATCCCACAGACAAATGCTGATGGGTGAATGAGATGGCATAGGTTTGAGCACCTTTGTGTTTCCCAGTCTCCTTCGTTGAACGGAGGGCCTGAAAATTCATCCATATGGGTTGAACAGGAGGGCATAGGTCTGTACACCTTTTTGCATACTGGTTCACTTCTGTCCAATCAGGTCCTTGCCATGGTCACCATTTGTTGGGTTTTGGTAGGATTCTAAACCTGATGGCAAAACACAACACAGAAGACAGGTGTCACAGAATAAAGGTTTATTCCCCAAATATATGTAAAAAGGACAGCGTATCTGCTGGGAGTCCGGAACCTCTGAACACCCAGTGTTGTCATAGAAAAACTCAGTGAAAAACAGGCTTACATGGATTATTATAGTCAGAGATAAGAGGGTCCATTATTTGGTAACAGGCTCATCTGCATAATAGAAAAGCTGAACAAAGCAATTCTATTGGTGGGTACGGTGGGCAGATCACACCCAAGGCCAAGGTTTTGCATGTATACAGTGACAAGCATTGATGCTGACTAAGGCTACTTTTGAGTTACAATACAATGATTCATAAAATATGCTGATCATAGCATTATGGCTAATAACTGTAGGTGGCAAGTTAATACCACAAAAAATAACTATACTGAATAATAGTTTGTAAGCACATCATAGCAAACATGAGTAAATATCAATATGCCTTATGATGTATCATAGAACATGGCAGTCCACATTAGGGGCTGTAGGTCAGGCAGGTCTACAAGTTGCTACTCAACAAGCAGAAACTTATTTTTTTTATAGCTAGAACAACTGCTTAAAAGGGACACCTTGAAATAAGGTGTCTGGAGGGTCCTGTCTTACAGGTAGTTGATAGCTTCAAATGCCAGAGTGTAGTTCTGGATTATGCCCTAACCTACAGAGAACCGTGCCTACCTGGCTGATCAAGCAAACAGAAAACATGGTTTTCTATTCAGAATCAAGGGTTGCTTGACCAGTGAGTCTTACTCTAGGATTGTTAACTATTGGCCTCTTCTCACTGCTTGACCACGGCGCAGTACTCTTCATCTCTCTGGTTTATAAAGAAATGACAAGGTTTGAAGTTCTCTATAATCTAATTGGACATTTTGCTCCAGCAGCTGACAAAAAGACACACATTACTGTATAATATTTCCTAACTTGAACTAGCTACCACTGAAAAAAATGTTGGAATACCTAATGGGCCATTTTATCTTTAAAGATCTGCAACACTGGCTTCTCTGAGTACTTGGCTATAATGCTCAGGATGGATGATAGACATCTAATAATATGATCCACTGCACATAATCTGCCGTCTCATCATCTCTGCAAAACTCTTATGGGGCAATGTTCATTTGTTATAATAGCCCTCAAGATCTGGAACTCTCTGGTACTAGATGTAGGAGAAGCTGAAACTCCTTGGTCTTTTAAGCATAGTTTATAGCATAAGCTATTAGACAAGTTTGACCATACCTATGATACCTTAGCCCTACTTAATTTCCCTGTATGAATAATTGTGCTGTAAGTATGTTTTCCCTCTTGTTCATCCTGTTTTATTGTATGCATTTCCCTGTTGTTCCAGGTTACCCCTGTAAACAGGCTTTTTCCCACTGGGCAAAGCTGGTTATTAAATACATATAAGGAATAGTGTATGGGTAACCACACAAGACTGTGTTTCCAGGACCTCAAAAGTGAAGCTCGAGAGGTTCCAATGTCATCTCAACCCCAAGATGGAAACATAGCCTTGCTTCTATATGACTGCCCATATGCTATTTTTTATCGTATATGGTTCCCCAGATTAAGAAAAAAGGTACTGTAAATGTTTGATGGCTTAAAGTTTCACTAAGTTTATACCTTCTGTTTGCGTCCTGTTTCCTGTCTGCATCTCGCTCAGCTACAAAGTCTGTTGGCGCAGACCCGTTCCACTCCTGACCCTCAAATTTTCATGGCAGCAGTTGATTTAAAACAAAATCTGCCAAGTTTGTATGGTTTGGAAACACAGAGCTGACTATGGCAGTCAGTGTCTAAACAGTCTCTGGGAACTGCTCACTGAGCAGTGCCGCCATATTTGTTTGGATTTTTCTTTGAAGAGAAGTATTTTGACCAATCAGGTGGCAATTGGGGCAGGTCTTAATGAATATTAACGATGGAATGTGCACAATAACTTTTTGGGATATGCACAACAACTTTTAGAATGTGCACAACTTTTCAGTAGCTATTGACTTCTATCCTCATTAGAGTGTCCATCATTAGAGTGTCCAAGCCAGCATCTTTATCAAAACTGCTCCAGCTGGTGATACCTTTTCGGGACCTGAGATCATCAGACAAATCTCTACTAACCGTTCCCCTTTGCCGTACAAACAAGGGTTCTGGATCGTTCAGTTATGCTGCCCCCCACTTGTGGAACTCGCTGCCCTTGGACTCTAAGAAGTGCCCCTCTCACGCAGCTTTTAAGCACAGACTAAGAACATTCCTTGCCTCGATGGACCAATGTGTATGTTTTGATCCCACTTAAACTTAGTCCCTGTTCAGACCACCTTGTGCTCCACTGTAAATGTTATACTTTCACCCACATGTCTTATCTGTATAGTTGCTAGTTTATAATTGCTTGCACTTACGCACTGTACTTATACATCCTGTATGGATGTTCAGCCTTGTAACTTTCAGGTGTATTTTTCTCTACAATGCCTAGTCACTTTGCTTACCCACGTCCCCTGAACCTATAACCCCTCTCCACCCTTCCTTCCCACTGCTCTCCTCCCTTCCCTTTCCACTTAAGCCACCTCTCCATCCCCCCTCTGTCCTCCTTCACCTTATGTACTGTCCTTACCCCTTCCTCTCTCCTACCTCTCACCTTTCCCCTCTTCCTGCATCCTGCTGTAACACTCCCCCTCTAGCCGATCTCTCCTCTCTTCCTTGCTGTCTTTCGGTTCCACCAGTCCGTCTGCAGGTTGTAACCTTGTTCGCTAAAGCCGTACTTCGCCGTCTCCCTTCTGATCAACCCCTCACCATCTGCCCTTTTCACTGCTCTCTTTTCCCTTTCCTTCCCTCTCTAACCACCCCTCCATCCCCGTCTGTCCTTCCTCTACCCTTATGTACTGTCCTCACCCCCTCCCCTCTCCTACCAATCACCTTTCCCTCTTTTGCATCCTGCCCGTAACTTGCCGATCTCCTTTATCACCAGCCGTCTCTTAGTTCCACCTGTCCGTTGCAGGTTGTAACCTTGTACCGCTAAAGCCGTATTCGCTGCCTCCCTTCTGTGTTAGTTTTCTCCATCCTTTCTTGCCCTTTTTCGCTCCTACCCAGGAGTGTTCCCCTGCTTTACCCTCACCCGTTCCTCTTAGACCATGCCCCCTGCCTCCCCGGCTTACCCACATCCCCCGAACTGATTCACCCCTTCACTGCCCCTTACACTGCTCTCGTCCACCCCCTTCCCATTTTTAACCATCCCTCCATCCCCCTCTGTCCTTCTTTACCTTTATGTATGGTCTTTACCCCTTCCTTCTCCTGCCTATCACCTTTCCCCTCTTTTCATGCTCCTGCCGTAACATTCCCCCTCTTCCCGACCTCTCCTCTCTCCTGCCGACTCTCGGTTCCACCAGCCCAGTTGCGGTTGTAACCTTCATCCGCTAAAGCCGCATTCGCGCCTCCCTTCTGTATTAATTTTTTCCCTCCTGCCTTGCCCATTACTTCCCTGGGAGCTTTCTCCCCTTTCATTCTCCGCTCACTTACCCATCTGCACCTCACCCTTAGTTTTTGTACAATGAATGCATGTCTGTTCTTGTTCCAATGATTCTCGCTTGTATGCATAAAACTGCACTGTATCACTATGTTCTTGTTCCAATGTATCTTGCTTGTATGTGTAAGTTATACTGTATCACTCTGTCCTGTAACTGTACCTCCCGGGTCGTGCCTGAAAATAGTCACCTGCTGGCTAGTGCACTTACCCGGTTAACAAAAACTAAATAAATAAATAAATCCTTAATAAGAGCAAACCACATTCTATAAATAAATTAATGTGCAGATTACATTGGACTTAAACAATCACAGTCAAGGCCCCCAGAAATGTCCTTAATATCATGAATTTGTTTGTATGCAGTTTCCTTAAAAGGCAGGGTTTACAGTAAATGTCTAAGAAAGATGATGATTTACACATATATGGGATTATAGGGTTACAGTAACTAACTGTTAGTGGTAGATCAGTATCCAAGGCCAAAAATGCAGGACCTGTTTACCAGGAAAACTGGCAATGTGAAATTCATCAGCCTAGACTTCTCACAAGTAGACCAGTAAGTGATGCTTGAGGATAGATTAGTGCTATTTCTTACCATTAATACTTCAAAGTAGCTTTCTAAATATAATCAGTTGCCATATGGTGTCTCAAGTGCCTTTAGTGTCTTCCAGCACATAACAGGCCTGATCCTTCACAGCCTGGAAGGGGTCATCTGCTATCTAGATGTTTTGATTTCGCAAGTAAGACTGAGTAAACACATTTGCATAATTACAGGGCACAGCTTCTCAGACTGCAAAAATGTAGTCTGACCATAAGCAAGAAGACATTCAGTTTCAGTCCCATGCTGCATACTTAGTGCACGAGACGGATGCTGAAAAGATACTTACTGTACATTATCTGTGAAAATTCAGAGGTCATAGAAAATGTCACAGTGCCAAATAACTAACAGAACTGAGATTTTCTGCAGTTCCTTCCATATTTCAGCAAGTATGTGGAGTGGGAGGGTACCAAAACAAAATATGAACCTAGACAGCATGTTCACTTTAATTGAGTCTATGTGGCCGAGGAGAGATAAGGATACACGAGTCTTCCTATCAATGTCTGCTCTGATTTCCTTTATAAGTTTGCCATATTTGGATTTATAAAACTTGTGCATTTGAAGCACTTTATGGGTGCCCAGATATCTAAAGCTCTGCATCACCACTTGTATGGTATTGTCACTGCAAGTGCAGTTGTCTTAACCCAGCTTAGTAAAGCAAAGCCTGTTTTTACCTTATTAACTCTGAACCCTGACAAAGATCCTTATCCTTCCAGGATACTGAAAAGGTGTGGGCATGTGTCTTTTGGGTCTCTTAAAAAGAGTAGTGCATCATCTGCGTACACTGGCACATTTTGTGCCTCCCCTCCCAGTCTTACTCTCCTGATGTTCAGCTTCTCCCTGATCACCTATGCCAGTGGCTCTGTGCTGCAGGCAAAGAAGAGGGTCACAGGAGGACAACCTCATCTAGATCATGTTGATAAGGGAAACATGGTTTGATATACAGTACTGCCCTTTATTTTACACTTGCCTGTGGACTTGCATACAGTGCAGCCACCCACTTCCTGAAGTGCTCTCTTAGTTTGAAGCTCTTTGTATACTACAATAGCAACTAGTGTACATTGTGAGAGTCAAGACCCAAAGAAAACATTTTAGAGCACCCTAAGATTATCCTGAGTTGTCTGCCAGGCATGAAGTCTTTTTGATTCGTATGGACTAGTTTTGCTACTACTCTTGTGTCCTTTTAGTCTCTGTGAAAACCTTTGAGAAAATGTTTCCATCTTGGTTTAACTGTGTAATTTGCCTGTAGTTATTGCACTCCTTGCCCACCTTACATATGGCTGAATTCAGGACATCTTTTCATGTATCTGGCATTATATCTATTGTTTGGGATTCATTATAAGTTTTGAACAGAGCTGTTGTCTGTAACTCCATGAATGTTTTAAAGAATTGTTAGAGATTTTTCATTCTTGGCTGACTTAAGAGCATCTTCCACCTCCCATTTAATGAATGGCTTGTTAAATGTATCCCTGTGTTCCGTATTGAGTAGATTTATGTTGGGAAGAGGGACCTGCAAAGCACGGGAATTCCAAAGTAAGTAGGGTGTTAACATGTGTTCCTGATTTTAGGAAATATTATGAAGCAGTGCAGCTCAGTGGGCTGATAGCAGTGGTAGCCAGGAATGAGGAGATGGGGTAGGTTGTAATGGAAATGCAAACAGTGGTTGCAGTTACACATAGAGTCCCTGCTGTTTATACAGTTGAAACAAAAAAGAAGTTAACGCTGTGAACCAGTGAGCCTACCTTATGGTTAAATGCTGGATATTAGTAACAGCAACCTGTAAGCAAAACAAGATTAATATTTGTATGCAGGGTTTATTGGTACAAGGTGCAAATGACTTACAGTTGGCATATTTGAGGGCACAGTTCACAGCTATCCTAGATGGCATTACCAAGTAAGCAATAAGGCATGACAGGATGGTGGTTGTCTTGGGTTAATGCATGCCCTAGGGGTGTTGTGAGACATGAGGCAATTGCACTGAGTGCCTCCTGCCCCTGGAGCACACATGTGTAAAAAGACATGACAAAATGTTTTGAATTTGAACAATATTTAATTTATTTAATTTGTAAGTCAACTGAGAAAAATAGTCCCAAAACTGCATGGGGGGGGGGGTGAAATATGTGGTTCTGACTGAGCTTGCCCCTCACACCACGGTGCACTGTAGCTTCTTCTCTTGTGACTGTTTTAAATGTTTGTTATGAATATTCACGTATTCACGTATTCATTTTTCTGTTTGATTGCTTTTATTTTTAGGGATCAGGGTGTATTATTTTGCCCACCCCCATCCTTGATGTTAGTGTGGTTGGTGCTGTGCTCACAAAGACTTATGGTGCACGTTCATGAAGGAAATAGCCTTTTCGAATGTGCAAAGTGGCCTGCCTTCAAAAACATGTGACCTGACCATTTGCCAGGTGGTCCAACAGTGTGGTACATTCTTTACCGCCTCTACATTGCCGAGGAGGCTAGTAGAGACAAGCTACTGGTCACTACTTACATTTTTTTTTATAACTTTTACAGTGTGCTGCTGTTTGCCTTGAGGGGAGAACTGGTGAATTGGGGTAGCAGCAACACTGAAATCAACTCAATGATTCTGGGAGCATCGCAATGGGCAGTTCCTACTGCTTAGGTCTGCCGAGACAAGGAGGCAAGGCCCAGTATTTCAGTTTAAAAATGATATATTGTTGAGTGGTCTGGCTTACTGTGTTGGTGTGTGTCAGGGAACATGAAATACAGTACCTGATCATTATGGGTTGTTTGTGGGGTTGTACACTATTGTTATTAGTGTAGGGAAGCTGCCGATTAAAGAAATATGTGGCTCTGTAAGTCAGAATAACCATACATTGGGCATTGGAGGCCTAGTGTTAAAAAATACCAGGACAAAAGGTCACTACATGTTTTTGAGTGTTTTGGTTTAATATCTTGTGTGTGTTTACTATTATGTTTGGTTTAATATCTTGTGTGTGTTTACTATTATGTTTGGTTTATTCTCTTGTGTGTGTTTACTATTATGTTTGGTTTAATATATTGTGTGTGTTTACTATTATGTTTGGTTTAATATATTGTGTATGTTTACTGTTATGTTTGGTTTAATATCTTGTGTGTGTTTACTATTATGTTTGGTTTAATATCTTGTGTGTTTACTATCATGTTTGGTTTAATATATTGTGTGTGTTTACTATTATGTTTGGTTTAATATCTTGTGTGTGTTTACTATTATGTATGGTTTAATATCTTGTGTGTTTACTACTATGTTTGGTTTAATATATTGTGTGTGTTTACTATTATGTTTGGTTTAATATATTGTGTGTGTTTACTATTATGTTTGGTTTAATATCTTGTGTGTGTTTACTATTATGTTTGGTTTAATATCTTGTGTGTGTTGACTATTATGTTTGGTTTAATATCTTGTGTGTGTTCACTACTATGCAAGGGTTGTGGAGATTTTCAACTTTTTTTGATTTGTTTTTATAGTTATGGCATGGCAGAGAAGTTATGAATTTTTACTGGACACACATGACTGCCAGAAATCTTTTTCCAAATTAGTTTTTTTTTCTGGAAGGCATTGATATCTATGTATGCATTGTATCCTGGTCACTGGAAGGGTTACTGAGCCAGTGGTTGTCATCCCTTAAGGCATGGGGTTCCGAACCCTCTTGGATAATCAAAACATAGGAATTTCCCAACCCTTTTTATACTGTAATACCTTTTATATGTTACCAGCTATTAAATGTTGTTGTAAAAAAACAAAAGGAAAACTTGTTTTAAATGAAGAATGAATGTGTTAAATACATTTTGCAGCAAACAGTTAGTGTCATGCCAACAGGCTCAGGATTGCACAAGCTGGCTTCACAAGATGGAAAGGTAAGCAGCATGACAGCACGGCAAGTTCATTACTGAAAGCCACAGCTAACACAGCCCAAAGGTGTCAGCATGTGTGTGCTAATACACTGCTTGATTACATGTTTAGGACAGATGAAGTCAGGCACATAGTGTGCACTGACATACTGGAAGATTTTTAGAAGCACTACCGACCTGTTTTTGCAGCACTAGTTAACTTTTTCAAAAAGCATGTTTAAACAGTGAGCAAATAGTGTGGACCGCCCACCCTGTCATTTGCTCATCTCCTGTCATGTCCAGGGGCATCCTCCACGCAGAGCCAACAATCCCACTACCTTAGTCCCCTGACTGTGGCTGGCACAAACCTTCCACTCACCTTCTAGGCTGGTCACCATCGGACTCACTCACACACTCTAAAGATATACCAGCAAATATATCAATATAGTAATTTTAGACATCTTGCGAATATATTGAGTAATGGAATCTGGAGTCTGGAACGTGTTTTGCTCCTTGGAGCTACTTTTTCATTTTTTATTAATTTATTTTATCTTTTATTCTTTGGTAACTAGCTAAGGCCCACTAGGCACAACTACTTGTCTTCAGGGGCAACCCAGGAGCACTGGGGTGGTTAAGTGACTTGCTCAGAGTCACACAGTGTGCAGGTGGAAGTTGTGAGTATCAAACCCAGGTCTGCCAGACCTACCAAGTTCATTCACAGCTCGTTATTCTAACCTCTAGGCTATATGGCCAGCCCAATACTTATTTATTATTTAAATTATTTTGTTTATTTTTGCTTTTATTGTATTTTTCTTGATTCATTGATTTGTTTTGTTCTTTTGCATGGTTCCCTGAGCCTCAAGGAAAGAGTGCCAAACAAAGAAACTTGCCTTGCCTTTAGTTTCTGTTTCTACATTTATATTGTACTTAAAATTTATCTGATTTGAAAAAATAAAGCCACTGAAAGAAAAAGAAAACATCTGATATTATATAAAACAAGAATGTTTGGCTGTATAAATTCATATTTGTTTTCTAACCAAATAAAGAGTTAAGAAAGCTTGATTTAGAAACACGGCTTGGAAGGGACTTTTATCATTGGTTACACATAGACCTTCCATGTAAGGATTTGTTACCTCCTTGAAGCTGGAGACTTTTTACCATTGAGAGAATACGCTATGTACAGCATATATTGTTACTTGTTTTTGCAGGCCTTGCATAACTAGTTGATTAACTTTGCCTCTGAATATTTGTTAAACCAATTCACAGAGACTGTGGCCTATAATCAAACTGATTATGAGAGGGCTGAGCAAGAAGATTCTGCTGGGGAATTTGATAAAAGAGAAAAGGATCAGTATTAACAATATTAACTGAGATGCTATTTTTATTCTAACCATGTTCTCATTAACTCTATGATTTGTGATATAGGGCTTATCTGTTTTATTGCCAGGGTGGCAGACAACTGTGTCAAGGGGTCATAGACATTATTTTTATTTCTGGGAAAAATGAATAATACAATATTTTGACTCAGTTATAATCTGAAGTTGAAATGGAGGATAAGGAACACATAATGGTGACTACAGAAGTACCAAGAATGATCTTTCAAAAATGAAAGTGCCAAAATCCTTAAAATGCAAAACAAGGAAGTTAAAAACATTAAACCTAATCTCAGACAGTTGAAGTTAACAGAAATGCAATTCACTAATGAAAAAGGTTCCCCAAACAGTCAAACACCCATTAAAAGAAGATCATTTCAAGTACCAGATTCTTAAATGACACAAAATATCCTTTCCTTCATGTCAATATGTTCTGTGTTAGACACTATAGTAAAAATCTCCTGATCTTTTTCAGCTGGTGAGGGAAACATTCCAAGCTAACTATAACAAGCATTTGTCAATGCCGAATGTTATCTCACTGGCATTGGCATTGGCAGTGTAGGAGTTAGAGATGCATAATAGGAATGGCAGTGAAGTATGGAAGTGATGATAACCCCATCCCCACCCTGCAGAGACTGACAGGTGCTGGGGTGTGCTTTTGGGGCAACAGCTATAACTCTCATGCCATTTTACCTCACCTTACCCTGTAGACACTGACAAGTATTGTGGTGTGCTTTGGGGACATTGGGCCTTATACGTACCCCATTCCATAAGGAAATACACTGAGATGGGTGCAGTATAGGAGAATGGGCCTCACCCTACCCTGTAGACACTGACAAGTGTCGTGGTGTGCTTTGGGGTCTTTGGGCCTCATACTTACCACATCCCATAAGGAAATATGCAGAGACGGGTGCAGTATAGGAGAATGGGGTGAACTTTTGGGCTGAACACTCCAAGGCACCCCTCAATGCCTGTCACTGACTGCAGGGTGGGGTGGAATGGCGGGAGCATTACAGCCAATGATCCCAAGTTACACCTCTGATGCCTGGCAGTCTCTACAGGGTGGGGTGTTACAGTTGGAAACCCTAACATTATAGGAGTTTGATGGTATTTTCACTCCAAATTTTCAACATAGGCTTTCTGTGACCCCATCTCATAAAGAGTGGCATAATCAGTTTGTTAGCTGAAAGGTGGTTTTGCACAGTGGCTATGCCATTTGGCGACAGAGGGACAAAAACACATTTTGGGCAGGATGTGGAAAATGACAACTGTATTGTTCATGAGGAGGTATAAAAAATGGTAATGTTGAAAATCTGGAGTGAACATATGAAAAAGAGGTGAAGTCATGAGCATGCATAGAAACTGCACAACACATGTCTGTAACCCAATTATTTTTGGGATTTTTTTAGCCACATTTTCAACATAGGCATTTTGGGATCTCCCCTCATGAACAGTGGTGCTGTGATTTTGTTAATCTGTTCCAAAAGTTGATTTCCAACAGTGACCACGTCATTGTGCGCCACAGGTGCGGAAACACATTTTGGGCACGCTATGAAAAATGACAACTGTACTATTCATAAGGAGGTGTGAAAAAATGCCAGTGTTGAAAATCTGGCATGAAAATATTGCAAATTTGCAAAGTTACAAGGGTGCGTGGAAACTGCGCAATGCATGCTTGTAACACAGTCATTTTATGGACTTTTGTCACTATATTTTCAACATAGGCATTTTAGGACTTCTGGTCATGAACAGTGTCACTGTCATTTTCTCAAACTGTCCCGAAAACTGATTTCGCACAGCAACCGTGCTATTTTGCGTTGGACGTGCGAAAACACATTTTGGCCAGGATATGTGAAATGACAGCTATACTGTTCATAAGGAGGTGTGGAAAAATGCCAATTTTGAAAATCTGGAGTGAAAATATTACATTCATGAAGTTATGAGTGTGTGTGGAAACAGCTCAACGCACGCTCGTAAAACAGACATTTTTTGGATTTGTTTTCACCAAATTTGCAACATAGGTCTTTTGAGAGCCCCCCTCATGAACAGTGGCACTGTTGTTTTGTTACTTGGTCCCAAAAGGTGATTCTGTGCAGTGACCACAAAATCACCTTTTGGGATGGAATAACGTCATAACAGTGACTGAATTCATGAGGAGGGGCCTCACTAACCCCATGTTGAAAATTTGGTGCAAAAATTCCCAACAATGCCCGAGATATGCACCAAAGTTGAAATAACCCTATTTATGCCATTGTCCAGCTTACCAGCATTTCTTCAGTTCGCGGTCAGCTTTGAAGGGTGCAGACATGTTCCCGGTTCACCGAAGATCATCACGCCAGACTCCGGAGGTAAGTATGGGGTGAGGGGGGTGTGTGGGGAGGCAGGGTGCACAGATGGTGGGTGCGGGTTGGGGCAAGGAGCTGGACAGACTGCGAGGGACCTTTTTCTTCTTTTACAGGTTAAAAAAAAAAGTGGGACTTTTTTTTTTACAGCAACATTTGGCACACTGGGATGGGCTACCAGCATGCCACCTGAGTGTTTGGGAGGGCTAGCCGATGAGGGATTGGACACCCCCATTGGCACATACCGAAGAGGGGGGCAAGAGCTGAGGGGGATTGGGCACCTCCCTCGGCACATAACAAATGGGGGGGCATTATGCCGACGGGGAGTGGGCTCCCCCATCAGCACATAAACTGGGTCAGGGCATGCCAACAGGGGGATTGGGCACTCCCAAAGTCAGCATTGTGGCAGGCAGTGTGCCATCATGTTTAATGTTTCACCAGGGAAGGCACGTCGGGAGGTGCCACTGCGTATGACGAGTTTTGCTCACATTGCAGCAGACCTTTCCTTAGATGTGTTTGCACATTATGTATTCCTGGTGTGGCACCTGCATGCTGGCTTATTGGGGAATGAGGGACGCACCTACTGATGTGTGCCCTGCATTCACCCAACAGTGACCGCGCCTCCAAATCTGCTACTAATGCAATATGTTGCCTGGCGCGCAAGCACGAGCCAACATAAAAAGATAAGCCCTGTGATAAGAAAATACTCATTATTATACAATGGCAAGAAAGAATGTTGATCCTTGATTGGTCAGACTGGGACTGGACCAGTGATGTTATTCCAGTATAACAACACTCATGGCCATATTAAATGACAAAATGATTGCTCCTTAGCTGTCCCTATGAGCAGCTTCAGCTGTCCCTAATCTGCTCATAATCGGCACTTCCCGCCTCGCTTGGGGCTGGCATAAATCCTCCCCTCCCTTCAAGAATGCATGGGACAGACATAAGGCAATTCTAGTGGGGGGGTAGGAGGAAGTAGGCTGTTGGTTAACTAGGATCTGCAGCTTATCTGTTAGGTAGGGAAATGGGCAGACTAGGTGGGCCAAGCAGTCCTTATCTGCCATCAAATTATATGTTTCTATGTTTCTCCCACAGTGTCACACACACACACACACACACACACACACACAAATTGGTTTTACTTCCCCATAAAATATTTGCAGCACATTCTCCATATCTGCTAATAAAGTCTAAAACTAAGTGAAGCTGTCAGCACAATCGGCTTCATGCTCCCGGTTGGGTACCTACTTCACTGACCTCACTCACCACTACATAATGAGTCACCCAGCAGCTTAACAGAGTTACAGTGATTTTATATGAAAGTATGTTTCACTAAAAAAAGAAACGGGCAAGAAAGAAATCTCAATGAAGCCACATGTTTCAATGAAGTCGTCTGTGGTCGGCTTCAACTTTCAGCTCTCCCTGCCTGCCCCAAACTGACTGAGCTGAGCACACACTTCTCTTCGAGAGCAAAAATGTTTTTCTTCTTACCAAACATGGTTTCCTTCTTGTTCTTGGTTTGCTTTTTCTTCTCCTGGTACAAAACACACACCAGCTGTACTGGGAGAACAACACATAGACCAGTAACGCCACTGTCATGTATGGACTGGGGGATGAGTGCCTTCATTAAATCACAGCATGACAGATGGGGATTTACAGCTTAACAGTGACTAAAAAAGCAAAACAGAGATGCAGACAGAGAAACCAGTTCAGAAATGTGTGTGTCAGGGGTGGGGAGCGGCACAGGGGCTACTAGCACACAGAGCAAGACAGCACAATGGTTTCAGGATGGAAGGTTTGAGCAGCAGAGCCACAGTGTGTTTTGGGGTATGAGAGACAGAATAATGGTAGGAGCTCCACCTAGTGGCCAAAATAAGCAGAACTACTTTTCTTTCTTGTATTCCTACACACTGATAAAAATATTCAAAAAAATAATTATTTATGACTTTTTTCCTTTTTCTTTTCCTTTTTTTTAACAAATGAACCATTGTATAATAGTAATAATACACTCCAGGGTGTGTGTTGTGCTGTGATAATGTCACTTCTTGGCTAATGGATACAGTCGGCCTGCGGTCTCCTGCCCAACTACCTGAGGTGTGATGTTATCCCAGCATGACACACACCCTGTCATGCATTATTCATTTATTCGATTTCCCACCCCAAGCAGAAATTAAACAAGTTACTAATGATTCAAATAAGGAACTCTTGGGACAATTAAGGGTAGTTTCAATTTCTTTAGCAACTAATGAACAGTGTCAAGCCCAGATTTTTCCTTTTACCCTCAGTACTTAAATATATAAGAAAAACAGTAGAACTAAACACTCTAACCCACATATGGCACATTATAAAGAGATGCCAAATGCTAAACAGCAGGAAACTGAGTTATGTGACTCACCGAATAAGGATCCACACTTTCAGAAGGATTCGGAGTCCCACTGAAGGGCCTGGACCATGGAGAAACATCCCATTACCCTGAAAATTTGAATTCCAATAATCTGGCCCTGCTGACAAAAGGAATACTGTAAATCATCTTAGTGAAAACTTATTTTCCCATTTAAAGCACCAACAGACTGCTAATGCATTGTTTTTAGAACAATTGATTCTCATTGGAGAAGAAATTAATACATTAAGGAAACAGCTGATAACTATAACCTATATAAAGCATATAACACCACAACCTGAAAGCTCGTCGATTATCCCTCTTGATTTAGGAAATAATACAGTACCGGCACCACCACTAAGTAAACAAAGTCAATTACATTTCCCCCATTGATATACCTAAACACTGTATAAATAGAAAAAAAAGGGGGAGAAAGAAACATAGGAACATAGAATTTGATTGCAGATAAGGGCCACTTGGCCCACCCAGTCTGCCAGCTTTTACCTACCTACCTACTGTATCACAACAGAAAGAGAAAGAAAGAAAGAAAGAAAGAAAGAAAGAAAGAAAGAAGAAAGAGGTAAATATTAACAAAGGAGACATCATGGACCAGGATTCATACAGACTAAACAAAGATGATGTTATCCAGATTGATAACTAAAATGAAGAACTTACAGAAGTCAGTAATAGAAAATCAAATAATGACTAAATTGGAGTTAACAGAAAGAAAAGATGTTCCTATCAATGTTAAGATGTATTACAAACATACAGAAGAAAGAGTATGAGATACAGTACACCATCATTACAACGAACAAAAGGGGGGCCACTATGCAATCTCGTTATAGCAGCATGTTCGTTACACTGGGGATGCAAGTAGGAAAAACAACAGAAGTGCTGTTTTTGCAGTATAATAACATTTTATTGCACATTCAAGGAAGGGGATAAAAATTGAGAAATTAATGCTGCACTTCACTACTCAGTAAAAAAATCAATTATTTTAGTCTGTTTCCTTTGGATCTCTGGGATAAGATCATAGCTGCTGGAGCCATATTACCTTCAGAGGGTTTCTTTATTTATTTATTTATTTAAAAGTTGATAACCGGGAAAGGCATCATGAACCTAGGCTCGTTTCTAGGTGTGACGCGGGATTTCCTGGCATTGCAGCCACTATAGTCCAACTTCCAGACCACTTAGTGCTTCTGTTTGCATATGTTATCCCCTTCCTCAGTTGATTCTTTAAAATTCTCCTCCAACTCTTGTGTTTGTGACTGTGCAGAAAATTTCAGTGTCTGTAAGCTGTTCATCTGTTGGAATAGTATCGTCTGCTGCCAGACACTTAATGGTACAGTATTTGTAGAGTCATTTGATTGGATAATTTTTAAGTTCAGTAGTGATTGTAGCTATTTCATTGGTGTCATCTGGCTCCTCCTCTTCATGCTTGTGTTCTCACAAGTTTCCAAAAGCAAGACACAGAATGGCTATCCTGCAATAGCTTTACTGTATTGTAAGTACGGCTATTGACTGAACAGGAGATGGAACAGGCTCACAGGCTAGAAGCAGTATGAGTGGTGGTATCTATTTTTTTCAGTTCAAAAGTTAAGAGCCAAGATGGCAACATGGTCAGTTGAAATGATGGAAGCAACACTAGTCATTCATAAGAAGTGGGAATTTGCTATATTAGGGTTCACTACAGTGAGAGAGAGCAATGTAATTTAAATGAACTAATTAGGAACTGGCAGCTGGTGCAATGGTAGCACTACCACTTGCAATTCCTGTGACCCAAGTTTGGGAATAAACCCAAATCATTGTGGAAACAAGGGGAAGATTATTAAGCATCCCACAGGATGCTTTCCTCCTTCAGAGGGGGAGGGACAAGTTCCCCACTGCAGCACTGCCACTTGGGTGACTACAGGTGGAAGTGGAGTGCTGACATGGTGGGAGGAGAAATGCTGGCTGGATTTCACATTGGCATAGTATGCACATGCAGGGAACTACTAGTATGCCAGTGTCTCATTGGTGGGGAAACAAACAAGGAAAAAAGCCCTGGAGTGATGCAGAATGACATGGGCACTCATGGGCCCATCTCCCACTGACTGTCCTCCCCACTGAAGAGTTCCTTGAAGAAGGATCAGCATCTCTAAAAGATATATATATACATATATACATATCCCCATGTCTGGAGAAGCCCCACCCAGGGACAAGGTGGGGAGCATGAGGGTAAGTGCCAGAGGTAGTGGAAGACATGGCTTGCAGATTGCCTGCAGATGGGGTCAGCTCCACAGAGAAGATGCATAAACTGTAAATTATATAAAACAATTAGGCATTAATTATTTAATAACTAAGGCCATATCTCTAATCATTCCAAAAAGCATTATTTTAAAGGTTGTGAGAATTATGAAGGTGTACACAAAGATGTAGGCCTAATAAACATTAACTCACTGCCCCATTCAAGGAATTTCTCCTCCCCAAAAACAGATTAATCAAACATGGTTTTGAAGCATAATTCTTATCAGCTCCGACAAGTATCACTCAAAATGGGAAGAATAATCAACATCGGAATAAAATGAAGGAATCAATTGTTGGCAACGTGAAAGGATAGTAGAATGCAATATCTCACAGTTCTTGCATAATGAACCTCAAATGGAAACAACAGTATTGACTATGTTTGGTCTACCTAGATCAAAATAGGGAAACTCAACAATGACTACTCAAATACATCTGCAAAATGTACATCTTACAGAAATCTCTTTGGGAAGAAAGGGGGTACTTGATGCCATTAGAATCTTTAAAGATAAAAAGGCACGGAAAGTCTATTTTATTATAAGGTATCATGTTTTAGCAGATAAAATCCAAGAACAAGCGGAATGAATCAATCCATTGGGAATAAATATAAATAACCTTGATGCTTTACATGGGAGGATACAGCAATCAATTCAAGAAGTGATCTTTGCATAATCAAATGAAACAAATGGGATATAATTTTTTTATATATAAATAAACAAATCTACAATACTTTTAAACAACTACTTCTTCCTTTTAGCATTTTTACAACAGGTTGACTGGAAGACCAGATAAACATGAAAATCTATAACCAAGAACTGTTTATTTAAAATCTACCATAAAGTGAGACATCAAAAACAATATCAAAACACTGTATAAATATTATGAGTTGTAACATGGTAGGGTTATCCAATGAGATAGTTGCAACCTGAAGTCATTTGTAGGAATAGCAGAGATAATGCTCTTTCTTTTTATGGTTACTTAAGATTTATGTCTGGGACAAACTCATTGCCACCATCGTCGACTCTAATTCTGTACCCCTAGAATTCGAATGACTACTCAAAAACTGCAGCTTCCCTCGTCAATCCCTATTTATATCATAGGTTGTTACAGGCCTCCTTCTGCAGGGAACAAGGTGTTACATCATTTATCCAATGTACTAACCTACTTATCCTCTGAAGTTATTATGGGTGACCTTAATATGGACTGGCTATCTACTTCTTTCCAACCCCTAAAATAATTTTGTGACAACTTTGGCTTGTCACAGCTTATAATGGAGACTACCTGTCCAAGCAAAAAAACCCTCAAGAACAGTACCCTGCTTGATGTTATATTGGTCAACAAACCCCATCTTTACTCCCAGGCTGGCATATTTTTCAGTGACATTAGTGATCGTTGTGTTACATCCTGTGTGTGGACCTCCCTTAAGTTTGCTTCCTCCTCTAGCTATGCCCTTAAGAGATTGAAATGGAACTTTGACCTTAATACCTTCCTAGTTGACCTACAACATGCCAATTGGCAGGACTTCTACTTGGCCTGCTTGGTAGCTGAAGCCTACGAAGTCTTCCAAAACATTGTCCTCGGCTCCATCAATAAACACACACCTCTCACCAAAATTTGCACTAAGAAGAAAACATGCTCTTGGTTCACCGCCAGCTTGAAAGCAGAGTTGCTTCATAGGAACTCACTCTGGAAGAGGGCAAGGAAGTTCAAACAGCCTGGTGACTGGCAGCCTTCAGAGCTGCTAGAAACCAATCCACCAAACTGAATAGGGAAGCGAAATCTAGCTACTACTGCTCTGAACTTGAATCCTCTGCTAATAGCACAACTAAATTCTGGAAAACTTTAAAGGATTTTCAAGGTCATAGCTCTTCTAGTCTATTCCTACCTAAAATCTCAACTGGCAACTCCGCCACCACTAACAAGCAAGAAATCCTTGAACTTTTCAACAACCACTTTGCGACAACAGGTCTAGCCTTCGATGCGTCCCCTGCCAACAACTTCTGCACACAATTATGTACCTCAAACACTATGTGCCCGGCCCCTGCCTCACCTGCCCAAGGCAAAGCATTCTCTTTTGCCCCTGTCATGATGAAGGAAGTAGAGGCCCTCCTACTCCAACTGGATAGCAGTAAGAGTGTAGGTGCAGATCTTATTGAGCCATACTACCTTAAACTTGGCTACTATGTCCTGTCACCCCCAATTACCCATCTTTTTAATATGTCCCTCGCCCAGGGCACACTCCCTGCCATATGGAAAACTGCCCATGTCATACCACATTTTAAATCAGGTAGCACTAGTGACCTAAACAATTACTGCTCAATTTCTCTACTCCCTACCCTCTCTAAGCTACTCGAAAAGGTGGTTAATTCCCAGCATAGATAGCACATTGATGATGCTGACCTTTTAAACCTAGCCCAGTCTGGCTTTCGGCCTTGCCACAGCACCATCACAGTGCTTGCTAAGGTCACGAACAACTGGCTGAATGCCCTGGATGCCAGAAACTATGTATGCACACTGTTTCTTGACCTTAGTAAAGCCTTCAATACAGTGGACCACACCTTGCTTTTGGACACCTTAAGGAATATTGATGTTCACAATCTGGCCCTTGAGTGGTTTTCTAACTACCTCACTGACCGTTACCAACAGCTCAAGGTGGGAGGTGACCTTTCCCCTTTGAAAACTCTACCAAGAGGGGTACCCCAAGGGTCCATCCTTGGTCCGCTCTTGTTTGCCATCTACATAAATGACCTAAAAGCCAGAGTCAGATCAGCAAATATCCACCTTCTCGCTGATAACACTGTGTTGTATGTAGCCAGACCTACCTTGGAACCAGCATGCAACAACCTCCAAACAGAATTTAATATTCTACAAACTAACCTACTGTACTCTAAGCTTCTGTTAAATGCTAAGAAAATGAAGGCCATGATCTTCACCCCATCAGTGAACTCTTCCAATCCCTTCACTGTGGGAACAGCCCCACAAATCCTCACCTTGCTTGGTGAACTGTTGGACTACGTGGAATCCTTTAAATACCTTGGGGGTGTGGATAGACTTTAAACTTTCATTCAAAGTCCATATTGAAGAAATCTCAAAAAAGAATAGCAGAGGCTTGGGATCTTCTTTAGAATGAGGTACTTGCTAACTCAAGAGGGGAAAAAAGGGTGGTACAAACAATGTTCCTGCCCTCCCTGACTATGCAGACTTTTGCATGGGAACAGCTCAAGTGTGACCCTCTCCAAACTCGACACCCTGTACCACCGGGTGCTTAGGTTTGTTACTGGTGCCCCCTATTCAACACACCAGTGCACTCTCTACAAGAGTATGGGATGATGCTCACTTAGCTTCAGGAGACACAAGAATGCTGTGCTCTGGACTTAAAGAGCCATTAATAATAAGCTACCTCAATACATCAAGGACTGTCTACCTGCCTGCAACCCCAGTACCTATCTGTTAAGAAGTCTCTCTTACATTTCCCTTTCCATCCCCAAAGTTAGGACGTGCTTTGCTAGAGTGGCAATAAGCCATGGCCTCACTGTCCTCTGGAATAATGCACAAAAAACGCTACAGCTCATTTCACCGGTGCCATTGTCCTCCTTTAAAAGCCTCTTTTTGTGATCTTTTCAGGAGACTTGCAACTGCTTCCCTCAATGACAACTCTTAAACTCTGACTCTGTTTTTACTCCTGTCTGTCTCTCATCCTTGCCTATAAGCAACTGAACCATCTCTCCATACTTGCATTAGACTTTACCCTGCCTGTCCAGTGTTAAACTATGTCTCTAAATGTAGTTGCTTTCCCCCTCCCCTCTCCCCTCTCCCCTCCCCTCCCCTCCCCTCTGAGCACCACATCCTCTGTAATAACTGTTGTTTACTCTTCTTTATACATTGTGCTCACTTTGTGTTTGTACTGTGCATACCTATATAAGTGCCATGCCTTATTTTTTATTATACAATGGCAAGAAAGAATCTTGAACTGTGATTGGTCAGTCTGGGGCTGGACCCATGGTTTTATCCCAGCATAATGCCACAGGTCTAGTCTCAGCACTGTAAACCAATTGAGGATGACCTCCAGCAGGATGATTACCTCTTTTTTTTGCATCTCCTCTTAAGAAGCTAAAATATTTTTCCACACTAATAAAAAAATTCTTTAAAATGATTTTTTAATTTATATATAACAACAAGCCATTGTATAATAGGAACAATGCTCTACAGGGTGTGTGTCATTTGGGATAACGCCATGCCTGGGGCATTGGATGCACTCAGCATGTGGCTTCATGCCCAACCCCCCAGGCGTGGCGTTATCCCAGCATGACACACACCCTGTCATGCATTATTCCTTTATTTATTTATTTATTTATTCAAATGTTTCACCAGGAGGGCACACTGAATAACAAGTTGCTCATCTCATGGTGTTACCTGGGGGTGGGGTTACATAGGGTTGTGAAGGATGATCAGTAACAATAGTATGTAGGTAGTACAAACAATACAACATTGTAAGATTGTACAACAGTTAGAACACAAGGTATTGTACAATAAACAGTAGAGAAACATTGGGTATATTACAATACACATCAAAAATCATACAAAAGAACATATGAATATACAAAACCTATAGAACCATTTATAGTGCATGAGTGTACCAGGGAGCAGGCTTGAGGTAGTACGCAAGTGCTGTTGGAGTAAAAAGGATGGGGTTAGGTAGTGCACACTGGTGACCCAGGAGGGCAGGTGGAGAAGAAAGGGGGGAGAGGCAAGAACTGAATATGAGGAGAAGGGGTAGCCATTTCCTGATTTCCCCCTTCAGGATGTTGAGAACCCTGCTGAGGGGGGGTCATGGTAGGAAGGCAGAAGCTGGGGACAGGTATTAAGGTGGGTTAAAGCAGAAACAACTGAGGGAAGGGTAATTGTGTAGGGCAGAGGTAAGAGAGTAGTTGGAGGAGGAGTGTCATATTTCAGGGGGGAGGGAATTCCAGATTTTAGGGAAACGATGGGTGAAACCAGTCTGACTGATGAGGGTGGAGTGGCGCGGGATCATCAAGGTGTGGGCGTCATTTGATCTGAGAGAGTGGGTGGGGGGAGGTAGAGTGGACAGAGAGGGTGAGAGATAGGAGGGGAGCACCCCGAACCAGAATTTGGAGGTTAGTTTGGCACAGTGAGAGATGTGACTGTGAGATAGTGGAAGGAAGGTTAGAGAGCGATAGAGTTCACAGTGATGGGAGCGGGAAGGGGAGTCAATAGCAAAGCAGCAGAAGGAGTTAAAGAGAGTGTCCAACTTGGTCAGGGAAGATTTGGGAGCAGCACCATAGATTACGTCACAGTAGTCAAAGATGGGGAGTATCATCTTCTGGACAATTTCATGCCTCACAGTCAGTGGGATGCAACTACAATTCCTGTACAGAGCACCAAGCTTGGGGTGCAGTTTCTTCAGGATAGCATCGATATGCACAGAGAAGTTGAGGTGCTGGTCCAGCCAAACTCCCAGATATCGAAATGAGGAAGTTTCCTCCAAGATGGTCCCATCAAGGGTGTGGAAGGTGGGTAGGGCCGGGAGCCTAGAGAGTCTCTGACTGATGCCAAAGGTCATTGAGATGGTCTTCTTGGCATTTAGAAAAAGCTGGTGAGAAGCAGACCAGAGCTGAACTTGGTTGAAGTCATGCTGTAAGCTGGTTTGCATGGCAGCAGAGTTTTTGCCGGAACTGTACAAAACAGTGTCATCAGCATACATGTGGATCGAAGAGGATGAGCAGGCTGTGGGAAGATCATTAAGGAAAATGGAGAAGAGTAGGAGACCAAGCACTGAGCCCTGAGGGACACCAGTGTTGATGGGGAGTGGGGGGGAGAGAGAATCAAGGATTCTCACCAACTGGGTCCTGCCAATGAGGTAGGATTTAAACCAGTTGGTGGCTGATGGAGCAAGGCCAGCTGAGAAGAGTGAATCAAGAAGCAGGGGATGGGAAACAGTGTTGAAAGCTTTGGCTAGATCGACAAAGATGGCCGAGGTAATCAGGCCATCATCCATCCCTGAAAGGATGGAGTCAGTAAGCCTGAGGAGGGAGGTGGTTGTTGAGTGGTTCTTCCGAAAACCAGATTGGAAGGGGGTGAAGAAGAAGGAATCAGGGAGGAATGGCGATAGTTGAGAGAGAACTAAATGTTCTTGAAGTTTGGCAAGGGTAGGAAGGTGGGAAATGGGGTGATAGTTGCCAGGAGTGGATGTGTCACCACCCTTGGGGAGAGGAAGGACTATAGTATGTTTCCAGGATGAGGGTACTTGGGCATAAGTAAAGGACAGGTTAAGGATTAAGGAGATAGGATAAGCAATTGCAGGAGCAGAAAGGAAGAGAAGTTTAGGATCAAGCTCATCTGGTGAGGAGCCTTTAGAGGGGTTTGAGGGATAGGAGAGCATTAAGAGCTTCATCAGGGGAGATAGTAGAAAAGGAAAATGGGGAGGGGTAAGCACTGGCTGAGGTGAAGGGATGAAGTTAGTAAGTGGCAATGGGGACAGGGAATTTAGAAGAGACATGGCGCACGAGGTGTAGTAGGCATTAAATTCATTGGCCACGGATCCAGGGTCAAAAACTAGGGAGTTATTTATTTTGAGAACTGAAGGGGGAGGGGGAGTAGGGGCAGAGAACAGAGCATGAACTACCCTCCAGAATTTAGATGGAGAGTTAGTGTTAGTCAGGAATGAGGAGTTGAAATAATCAGACTTAGCCAGTCTAGTAGCTTTAGTACATGAATTGCATAGCATTCTGTACTTGGCGTAGTCATTTGGATGTTTAGTAAATTTGTGTTTTCTCCAGGCCTGATCATGCTACCTGAGGCAGGCCAGTAGTTTGGGGGTGATCCAGGGGAGGTGAAGCCCATGGACTCTGGTCTGTCTGAAAGGAGCAAAGACATTCCAGGTGACAATGAATTTATCCTTAAAATAGTCAAGTGCTTGGTCAACAGAAATGGCAGTGGAGAGGGGGGCCAAGTCAGTGGAAGCAAGTACAGAGCTGATTGGGGTAAGGTCTAAGAATTTAAAGGGCTGGAGCTGTATGATTTTAGGGGGAGGCTTGGGGCGATGAACCTTATGTACAATGAAAATGGGGTTGTGGTCACTACGGGCATTGGGGAGGAGACCAGATTTAATGATGCAGTGTGGGTGGGTTGTCAGTGCCCAGTCAAGCAGGGTGTGATTTTGTGTTTTGGGATTAGGGCGTGTGGGCGCAAGTATAAGTCGAGTGAGGTTTAGAGCAGCGACATCATTGCATAGCTTGTTTAACGTGGGAGACAACCAATTTAGATTCACGTCACCCATTATGAAAAGTTCACCAGATTGTGAGAGGGAGGTAATATTTGCAAAGAGTTCAGTCGTGACTGAGGGTTGAATGCTTGGGCGGCAATAGATGCCAGCCACAAAGATTGAGATTGAGAAAGGAAGGGTAATGCAGGTGACAAAGGCTTCATAGGTAGCTGGGATGGATGTAGATAGGGTGGTAGTAAACTTCAGTGAGGACAGGATATACATGGCCACTCCCCCTCCACGACCTGATTGATCTTGTCTGGAGATGGAATACCCAGGGATAGCAATGGCACTGTCAGGGGTGCTTTTTTTGAGCCATGTCTCGCTAACAATTAGGATGTCAAGGGTGTGTGAAATCATAAGAGTTTGTTGGAGGTTGATTTTAGGTAGCAGGCTGCAGATGTTCAGGTGGAGGAGTTTCAACGCATTAGGGAGGGTTGTAGTGGGAGTGGGGTTTGGAGACATGTTATTTGGGTAAGGAGCCAGGGTAGGAGAAGAAATAGGGCCAGGGTTTGGGTGGATGTTCCCTGATGAAAGAAGGAGGAGGGCAAGGATGAAATAGTGAAGTTTAGGACGTTTGTAATTGGAGAAGGAAATACATGAGGGAGGGGAAGAGGCTCGACATCTCGGCCAGCCAGATAATGTCACAACATTGTTGAATGTGTAACTGCCTTGTATATAAAGTACATATAGTTGCATTCTGTCTGCCTTTGAACTTGTGTCTATACCATATGCTTGCCATTCTAGTGTTCATATTATTGCTTTATGTGAAACTGCCGTGCTATGTTTATTGTAAATACTTGCATACTGTCTGCCAATGTACTTATGACTGTATTAAATTGTTGATATGTATCTCCTCCAGGTCCATCTTGTAAATGAGTTTATGCTCAATGGTGTTCTGCCTGGTAAAATCAAGGTTTTGATTGACTGATTGACGGTTTTATCAAGAAAGGTTAAAATCCAAGGGAGACCCATAACAGAGGGATTGACTTGTATGAAAATCTATGATTATATCAAAGTTCAGTAGACCCTCGTCAAATCTGAAATCTTACTATTACTTTTAATTATAATAGACACGGATATATTTATTAGGGAATATTTATACTCCGTCTATGAATACTAAATATTACAAGGAAGGCATGCAGTATGGGTAATGTTGAAGGAAAAGATTCAATTATACCTTGAGAATAGCCAGGTATGGATATCTTTTTTTGTAGGTGACTTTAACACCAGAACCAGTACCTTTAATGTAATTTAACTGATTCAGAGATAACACTCTCTGGAAGAAATTAATAAATCAATTGTAGGCATTCCATAGAGAAACTATTAAACAGTAGTGGTGAGAAACTGAATTTACTTTTATAGTTTTGTATGGTACAGTATATTTCAGGGGAATGCAGAAGGTGCCTATACTTTTTAAGTCCAGCATCAGTTTCAATATTAGACTAAGCAATAGTGACCTTTCTTGATATGGGGAAATATGCAAACACAGAAATTCCGTCTAGGTAGAAAGAGACCACTTCTCTTTACTAATTACTAGAAATATAAAATCATTTGGACAAATAACAGGATTTACAAATACTTACAAACTAAGAATTTATTGGAATCCAGAAATAGAAATCAGTTTATAAGGATTTTTTTTTATTTCGAACAGTTAAGGAACTCTACACAGAAGATGCTGGTGGAAGCAAACATAGAGAAAATGTACTGTACATTGACTTATTTGAATTTTTTGGAAAGTTTATTCCATTCATATATAAAGTAAGCACTGCATGTAAGAGACAGGTATCCTTGTTAAACTATGTGTAGAAAAAAGAGAATGGTAAATCAGTTAATATGAACAGCAAAACAAAACAATGTACATTACAAGAAAATCTTTAATTTTCTGAACAGAACAAGGAAAAATTAAAAAGGTGTCCTTCAAGAACAAAAATATATCCTTCAGAAAAATGGTAAACAATGACTTAAAAAAAATTTGGCATTCAGTTGCTAAGGGTATGAACAACCTGGCAAATATTATTCAACCCAATATGGAACTACAGGTATGATTTGCTTCCTTTAATTTTTTATTGATGTGAGTTGGAAATAAGAGCTGTACAAACTGGAATAACATGAATTCATTGACGCTAATTATCCCTAAACAAGACAGTCACAGTTCAATCCAATCCTCCACACTTTACAAGGCCACAGGGAATGATAAAATTCCTGTGGAAATTTATAAAATAGATTTTGAATGATGGAGGGAAATTTTGACAAGTTATTTTAACTGCTGTATAGACCAGAGATTTATTCCTGTAGTTGGAGAGAAAACCACACAATACCTATACATCAGAAGGGCAAGTTACAGTGGGTGACTCATCCATGTATCACCATATAAGCCTTTTTGACAACATGGCTACAATTTTTGCCAAAATGATTCTAAAAATATGGGCAGACTGGGTCACAGAAAATAAAATTCTGCCTGAATTCCAGGCAGGGTTGAGATCCACTTTTTCTACAATAGATCATTGTCACTTTTCACTTGATACATAAATATATTAATATCAGGATACTAACATTTTCATTGCATTCATTGACACAAGAGTTGTGTTTGACTCCATGCCCAGAAAAATTCTTTGGGGTAAGCCAAAAAAAAAAATGAAAGTACACAATATTCTTTTTAATGTTATTAATAGTTTGTGCTCAAATACATGGGCACAAATAAGATATACAGTAATAAATACAGTGCACTAACCCTGGCTGTTCCCACAAAATGAGGGTTAAACAAGGGTACATTTTAGCAGCCTTGCTTTTTAATTTTTATTTAACTCTATTTCTACCCCTGGTGGCCCTCTGACTAGGACCTCCTTCTGGCACTTGCCAGTGCTTCCTCCCATCCATTAAGGCTCCTCTAACCTGGACCACAGAGACTAAATTGGCAACCCACAGCACACTGCTGTGACACCCCCCCCAGCTTGCTACCAGAGGTGGGGTCTGCTATTCAGCTCCTCAGCAGCTCCACCCCCCAAATCTGGCCACCCACAGCAGAGTGAAACCTGGATGTTTCTAGAGGAGCCAGGAGAAGAAGCCCAAAGGTGGACTTGGGGGGCAGGTAGGGCTTCATCTGACTGGCCAGTGCCAATTTTGCCCTATTCTCTTTGCCCCCTTAGGATATGGCCATGAGTGATGCCCAAGGCATGCACCTGTGCCTCCATGAGTCATACCAACACTGACCACATCCCAGACCTTCCTTTCAGCAGGTGCTCCCACTATGTTACCACCCAGCCTTTGCTCGGTGGTAGTCAGACCATGGAGCTCACTAGCCTCTCCCCCGAAGGAGGAGAACAGTCCATTGAATGCTCCATCCTCCATCTCCAAGTGACTCAAGCACATTCTTGAACTTGGATCTCCAGCATTGTGAGTGGTGATGCCACCACTGCAGTGACAAGATAGCAACCTTGCTTTGTAATTTATATATCAGCGACATTTTATGCAAAATGTACATTGAGGATTTTCATCCACCTGCAATACTGATCTAAAAAAAAGTATATTAGTGTATGCATATGACTGTGTTCTAATCTCACTGACTACAGGAGGACTTCAAAAAACAATTATCCAAGCTAGCTGACATATATAGTGGGGACACTATTAGAGTTTATAATTAAGGAAAGGAATGTGGAGTTCCTGGAGGCCAGTGGCCTGCAGGATTCCAGATAGTATGGATGTATCAGTGGGAGGTTGTGCAAAATGAACCTGACTGAATTATTCTATTAGGTGACAAAGGCTGTAGATAGGGGTCAGGCAGTTGATGTCTTGTACCTAGACTTTAACAAAGCCTTTAACTTAGACCCACATGGGAGATTGAGAAAGAAGTTGGGTGAGCTAAGGGTTGGGGAAAAGAATATTGTGTGGATTAAAAACTGGTTGAGTGGAAGGCCACAAAGTGTTGTACTAAATGGAAAACCCTCAGGGGAAAGGGAAGTCATGAGCAGGGTGCTTCGGGAATCAGTTTTAGGACCAGTTATCTTTAAGATATTTATTTGTGATGAAGGGGAGGGAGGTCAGGGAAAGATATGCCTCTGCCAGATGACACCAACATCTCTGGAAGAGTGCACACTGAGGAGGGGCTGTGGGGCATAAAGAAAGATTTGGAAACTCTAAAGAGGTAGTCAAGAGTGTGACAGCTGACATTTAACACAAAAAGTGCAAGCTAATATACTTAAGGGCCAAGAACCCAAGAACAGAGTAATAAACAATTGGGGTGGTAGTGGAGAACACATCAGAGGAAAAAGGTCTGGTGGTAATAATGGAGAACATAAAGATTTTGGTACATTATAGTAAGGATATGAACAGAGTAAATCTGATGCTGGCATGTACAGTGAGAGGAATCACTAGCAGAAAGACAAAGGTAATACAGCCCTGCATAGATCTCTGGTTTGTCAACACTTGGATTAATGTGTTCAATTTTGGAGCCCACACTTGAGGAAGGACAGGGACAGGCTGGAGATGGTACCAATATAAGCCATCAAAATGGTACATGGACAACAGGGTAAGTCCTATGAGAACCACTTGGAGGATCTACACATGTACTCACTGGAGGATAGGAGAAAGAGGGGACATGACTGAGACATTCCTGTGTGAAATAAACAAGGTAGACATCAGCATGTGTTCACAAGGAGTAGTAACATGGGTACCAGGGGTAACTCCCTAAAACTAGAAGACTTGGGGATTCAAGTAGGATGTCAGGAAGTCCATTATACTGCAAAACTCTACTCATTTCACAGGATCCCAAACAGCTTCCTTTCTTAGGCTTCCTTTCTTTAAGACAGCAACAGTTCAAATGGCTTTTATTTATAAAGTAGTTCATGAATAGTTCATGAATATAATGATTTGCCAGCCTCTCTATATTTTTCACACTCCTATTTATCTGTTAAAAACATGGTGATGAAATACTGTGTTAAAAACCTGTGTTCTACTTGCTCTTAATGTATATATTGTATGAACAATCTGTTTATAGTGTTGTTTTGTTTTGTCTCTTTTCTGTCCAAGTCATTCATGAAAATGAAAATTTGATGGTCATGGGGCTAACCTGGGTTAACAAATTTTATTTAAAAAAAAATACTATTTTATAGTAGGAGTGGTAGCAGACTGGAACAAGCTTCTGGAGGAGGTTATTAGGACTCTACCTTGTCAGGTGCGAAATTGCCCGACTGTCCAAAGCTTCAAAGGAGCTTTGAAGACATATCTTTTTAACAGAGCTTTTAATGATTTATGACAGTTTTAATTTTGTTTATTTATTGTTTTATGTACTGTACAGGCGCTTTGGTTATAAGAAAAGCACCTTATAAAAATAAAGAATGAATGAATGAAATTGTGGGAGGGTTCAAAAGGGAATGAGGTAGCCATATGGGAATAGTGCATAAGGTGGCAGACTTGGAGGGGAGGTAGGGAGGAATGAGAAGGGCATAGTCCCACAATTAGACAGGGTTGTGCAGCCTGGATGGAACACTATGAGCCTGATCTTCAAAGGCTGATGTAGGGCTTCCGTCAAGCCTGATGTTTGACGCAATTGCGCCAAACTCCTTTGATGCAATGCTGCCCAATTTTCTATTGTTTAGCACAGTTGCAACAGTTTCCTCACTTTACGGCAGCCTGCGCCAAAGCTTTGGCACAAGCCCCATAAAATGGGTCCTTCTTTGATGCAAAATCAGACCGAGGGAGCTGGTCTAACTTGCTGCATCTGACGCAAGGGACTTGCAACAGGGGTTTGATGCAGACTTCGTTATAAAATTACGATTGCTGCAATTTTTGATGTAAGTCGCCCCGTGCATCAAACCCTTCTACCACAAGTCCTTACATTAATCTAGATGCATGTCTTTATCTGCTGTCATTTTTTTATGTTTCTATGAATTATGTGAAACATTAGAGCTTAACTTTTAGCCTAGATAAATTCAAAACCATGCGGTTTTGTAGAGAACAATTAAAGTTCTCCTGGTCAATAAATAAAACAGACCTAAAAATAGCTATGTAACCCCCATGTCAGCTTATTTTCAAGGCTTCCTGCATTTGTACATCATGGAATTGTGAGGGACTTCATTAATTCAGGTGTTTTAGTAGCCTTGTACATAGAGGTATATACGTCATGTCCCAGTCATTGCCCCCTATACAGCTGATGCCCTGGGTTGAGACCATAGCAACTGGGTACTAAAATGTGCGTATGTCCACAAAGTATGGTGTTAGACAGGAATATATGTGTCTAAACAGGATGTTGACTAATGAGACCTATGCCTAGACAGGAACGTTTTGTCTAGACATCCTGAACTGTAATTGTGCTGTATCTATATTAGACTTTGGAGTCTCATACTGGAACTGACATGAATATCAATTACTTAGAAAGGGAGAGTATAACCCCTATAAGGGCTTTCCTTCCCATTAATATCTGCCTTCTCCTCTAGCCCATTTTGTTCGCAGCTCAGATAAATTGTACATCTAGCCCTTCACCCCACTTTGTTAGCTTGCTTTGATTGCTGTTTGAACGTACCTACCTCTACAGTTTTTCTGTCCCGTGTATATTTTAACCTGTAAGTAACTATTCCTGCTGGACTATATTAACCTGTTAACTGCTGCTGTTTTCCATGGGACCCCAAAGAAAACAAAATGCTATATTTCATGGGGTTATCCTGGTAGGGGCAACGTTAAATAAATGTACAAATCAATCAATCGATCAACAACTAAATGAATAAATAAAGCTGAGTCCTAGTTTCTCTCAACTTTTAGTTTTTGATTTAGGCTAAGATACTGACAAACAATGTTTTTTTTCTCCATAGTGCTAAATAAGCAGGTATTTACAGTTAATATTGGATACTAATAGCTCTTTCTGTAGTTTATATGTGAATTATTTTAATTTACTCATCTTGTTTTTCCTCCTGTCTTTCTACTTTTTCCTCACACTTTTCTTTCCTAAGCTACTCTCCTTCCCCCTCCCCTTCCTATTATTTTTCTTCTAGGACACTATTTTGGGATTTGGACTGTTATTTGGGATACTGACCCCCTTGGAAGCTAATGGTGGTCATAAATAAAACATGGGAGACTGTGGCACAGAAAGCACATCAAGAGATTTTCCTTATTTCTATTGTCTTTTTATCTGTGATTAGCAGCTCATTAAAACAAAAATAAAAAGTTTACAAAAAGTTTCATTGCACTGATAGATGTTTGCTCTAAAATTCAAATTTTAAAATTCTGACATACTGTATAATAGTTGCAGTTATGCATTAGAGATTTCTTCATTGTGCTGTACAATATGTTCCTTCTTATGTGTTAAAGTAGTTTTTGCTAATAGAATGACATGAAGCCATGGTTGGTGTTTTGAATCCCACCAGAACCCCTGGTCATAACTAACTGTAATAGTTACAATGATTTGCAATTTTTCAACAGTCAGGAGGATCAGATATTAGTGTTTGTCATTTTTTTAAACTTCCAAAAGAATATGCATGAGGTTAGTGGTGCTGACCAGTAAATAAAAGATATCCAACTTCAAAGAAACTGCCACTCACTATTCCAAATTAGCATGGACACTGGAGCTAGCAAAGTAAAAAGGCTTTATTTTACATAAATACAACTGCTACACCAGGCATGGCCTAGGCTGATGCATTTCAGATTGTTCTCAATCCTTTATCAAAGGCTAAAAAACTGGATACTAACCAAACATTATACTCTCCAATTAGGTGATATCAGAACTATGTCACAGAGAAATTCAAATTCATTGGTCACCTTGTTAAGAGAAATATGATTTTATTGATATCAGTATTTAGATGAATAAAACATGGAACTGGATCACAGTGCAAACAGTGCATATAAAACAGTGCATCAAACACATATAAGGCAGGATTCACAAAAGGGATGCACCCAGCGCATCCCCAGCTTGTGCACTGGGGCGATTCTGGAAGGGGACCAATGCACCGGTGCATCCCCCGATGTGCCAGCACATTGCAGATGCACCGCATACCACCCATAATAATATGCGGCACATGTGGAGGGGCTGTGAAGGGGGTGTGCCCATGCATATGGTGCGCAGCCCCATTTGCAGCCCAACATGAAGGCGCATCCCCGGGGAAAGTCTGGAGATGTGCCTCCCAAAGATAAGTCTACAACAATTAGACTTAGGTTGATTGCCACCCACAGGCAGGCTTCCATACTGCAGACAGCAGCACGGCAGCCTGTCCACCCTGGCAGTCCAGTGTGCCCCCCCACCCATGTCACTGTAAAGAATGCTGCATCCTG
Organism: Neoceratodus forsteri; assembly: GCA_016271365.2. Taxonomy (NCBI): domain Eukaryota; kingdom Metazoa; phylum Chordata; order Ceratodontiformes; family Ceratodontidae; genus Neoceratodus; species Neoceratodus forsteri. The sequence continues at coordinate 1,643,751,506 of CM028130.1, forward strand.
CATGAGTTGTGGACAAATCACAGAACACCCCCACCCGCATCCCGTTATCATGTCTGTTCTGCAGTGGTAGTTGAACAAGCACAGAACCCTCACCCACCCATATCCCCATTAGAAGCTGCCTCTGACACAATATGGTAATGTCAGAACCCACCCTTCCACTCAGACCTGAATGCACAGGTGGCACTCCATAAGATCCCCAGCCCAGCAGACCTCCCACCTCCACTCCACCCACTCAGGCACCCCCACCCAGCCACTCCCCTCTCTCAGCATAGTCCCACTGTCAGCGGGCAGCTCAATCTGCTCTCATCATATCACAGCTGCCCTCCGACAGAGCTGTTCAGATTGACAGCACTGCACAACTGAAGTCCATTGGCCCACCATGTCGACCAATTGGCTTGCAGTGTGTACTATAGCCGTCATGCAAACTTTGTGAATGACCCGTGTCATTCACAATGTGTGCATGATAGCTTACGGTATCACTGCAAGCCCATTGGTCGACACGGTCGACCAATGGACTTACAGTTGTACAGTAGCTGTCATTCACAGACAGCTCTGTCAGCTGGCAGCTGTGGCAGTATGAGAGTAATTTGAGCTGTCTGCCGACAGTGGACTATGCTAGGATGGGGAGTGCAATGGGTTGGGGTGCCTGAGTGGTTGAGGGGTGGGAGGTCTGCTGAGCTACCGGGGATCTATGGTGTACCACCTGTGCATTCAGGTCGGGTGGGAGGGAGGGTTCTGACATTACAACATTATCACCGGAGGAGCAGCTTGCGAACAGGGATGCAGGTGGGGTGAGGGGGGTTCTGTGCTTGTTCAACTACCACCACAGGGTGAGGCAGTCTTACGGTGACACAGGCAGGGAGGGGGTGGGTGCTGGTTGCCCACTGTGGCATTCATGGGAGGGGGCATCATACAGCACACAGCCCTTACAGGGAGGCCAGTGCATTCCGCTGGGCACAACCCTGCTAGGCATATGCAAATGGGGCCATAATGACATGCAAATGGCCCCATTGCATCGTGCATGCCTAATGTCCCCATTTGCATGTCTGTGGCTGTGAATGGCAACTTTCAGTGCAGCACATTGGGAGATGTGCTGCACCATTGTGTACCCAGCCTGACCATGGGCTTGCATTGGTGAATCCAGGGCTGGGCACAACTGTGGTATTCATAGAGGGGATGCGCGAGGAGCATCCCCTGGTGCATCTTCTGTGAATACCGCAGTTTGTGTTCGGTGCATCTCATTTGCAATGTGGCATCTGAGATGCACTGAGTGCAAGTCCTTTGTGAATCCTGCCCCTGAAGTGCAACAAGCTTACAAAGTGCAACTAGCATACAACATGCAACATATACAAAAAACACACACAAAAGCCAAACTACATTTTATCTATCTTCTAAATAAGGTCTGAGTTCAAATCCAACATTAAGTCCTGGGTGCTTGTGAGCATTCAGTCTCAATACACATTCATTTTATTTATTTCTTTAGGATTTTGTTCCTGAAATTACCACCCCTTGGGTTAGGAAAAACTTCTTCTATACCCATAAGTTTGAAAGTATGCACAGTAGTGTCAGTGTTTTCTGCTATATGAGCTGCTGTCGCATAGCTAACATCCTTTCTTTCAATTGCTCTGGCATGTTCATTCACTCTTACGCTGAACTGTCTCTCAATTTTGACAACATAAAAACAATTGCAGCTGCAACTCGCTAGATAAATGACACCTTTTGTGCTGCAAGTTATCAGCTGCCTAACTTCAAAATTGTGCTCACTGTGTATATCTGAAAAGTTCTTACCAGCTACAATGTGCTTAAAAGTTTGGCAGTTTTTGCTCTGAAAGCACCCCACATTTCTGTTAAGCTGATTTCTATCTTGCTTAGCCACAAGGTGGCTTCTCACTAAGTTATCTATCAAGGTGGGTGCACACCTGTATGACATTATAGGAGGGGAAGACGCAACTGCTTGCAAGCCCTTGTCACTAGCCAAAACTGACCAGTGTTTTTTGATAATTCTTTCAACTTCTGCATGTGCTGAGAAGGTGGTCACATAGTGAAATCTGTCTCCCTGGGCTGGTGTCCCTCTGTCTGTCCTGTTAGCGGGTATCTCTGTCTTTTTCACTAGCAGACTGCCAAGCATTATCCACCACCTGTTTTGCATAGCCCCTTTCTAGCAGTCTTTTATTCAGGTCCATAGCCCCTTCCTTAAATGCTCCTACTGTGGAGCAGTTTCTCCTTATTCTCAAAAACTGCCCTTTTGGAATGTTTTGTACTGTATGGCGTGGCTGGCAACTTGATGCATGTAGCAGGGTGTTGCCATCCACATCCTTCCTATACAGATCTGTCACGACTTCACCTTCACTTGTTTTCTTGACAGTAATGTCTAGTTAGTTTACCTCTTCTTTGATCACTGTGCAGCTGAATTTTAAATGTTTATTGGTGGTGTGGAGAAAATCAATAAAATTCTGTAATGTGGTGATATCACTTTTCCATACTAGTATGATGTCATCAATATATAATTTCCATTAGATTATATTTTCAATATATGGATTGTTTTGAGCACGATATATGATGTCATACTTCCACTTGCCAACAAATAAAGTGACTACTGATGGGGCACAAGTGGCACCCATCGCTGTGCCTTTTATTTGTTAGTATAGGCTGCCATTGAACATGAAAACATTTTTAGTAAGCACATGGTCTAACAAGTTTAAGAGAAATTCTGTCAGTGGTCTAAAACTGTCCTGGGTACTCTTATTAAGGAAGAAAGCTGCTGTGTCCAAGGTGCCCTCTTGAGGCACGTTAGTATACAGTGCCTCTATGTCGAGGGCGGCCAGGACACAGTCATCATTTATTGTCAAACCTCCCAACAAATTCAATAAATTTTTTGAGTCTTTCACATAAGATGGTAGTTCATGCAGCAGTGGACACAAGAACGAGTCTATGTACTGGGAGATTGGTTCTGTCAGTGATCCCAGGCCACTGACAATCGGTTGTCCTGGTGGGTGGTCTCTGTTCTTGAGTACTTTGGGCAGCACAAAAAATGTGGCCATAACGGGGTGTTCAGTTCTTAAAAGGTTTTTAGTTTTCCCATCAATTATGCCCTGTTCAAAGGCTGGTTCCACAGTCTCATTGATCCTGAATTTGAAATCCCAAACCGGATTGTAGTTCGGTTTCCTATAGAAAGTCTCATTGATGAGCTGCCTCTCTATTTCTGCTTGATAGTCTGCAGCATCCATTAGAACAATACAGCCCCCCCCCCCTTGTCAGCCTGCTTTAAAAATCAAGTTGTTATCATTCTGCAGTTTGAATAAGGCTTCTCTCTTGGTTTTACTAGTGTTATTATAGCTCAGGTGGAAGATTGTCAAATATTGTTTCAAGTTCTTGTTCACAAAGTTTTTTTAAATACGCTGCCTGCAGGGCACAATGGGGAATTGAACACAGAGTTCAGTTTGAAAACCGGAGAGGGGGGGAACAAAGCTTGACTTGCTTGGGAGCTGTCATTAGTATTTTTAGCAAAAGAAAAGCTCTCAAATTTAATTTTCTACACATGAGATTAAGGTTTATGACAGTCTGTATCTTATTTAGTGGTAAAGTAGGGAAGAAGCTAAGGCCTTTTTTCAGGAGGTTTATTTCAGATGTTGATAGTTTGTGATGGTAAAGATTAATGATTTGTATAGAATCTGTGCTTACCGTCTGCATCCCCTGAATCCCCACCTGTTGTGCATTGGCCTGTACCTGTTGTAGCCCTGCTGTTGGTTTGAGCCACCGTTTTCTCCCCCACCATAGTTTCTTTCTTCTTGAAACAGGTTTCCTCCTCTGGAATTGACCAGCCTGGGGCTCTGTTGGGGTTCTTGTTGTTGTTGTTGCTGTGGTTGTAGAGGTGGTTCTGTTTCTGCCTGACCCTGGTACAAAAAGGCTCCCGATTCCTTTCCTTTGACTCTGACCCACTTTCTTCAGTACTGAAGGGTAAACAAAACTTGCCTCGTTCTATTCAATATCCCCTTCTTAGTGTCCTTCTTCCACGAGTAGATCTGCCCTAGCTCATAGTCCCCTTTGTCACGAATAAATTTTATCTGTTTGGCATTTTTTGAGTTCTTTGTCTAGTTTATTAATAGACTCCTGCAGTTTTTTGTTGAAAATATCAAAGTCCTCATGGGTTTTAAATTTAAGGACCTCTTGTTTTTGCTGCTTTAACTCCTCATGAAGTTGCACTTCTCTTTCTTTACTAAACTTGTGCAATAAGGTTCATTACAGATCTGCCATATAATACCCACCATTGCTCTCTTTATGACGCAGTTGGATGGGTTTCCCTTCATATCAGGAGGAGCAGAAATGCAGCTCTATGGATTTACAGAGCTTTATCAAAAAACTCCCAAACTATATCCTGGACTGCTTCAACCAGACCACTCCTAGCTCCTATGCCCTAAGAAGCAACAATATCATCCTGCTCAAATTGCCCAAAGTCAGCACCAGACTAGGAGGGCAGCAATTAGCTATTCTCTAGCTATAGCATGGAACACCCTACAAAATCCCTAAAACTGTCCATTATCATTCCATTTGCATCCTTTAAACAGCATTGTACAGCCTTCTTCACAGAGAAATGCAGCTGCTACCACTAGAGCTAGATTAGTCATCCTACAAATCTGGCTTCCAATCATATATGGCATATTCCTTCCAGTCAGACACCCTCAGCTTATGGCACCCAATAATACCTTCACCATCCTAGTATTCATTATGTTGTGTGTCTGTCATGGCCCCCATTGGGATATGTATGTATGTACTGTACATACTATAGATATTAGCTTAACCTTCTTTTAACCAAGTTTTAACATGTGAATTCACTGTACATCATTGTGTTATAAACATTATTTTTCTCTGTATGTATAACTGTCTTATAAAGCGTATGATGTATTTGCTGTGTATCAACTATTGAACCTTGACCTTATCAGGCCATCTTGTAAATGAACCTTGCTCAATGATGTTCGCCTGTATAAATAAAGATTTGATTGATTGGTTGACTGATTGAAACTTAATAATTAATTCCATTAGCTTAGTACTGGCTTCACTTAAAAAGTTCTCCCACTCCTTCATAGAAGTCTCATTTTCAGATCCAAATGTAGGATTCTTAATGCGGCAGAGGCCCCTTGGAATTCTTTTAACCTGGATATATGCTTCTAAATTGGACACATTCCAATATATTTTATGGAGCTGGTGGGTCAGTCTCTCCAACCCTTTAAATGCTCTCTTAATGAGGTAGCTTCAGGGGGCAAGTTTACAGTTTCTGAATCTTCTAGCAAAAACAGAGTTGGCTGTGCTCACTGTCTTGAGTAGGTGCTCCATATATTCCAGCAGGTTCTCAGTCTGAGATCTCTCAGCTTGCTGCAAATGTGGTGTAGCTTCCAAAGACATTCCGTATCCAGATGTGGTCCAATGAGTGTTCCAAAGGGGGTTTTACATGTTATAAAAACTTTTCTGTGCATAAATTCCAACCAATAGTCCAAACTTCTAGCTTGCAGCATATAAGGTGTCATTTATCTAGCGAGGTGCAGCGGCAATTATTTTTATGTTGGCAAAACTGAGACAGTTTAGAATAAGAGTGAATGAACATGCCGGAGCAATTGACAGAAAGGATGTTAGCTATGCCACAGCAGCCTGTATAGCAGAAAACACTGACACTTCTGTTCATACTTTCAAATTTATGGGTATAAAAAAAGTGTTTCCTAACCCAAGGGGTGGTAATTTCAGGAACAAAATCCTAAAGGAAGAAAATGAATGGATATTGGGACTGAATGCTTACAAGCACCCATGACTCAATGCTGGATTTGAACTCAGACCTTATTTAGAAGATAGATAAAATGTAGTTTGGCTTTTGTGTGTTTTTTTGTATACTTTGTGCTTTATATGTGTTTGACGCACTGTTTTATGTGCATTGTTTGCACTGTGATCTAGTCTAATGTTTTATTCATCTGAATACTGATATCAGTGAAATCGTAATTCTCTTAACCAGGTGACCAAAGAATTTGAATTTCTCTGTGATATAGTTCTGAAGTCACCTAATTGGAGAGTATAACATGTTTGGTTAGTATACAGTTTTTTAGCTTTTGATAAAGGATTGAGAACAATCTAAAATGCGTTAGGCTACGCCATGCCTAGTGTAGCAGTTGTATTTATGTAAAATAAAATCTTTTTACTTTGCTAGTTCCGGTGTCAGTGCTAATTTGGGGGTAATGAGTGCCAGTTTCTTTGAAGTTGTTTGTCATTTTTTAGCATCTTAATGAGTTACAATAATTATGGTGCACTAAATCACCTTTTTCACTGTTGCTTTTTTTTGTTTGGGGGCTTTCCATCCTTATGACACGCCAAGTTTGTCACAGTGAATCAGTAATCCAACTTTAAGCAGTATGATGCACCTGTTGGTGTCAGGAGGAAGTACCTTATAAAGACATCAGGAGCCCACCCTTGACAAAGCTTCGACTGAGCTAAGAGCTGTGGCCCCTGCTGCAGTGGTATAGTATTCTCTTCCCAGCCCAGTTTGGGTTGCAACTACTTTAACTGCCTCAATTTTGACTGTTGACTTTTTGCACTGTTCTGCACTGGATGGCACTTTAAAGATCAAATACATATGTATTTAAAAAATTCATCTTTTTCCTAATACAAGGATAACCAGGCCATATATATTACAAATAAACTACAGGAATTGCAATTTCTTATGTAAAAATGCTATTTTATTGCCTCTCTTATTTGATGGCTTCACAGAGGGGCCCTTTGACTTCGTCAGGCCAGATGGTGGAATCTTAGGTGGGTGGTGATGTGATTTAAGCAGGGGTTGACCTTAACATTCATTTACTAGCCCAGGTACTAGTGCAGATTGCCGCGGGCTAGTGCAGAATCTCTGTTACTTACCCAGCTGGGCTAGTGCAATTCCTCCTGTGGAAAGCTGCTGTTCTATTCTCAACCAGGGTATCAAATAAATAAAGAAACAAATAAATACATAAATATAACTTATTTAATTTAAAGCCAGGTCCTTTTCATGGAGGTTTAACTATGTGCTGCCTTAACATAAGTGAAATGAAAAAAATAGATGTCTGTGTGTAGTGCATTTTCAAACTGTTTCATTTTATACTAACTACTGCTTTTATTTTTTGCTGGTAAAGATCCTTTCTCCTTTTCCTTGTTTAGCTCAGTATTCGTGGCAGGCAGATTAGTGACTGTGTCCAGAAGCTGCATAGTTCTAGGGTTGCCACCTATCCAGTCGTAGACTGGATAATCCAGTTTTCAGAGTCCTTATCTGGTCATCTGGTTTTGATTAAATGTAGTCCAGTTTTTGGGCCATTTTGAGTGCTCAGACAGTATTAAAACTGATTGTATCAAATCATTCACTGTTGCATGCGCGCATGCCCAGGTTACAAAAAAAGTTCTGATGTCACTAGTCACAGGCCTTTGTTTGTAAAACAATTCTGTCTAGGAGGTGTAATGTATGGCCATTAAGACCATTAGCAGTAAATCAACCTAATCTTTTCCCCTCTGAATTTGAAGTATGGTCATTTACTGCTATGATAGGAAACAGCTTTTACACCTTTATATGCTGTAATGGGCTCCTTTTTGTTTTTCCTATATTCTCGTATGTTTTAGATCCACGTTTTCAAATTAGTTTTCACATATTTATTGCCTTTGTCACTGTGTTGATTATTTCTCTCCTAAGTCCTCATCAGCTGCTGTTCTTATTTTTTTATACTACCAACCTGAACATTCCATGATATTAGCTACACCTTTGCAGGCCATTGGAATAAATAGCATGGAACGGTGTGTCTGAAATTGTGGAGTGTGCTGTCTTATACATTTGAAAAGAAACAGCAGTAGCTGATGAGGTAAAGGGAAAACAATGTAGTTTTGAGGATACCACAAGTACTGATAGTTCAATTATCAAAAAGGTGGTCAAAGCATATTAGAATACATGGCTGTCATGGAAAGGAAAACTGGAGAGTGTGTAACAGAGAGAGCAACAGGTTGCAAACTGGCTTTGTACATCCAGCAGATCTGGGTTTAAATTCCCGCAGCCTCCACTTGCATACTGTGTTGACCCTAAGCAAGTTACTTAACCTCCCTGTGTTTCTGGACCACCTATGTAAATGGGTCTTGTACCCAAAGGGAGTTACCTGGTTGCCAAAGAATACAAAGAAATAAATAACAGTATGGGTTGATGCTGTTGAATTTATCCTTACTTTTCTTTGGTGAACAATTTTTAATAGAACTGGGACAATCAAGCATTTCTGGGATCTGTGGCCAGGGTGGGAAAAGGAAGGAAAAAGGGAAGAAAAAGACACACACACTTTTTATGACATAACTTTAATAACTACAAATCAGAAAATGTGGAAATATATTAAAGAAGTCAGTAACCAAGCTAACATTAATAGAAAGCATGCTGATGAAGACAAACAAATAAAAGATCATGAGTACAGAAAGACAAAGCAAAGCCGTCGGTTCCAGCAATGTTGGCGAGAAAAATATGACTAGCTGGGGTATGATGGTGCAAAAGATCTGATGTTTTGCCATTTGTGCATCAAACATGAAATACAGTTGGGTAAGGTGGGTAATGACAATAATTTTTGTTTCGCTACAGATAACTTCCGGCTTGACTCTGTCTTGTCCCATAATATCAGAGAAGCTCATGCTAGGGCAAAGGAAAAGAAGGATGCAAGTACTGCTACTCCAGGGACAAGTAATGCAGAAGGAATGCTGAAGAACATGAATGAAGCAATGCTTAACCATCTGGATAAACTGCTTGCACATGCCATGCAATTGCTAAGAAAGGACATCCTGTCACAGACTGTGTGTGGATGTGCAGCCTTGATGATATGAAAGGGCTAGATAGATATCAGTTCCGCATATCAGAATGACAAATATACCTGCAACTTTATCCACTATGTAGACGAGATTGAACACATGGTGCTACAAAAAAAAAATTATGAGAACAAAGTTCATTTCAGTCATTAGTGACAGATCCACTGACTCTCCAGCCACAGAAGCTGAGATAGTATATGTACAGTTTGCAGTTAAGGGCACAGTGCAAAATCGGTTTGTAGGTGTCCAGACTGTTGGCAGGACAAATGTGATTTTATTTGCCTTTTGTTTAACAAATCACTGTTAACCATACTGACTGTGGGCTACTGTAAACTTCTACGAGCTAGTGCAATCTCTGGTTCACTAGCCCGGCTGGCTAGTGCAAAAAAAGTTAGGGTTGACCCCTGGATTTAAGCAAGAATTACATCACTTTTCTCAAGATCCTGGCTGCTTAGTATACACACATTACATCAGATTATTAATGGCAAAAATCAGTTGTCACTCTAAGCAGTATTAAATATACTGTAAGATATTAAATATCTAGAGGCCCACCGGCACAGTGGCATAGCATCCGTTCGTGACGCTGATGACCCAGGTTCAGGAATGGACCCGGGAGTTGGGGGATGGTGAACATTCGGTACATTACCAGCCCCTGGCAGAGGCTGGGGAGCTGCAGGTACCAAGGTCACATGCTACAGGAGGTGGGACAAATGTCGTGTGTGCCCATTGAAGTCATTGCATGTCCCGCCTGTGGTGAACAAAGAGGTTGTTCAGTCCAACACCATGCAGATGGCAAATAGTTTTGCACCCTTAGAGGAGGCTCAGATACAGTATCTTACTCTGCTGGGGGTGACTCTGAGTCAGTCATTGGTGAGGAGCAGTTCATCACAATGGCACCAAAGGGGAAGAGCAAGAGCAAGTCTACCAGGAGAGTTTTGGTGGTTAGGGATTCAATGATTAGGGGTGTGGGAGGGTGGTGGGAGGGAATTGGAAAGGAGGGAGATGGTCAGGTGCCTTGCTGGTACATCAGCCATCTGAGATTTAGACAGGAGAGGGAGTATGTCAGAGAGGGAGCAGGGAAGCTGAGGGTGCTGGTACACCTGGGTACCAATGTTCTGGTGAATCAGTCTATGGAAATGGTGAAGCAGAACTTTCATAGACTGGAGGACAGATTGGTGGCACACTTGGCCTCCTTGGCCTTTTCTGAGGTCCTCTCAGTGTGGGGCCAGGAGGGGAAGAAGGGTAGAATTAGGAGGGATGAGATAGAGGAGTTTAATTGGTGGTTTAAGGGATGGTGTCAGGAGAAGTGGTAACACATTGTGCGGGACTTGAGGGACTTCTGGAATAGAAGGCTTTTCAAGGGTGATGGACTCCACCTGACAAGAGAAGGGGTCTGCATGCTGGAGCAGAAGTTTGATGTCTGTATAGCGCATTTAAACTGACTGCGGTGGAGACTGGGGCTAGGGGAACCATGGTTACAGTTGAGAAGAAGGGAATTCTACCTAGAACTCCCCCCACATCTGGGGGCTAGTGGCAGTTCATTGGGTATAAAGAAGGATGATGTACAAGCTGGGCCAGGTGAGGGGACATTAGAGAGCGGGATCACAAAGTTTGCAAACACCAAGAAAAGCAAGAGGCCAAGAGAACATGGAAAACAAAGGGTTATAGACAGGAAAATAGCAAAGTGGGTTTAAAGGTCAGATGAAAGGGTATGCCTTATTGTCAGGAGCATGGGTAATAAAATCAGCAAGCTACAGGCGCTGATGGCAGACACTGAGGTAGACCTTGTGGCCATCATGGAAACATAGGCTACAGAATATAATGACTGGGACCTGATGGTTCTGGGGTACTCATTGTTCAGGAGGGATAGAGGAAAAGGTAGAGGAAGAGGAGCAGTCATCTATATCAGGGATGGAACTGAGGTGGTGGAAGATGGGTGCATTAAGGCTAACAATAGGAAGACAGAGTCGCTGTGGGTGCAACTCATGGCAGTCTCGAGCAAGAAACTATGCTTGGAGTGGTCTATAGACCTCTGAGGCAAGGAGAGGAGAGGGACAGAGAGCCCGTGGAAGAACTTGTATGGGGTTAAAGAAAGGGGAAAGTAGTGATAGTGGGTGATCTGAACCTACATCGATAGGAATGTTCCAGTGGTCAGGAGCACCAGAATTCAGGCCTTGTTAGATGTACTTCAGGACCATCTCCTGGTACAGTTAGTTAGAGAACCCACCAGACAGACTGTTATTCTCAATGTGGTGCTTGCCAATTCAGAGGCAGTAGTTGGTGAGAGGATAGGAGTCACTAGGAAACAGTGACCATAACTCTATTTGGTTCGGGCTGGCCCTTGAGACTGGAAAGCCCCTATTGAGAACTGAAGTCCTTGATTTTAGGAGGGTGGACTTTGGCATGGTAAGGGAACTGGTCCAGGAAAAGTTAGTTGGGGTAGACAGTTTAGGTGTGGTGGAAGAGAGATGGAGGGGTAGTAATGGGGGTCAATCTTGAGACATCTGAGTTATGCACGAGAACAGTAACCAAAGGGAACAACTTCAAGAGACCATTATGGTTCTCGGGAAAGGTTAGGGAAGACGTAGGGGCTAAGAAAATGGCCTTCTACAAGTACAAAGAAAGGCAGGGGGAGAAAGAATGGGGTGAATATTTACTGAGAAATAAGGAAGCAAAGAGGGTGGATAGGGAAGCAAAAGCAGACACAGAGTTGCATATTGCAGAAGAGTTCAGTGGTGGAGAAAAACATTTCTTCTGAAATATCGGGGAGAGAAGAAAGAAAGGAGGGGGAATTGTTAGGCTATCAGAGGGTGATAATGGAGGATGGGCAAAGGCTGCCATCTTTAATGATTATTGTTGCTCAGTTTTCATAAGGGAGGAGGGCAGTTCATTGCCTGAGAGTGACATCAAAATGGCAGACAAGGGGGGTCCTGGAAATGAAGCAGCCAATATTTACAAGTGACAGGATTCAGAAAGGGCCAGTGACCCTAAAAATAGATAAGGCCCTTGGACCAGAGGGGTTGCATCTAAACCCCTGGTAGGACTATTTAAGAGCTCACTATAGTTGGAGGTAATCCCGAAGGACTGGAGGGTGCCAGGCATCATTCTGGTCCATAAGGGAGGGACAAGGAACAAGTAGGGAGCTACAGATCTGTCAGTTTGATCTCTATCGTAGGGAAGCTGATGGAGTCACTGGTCAAAGAAGACCTCGTGGACTACCTGGAAAACAACAGTCTCCAAGATAGTAAACAGTGAACCTGATAGTTTTCTTCGATTGGGTGATGAGGGAATATGACAGGGGCCATGCTATGGATTTGCTCTATTTTGACTTCAGCAAGGCTTTCAACTTGCCCCACGGACACTTGCTGAAGAAGATGGAGGATGTAGATGCAGCCACGGACATAGCTAACTGGGTGTGAAACTGGCTAAAAGGTAGACAGCAGAGGGTTGTTGTCAATGGGATCAAACCAAAGGAGACAGAGGTGATAAGTTGGATCCCACAGAATCAGTCCTGGACTTAGTCCTCTTCAATATAGTCATCTGGGGAAGGTTGTGTCTGTTCACAGATAACACTAAGCTCTGTGGAAGGGTGGATAGTGACAAGGGAACCAGGGAAATGTAGAGTGACTTACAAAAGCTAGCGGGGTTGTTTAAAGTGTGGCAGTTGAAATTCAACACCAAAAGGTTCAAAGTAATGCACCTAGGGAATAAGAACTGAATGGATGGTATGAGACTTAGCACTATGAGTAAGGAACTTGTTCTAGGAGTTATCATCAGTGACACCCTGATGCAACTGAGCCAGTGCAACAAAGCCTATGGTAAGGCAAGTAAGATGCTGGGCTGTTTAGGGAGGGGTATTGATAGCAGTAGGTAATTCTACCCCTTTATAGTTCTTTAATAAGGCCACCCTTGGAGTACTAGACCCAGTTCTGGAGACCTCACCACAGGAAGGATAGGGATAGGCTGGAAATGGTGCAGTGCAGGGTAACAAAAATTATTCAGGGTAACAGGACAGATCTTACGAGGAACACCTCAAGGCATTGAACATATACTTGCCGGAAACCAGAAGGAAGGGGGAGATATGATAGTGACCTTCAAGTTCCTAAAAAGAACAAACAAGATGAACTGCAAGGAACTATTTAGTTTGAATGCTACTTCAAGGTCACAAGGGCATGAGTGGAAACTGACAGCAGGATGGTTCAAGAAGGACATGAGGAAGTATTATTTTATAGAAAGGGTGGTGGAGCCTTGGAACAATCTACCAGCTGAGGTGGTGGGTGGTAAAACAGTTGATGGTTTCAAGTACAGTTTGGACTGAGCAAAAGGTACAGTGTCACTTGGGAAGACACAATTAGGAAGGAGAATGGGGCAAGAGGGGAGGGCTAAGACCCTGAAAGGACAATTGGTCACAGGGTTAGATAGGGAACTTGGGCAGACTGGATGGATCATTGTTTCTTTTCTGCTGTCATTGTCTATGTTGCTATGTTTCTGTGTGAAACAGGCATCTCTTTTAATGCACCCTCGAAATGGTTTTATGTTTATTCCTCCTCTCTCAAAATGTGCACTTTTACCCTTGTGCCCATCCAAATATGAACCCCATCTTCTGCAAACCTCTCTCAAAATGAGTACTTCAGCTCACAGTGCCATATATACTGGTATGTGCATTTACCCCTGCACTCCTCCCAAAAGTACACCACTTGCACCCCTCTGCAGATTTGTACTTAACATCACTCCCGACATTTTCACTTGCACTCCTGGAATCCTTCTGAAATTTGAACTTGCCCCCACTAAAATTTACACTTGTACCCCTTCACCCATCCTAAAATTTGTACTTACACCACTGCATCCTTCCTCAAAATTGTATTTGCCCCTAGCATCCCTCACAAAATTTGCACTCTCACCTCCGCACCCCTTCCTAAATTTGTACTTGTACCCTTATGCCCTTCCCCAAATTTGTAGTTGCACATCTGCACCCCTGCCAAATTTGTACTTGTGCCACTCTCAAAATTTGTACTTGTACTCCCACACCTCTACCAAAATATGCGCTTGCAACCCTGCACCCACCCAAAATTAGTACTTGTACCAGTGCATACCTCCTCTAATTTTAACTTGTTTACCTACACCCCTCCCAAAATTAGTACTTGCACCCCAAAATTGTACTTGTACCCCTGCAAACCTACCAAAGTTTGAACTTGTTTCCCTACACCCCTACCAACATTTGTACTTGTAGCCTTGCACCCCTCCCAAAATTTATACTTGTACCCCTGCATACCTGCTAACATTTTACAGTACTTGCATCCCTCCCACAATTTGTGCTTGTACTCTTGTAGGCCTCCCAAAATTTGTGCTTGCAACCATCCCAAAATTAGACAGGAGAATAGCAAAGTGAGTTTAAAGGTCAGATGGAAGGGGTATGCCTTATTGTCATTAGTGTGGGTAATAAAATCAGCAAGCTACAGGCGCTGATGGCAGACACTGAGGTAGACCTTGTGACCATCATGGAAACACAGGCTACAGAATATAATGACTGGGACCTGACAGTTCCGGGGTACTAATTGTTCACTTGTACCCCTGCACACCTGCCAACATGTTACAGTACTTGCATTCCTCCCAAAATTTGTGCTTATTCCCCTGCACCTCTCCCAAAATTTGTACTTGTATCCCTGCACACCTGCCGACATTTTACAGTACTTGCATCCCTCCCAAAATTTGTGTTTGCACTCCTGCAGACCTCCCCAAATTTGTACTTGTACCACTGCAAAGCTGCTGACATTTTACAGTACTTGCATCCCTCCCAGAATTTGTGCTTGTACCCCTGCACACCTGCCAACATTTTACAGTACTTGCATCCCTCCCAACATTTGTGCTTGTACTCCTGCAGACCTCCCGACATTTGTACTTGTACTCCTGCACACCTGCCAACATTTTACAGTATTTGCATCCCTCCCAAAATCTGTGCTTGTACCCCTGCACCCCTCCCAAAATTTGTACTTGTACCCCTGCACACCTGCCGACATTTTATAGTAATTGCATCCCTCCCAAAATTTGTGCTTGCACTCCTGCAGACCTCCCAAAATTTGTACTTGTACCCCCACACACCTGCCAGCATTTTAAAGTACTGGCATCCCTCCCAAAATTTGTGCTTGTACCCCTGCACCCCCTCTCAAAATTTGTACTTGTACCCCTGCACACCTGCCAACATTTCACAGTACTTGCATCCCTCCCAAAATTTGTGCTTGTACTACTGCAGATCTCCCAAAATTTGCACTTGTACTCCTGCACACCTGCCGACATTTTGCAGTACAGTACAGTACTTTCATACCTCCCAAAATTTGTTCTTGTACTCTTGTAGACCTCCCACAATTTGTACTTGTACCCCTTCTCAAAATTTGTAGCATACCTCCCACAATTTGCACTTGCACCCCTGAATTCCTTCAACAAAATTTATACTTGCACCCTGCAGTCCCCCAAATTTATACTTGCACCCCACCTAACATTTGTACTTTCACCCCTTCTAAAATAGGCATTCATCTCAAACTTTGTTTACATACCATCTCACAACTCTTAAACTTCATAAGGACTAGGGTGCAGACTTGGGAAGTAGTGTGTGAAAGGTACATTACATATGTTGGAGTAGTGTGGGCCAAAATATACTAATTTGTGGAAAGCTATAGTGGTAGGTATGTAAATTATGTGAGGGTTACAAGAGAATGGATGCAGATTTTTTGCAATCTTGCAAATTTAAGCTATTTTTGCAGGGAATGGGGTAAAACATCTGGGAAATGGTGTGGACTGTGGAATGAATTTTGGGAACAGTACAGGAGAAGGGGTAGAAATCTTGGGAAGAGTGGAGGTAGAGGTAAATAGTTTACAATGTGTGGGGTAGGGGTAAAACTTTAGATGTTTCCAGAGGTGGGGCTGCAGATTTTGGGAAGGGAGCTTTGTAGGAGGTACAGATTTGTGTTTTAGGTGGGGGCCAAAACTTGGGGAAGGTTGCAGGTTTGGAGGAGCTGTGTAGGGGAAGTGCAAGTTTCAATGGTCATGGGGTAAGGGCTACAAATATTTGGAGAAGTTTGTATAGTATACATTTAGGAAATGCACAGTTGTGCACACATTTTGAGTGAGTGGGGATGGGTTGCAAATTTTGGGGTAGGGTGGGAGTACAAATACTGAGGGGTGTGTGAAGGGTAAGTATGGAAATATTACGATGGGTGCAGTGTCAGAGAACAAATATCAGGGTGAGGGGGCAGATTTTGGGAAGCATGCAGAAGGTTTTGAGCGGTGCAGAGATACACATTTTCAGAGAGGTGTAATAGTAAGTATACATTATTGCAGGAGGTATGTGGAAGAAAGGGTATAGGTTACAAGAGTGGCACAAGGTAGTGTTAGAAACACATGAGAGGTGCGTGGGCATGTCAAGAGAAGGGCAGGGTGAGAGCGTACATGTTGTAGGATTATTTATTCGAGGAGAGGCAACAGAATAGTAGTACACTTTTTGGGAGTGCTGTGGAACCTCAGCAATGGGAGTGAATCTGAACAGAATAAATGAGGGAGCTATGATGGCTACATTTAGGGCTAGAAAGGGAACACAAAATATACATTTTAAGAGTATGAGAGGGTTTCTCTTTTTGGGGGAGGCTTCATATGATTCTTAAAAGGTTGGTGATCAACCTAGGGAACTTGCCAGATATTTAGCATTGTGTTTTACTGGTTAAGTCCATTAATGAACCCCTAACAGAAAAGTGGCAGCAAAGACTGATTTATGCCATATCACAACTTAATGTACTGTGTGTACTAAGCTGACAGGACCTGGGGGAAATTATGTCATTGTTACTTGAAAGACATCAGCACTCGCTCAATATTCCACTGGCTGGTTTGAAAAAGTCAGAGGAATTTTTTGTAAAATCATCAAATAAGAACAGCAAACAAAACAGCATTTATACATGAGTAATTGCAATTTCTGAACTTTCTTTGTAACAAATGAGGCTTAGTTGTCCTCATGGTGGGCAAATAATAAATTTTAAAGCATTGCATTTGATCTTTAAATAAACTTGACATTCTTTGTAAATTGATGTATGTGTGGTAATGTTTCAACTGAGTTAACTCACATCTGGATTGCAGTTGCATTCTACCTTTGGCTTTTTGGATTTGGCAGATCCTCACAATTGCACCACATCTCCGGCACCATAGGTACATTTCCAGTTTTGCCACCAGAGGGTGTTACCCCCATGGGGGCTTACCTTTAAGTCTCTCTGCATTCTCACATCATAGGCACTAGCTGCTGCTGCTGCTGCTGGAGCTGATGCACTAGCATTCCCAACTAAATCAGAAATCTCCTGATCACTGCCCTGACTGAATTGGAAACATAACAGTGCCCATGCACAGTGGTTGATTCATAGGATCATTGATCACCCCTGAACTGGTTTAGGACCGACTGAAGACTGAGAAGTATGTGGTGCTTCTGCAGCTGTGTACTTTGGTTCACACTATCTATGTCCCTGCTACGGGAACTCCTCGCTGAGTGTAATAAGAACACATAGGCCCTAACGAAAGGGTTCCAGCCTATTGAGATATTACAGGGATGAGGCCTCAGTACCAAAGGCACCATAGGGAAGATGGACCAACCCAAGGGGAGAGAGAGGCACTACAAGATGTGGGGGGGGGGAGGTGGCAACCAAGATCTGAGATTGTCCAAGGGACGCTTGGGTTGGACATGCAGAGTTTTGTACAGTGTGGAGTGGGGTGTGGTGTGTGTCATCCACTGCCCCGCCAAACCACATGCTATGCCTTTTAATTCATAGGATCATCAGGCTCTTCGGTGTAGGTTTAGGATTGGTTGAAGACTGAGTAGTATGTGGTGCTTGTGCAACTGTGTACTTTGCCTTGCGCTCTCTTTGTCCCTGCTATGGGGACTACCACCCTGTCAGGGTGTCATAAAGACATAGGAACTGTAATGAAAGGGTTCCAACCCCTCAGGGTGTCACAGAGATGAGGTCCCAGGACCAAAAGCACTTTAGGAAAAAAAGCCTGAAAGCACACTGGATGACAGCCAAGCATGTTCTTCTCAAGAAGGAGAGACTTAGGCTGAGACCTGGACCTGAGAACCATCAACCATCTCCAACTCTGACTCCTGTGGAAACTATCTAATTTGTATGACCTTTGGCATTGAGTAAAGGAGAAAAAACATTTTAAAGGAGGGAACCTCTGGGGATCCAAGGCCTAGGTCACCTTCTCTCAGGGCTAGGGTTAGAATTAGTGACAGCTCAGTTACTGCAATCTAGAGTCTCAGTTCAGGGGAAGTATTGTGGAAGAAGGGCTCACACTCTGTCCCTCTAATGGGAATGCCTTGAGGGTTCTACAAGCCATTCTCTGCATCTAAAGGAGGTTCCTCATGAAGGAGGCTGACCACTTCAAGGCAGGAAAGAGGACAGCAACACCCAAGGGGAGGTCTAGAGAGAGCCAAATCCTTAAGGTGCAAGGCAGAGGAGTTGAGCCCTTGAGTGAGAGTGCATGTGTGATCTTCACCCTTGAGGGGCAGTGGAAAGGAAGTCAGAGGAGATAAAGTGAATCTTGGATGGCCATGGGGAGAATATCTTTCATGTTGCTGACATGGTCTGCAGAACTAAAGGAGCCCCTGAGGATGTAGAGACTCCACCCACTAGTAGCTAAATTCTTTGCTAGATCAAGAGGTGCCGCTGAGCTGATCTGCACAGCTGAAGAGTCCCCTGAAGCATAGGGGATTCTCACCCAAAGGGCTGTAAGAAAAGGACCCCCCTCAAGCTGAGGGACCAACCCTAGAAATGTGGACTTCAAGGGAGCAGAGCGAGACCTTTGGGCTGGGCCCTGTAAGCAATGGATATGATCATGGCTAGCAAGCATCAAGAGCAGAAGTGTAAAGGGAGGCCAATGGCAAAGCCTTGTGGTCGCTGAAGTATAGTCCAAGCACAGGGGTAGCAGGAGACCAGTGGAAAAGCCTGAGAGCTGTTAATGTGCAACAGTGTAGCAATGAATGAAAGTAAGCTACACAACTGACTAAGGCATAGCTTAGCAGAAGGCATGGTAAGCCGACTGAGGTGTAAGTCTGAGACTGAGAGGTACAGAGCACAAATACTGGCAGATGCATGACAACCAATCTCATTGGGGAAGGAGCTAACCAGGTAGGTTGATAGAGCACTGAGTTGTATGACATGGAATCTTGGTGATTTATAATGAGTGGGGATGCCAGTGAAACTGCTGTAGTAACTTAAATGGGAGACAAGCAGCAGTAACATAGAAACATAGAATTTCATGGCAGATAAGGACCAATTGGCCCACTCAGTCTGCCCATTTTTCTCTTCCTACAGTGTCATCACAGACCCTACTTGATCTTTGGCTCTCTCCCCCCTTACTTTCCACTAAGATTTCTTTATGCCTAACCCATGCATTCTTGAGTCCCACAACTGTTTTTGCACCCACTACTTCTGCTTGAAGAATGTTCCAGGCATCCACCACTCTTTCTGTGAAGAAGTACTTTCTCACATTTCTCCTGAATTTACACCCCTCCAACTTCATTGCATGTTCCCTTGTCCTTGAACATCTTCTGTGCTTTGTTTACTTCCTTGAGGTATTTAAAGGTCTCTGTCATATCCCCCCTCTCCCTCCTGTCTTCCAGGGTATACATATTGAGGTCCTTTTAGCCTCTTCTTGTAGGGCTTCTTATGCAGACCCTGCACCATTTTAGTTGCCTTCCTCTGGACAGACTCCTCTTTATGTCCTTCTGGAGATGTAGCATCTACAACTGGACACAGTACTCTAGGTGGGGTCTCACCAGCAAGCTAGACAGAGGCAACACCACTTTCCTCCATCTGCAGGTGATACTCCTCCCTATGCACCCCAGCATTCCACTGGCCCTCCCTACTGCCTTGTCACAGTGCCTGGCCACCTTTAGTTCATCAGAAGTGATTCCCTTCAGGTCTCTTTCCTGCTTGGTGGGTTGTCACTACCTCTTCTTCCATTTTGTAGTCTGCCTTTGGGTTTCTGTGCTCTAAGTGCATGATTTTGCACTTTTTCAGATTGAAACCCAGCTGCCATACCCTTGACCAATCCTTGACTTTTCTCAGGTCTCTGCACACTCTTTCCACCCCCCCCAGACTGTCCACCCTATTGCAGATTTTGGTGTCATCCACAAAGAGGCAGAGCTTCCCTTTCAGTTCATCTGCAATGTCACCTATAATGACATTAAAGAAGACCTGTCTCAGTACTGAGCCCTGAGGTGCCCGGCTGTAAACCTCCCATCTTTGGAGTGATCTCCATTTAACACCACTCTCTGTTGCCTATGCCTTAACCAATTTCTTACCTAGCTTACCACCTTTTGACCCACCCCCAACCTGCCCAACTTCCTTATGAGTCTCCTATGTGGAAAGGTGTCAAAAGCATTACTGAAGTCTAGGTAGGCCATGTCCACTGCTCCATCCTGATCTACTTCGCTGGTCACCCAGTCAAAGAAATCTATCAGATTTATTTCACATGACCCCCCCCCCCATGAATCCATGCTGCCTCAAGCCTTGTAACCTGTTGGATTCAAGATACTCTGCAATCCTTTCCTTCAGCAGCAACTCCATTAACTTCCCCAACACTGATGTCAGGACGATTGGCCTATAGCTGCCAGCCTCCTCCTTGCTACCACTTTTGTGGGACTACATCTGCATTCTTTCATTCCTCCGGAACCTCTCCTATTTCCAGGTGAGCTGTTAAATAGAACTGTCAGAGGTGCAGCTAGTACCTCCCTGAGCTCCCTCAATACCCTGGCATGCACCTTGTCTGGCCCATCACTTTGTCCACTTTCAGATTAGCAAGTCCATTCAAGACTCTCTCCTCTAACAAATGACTGGTGTCTACCTACCTACCTCCAATGCCAATGTTCCTGTTACTTTTATGTGGCCCCTTCCCTTCTTCCTCTGCAAACACTGAACAAAAGTATTTGTTCAGGGTATCTGCCTTTTCCTGGTCCTCCTTTGCACAGTCCCCTTCCCCTCATAACCTTACAATCCCTCCTTTAGACTTCTTCTTTTCACTTCTATACCTAAAAATTATCTGTCCCTTTTCATTATCCCCTAGGCTAGTATCTCTTTAGTTTGCACCTTCACGCTCCTTACTGCTTTCCCTGCCTCCCTCTGTTTCTTCTGGTACACCTCCCATTCTCCTCCTTAAGCATGTCCTTATAAATTCTGAATGCTACCCTTATAGCCTTTACCTTTTCAGCCACTTCTTTTGAGATCCATAATGGTCTCCCTTACCTCTTGCTTTTCCTCACCTACTGTGCACAGAGATTTGTTGCCTTCATTATGCCTTCTTTTAGCTTCATCACTATTCCTCCACCTCACCCAGTTCATCACCATGCTAGGTCATCCCTGAAGTATTTACCTATCTTTTTAAAATCTGCCATCCTGAAGTCTGTGACCCTAGCCCTTGTGTGACTTGATTCTGCTGCTGTCCTTAAGTTGAACCACACTGTACAGTAATCACTGGCCCCCAAGTGACATCCCACCTTGACTTCTGCGATGCTGTCCCTGTTAGTGAGCACCAAGTCCAGTACTGCCCAACCACAAGTAGGCTTCCTGACTAGTTGCCTGAGGAACACCCCCATGCAGAGAGTCCAGGACGTCCCTGCTTATAGCTGAAACTGCAGCTGGGAGGCTCCAATCTATATCCGACAGCTTGAAGTCCCCTACCAAAATCACCTCCCCTTTTCTTTCATTTTGCTAGTGGCTTCCACCAGTACCTTATTGAAGTCCTCCCCCTGTGTTGGAGGTCTGTAGATCATGCCAGTGC
Source organism: Neoceratodus forsteri (assembly GCA_016271365.2). Lineage (NCBI taxonomy): Eukaryota > Metazoa > Chordata > Ceratodontiformes > Ceratodontidae > Neoceratodus > Neoceratodus forsteri. Next base: position 1,643,773,148 of record CM028130.1, read on the forward strand.
GAACAGTGGCTCCATTTCCCTTCTCCAGGGTGATCCACAGTACCTCCACTCCTCCTAGATTCCCTGTATCTCCATCATTTTTATGCCTTCCCTTATGTATAGTATCACCCCTCCTCCTTTTCTTCCCACGCTGCCTTTTCTGAACTGAGTGTAGCCTGGTATGGCCATGTCCCAGTCATGGTTTCCAGTGTATCATGACTCAGTAAAGGCCACAATATCTGGGACTGCCTCTGCTATGATAGCCTCTAAGTCTAGAACTTCATTTCCTAGACTTCTTACATTTTTACATGACCTTCCCTATTTTGTTACCACTCTGTCTGCTACCCCCTTATTTCCTTTTTGCCCTCCCTCCTTCCCCTTCTCCTTCTATTGCTTGCATTCCATCGCCTTTCATGTCTACCACTCCGCTTCTTTTATTATTTTACACTCTGGGGGATTTGTCTTTCCTCCATTACTCCCTACTCTCTTCTTCAATCTCTCGAGGGGGGCAGTTTATGTGTCCCTTATTCCTTCTGCCACCCTCTTGTCTACTTTAAATGTTTATCAAGGTAACATTTAAACTGTCCATTGAGAACTGCTGGTCCCATCCCAGACAGATGTAGGCCATCACCTCAGTATAGTCTCTTATCCCTCCTGGTTGGTTCCCAGTTCCCAGTGAAACATAGAATTTGATGGCAGATAAGGACCACCTGGCCCAACTAGTCTGCCCATTTCCCTACCTACATAAACTCCAGATCCTAAATGATCTGCAGCTTACCTTCTCTTCCCTACCACTAGGGTCACCTTCACTCTATCCCATGCATTCTTGAATTCACCTATCATTTTAGCCCCATGACCTCCACAGGGAGGCTGTTCCATGCATCCACCATCCTTTCTGTGAAAAAAGTACTTCCTCATGTTACCCCTGAGCCCCTTACCCCCCAACTTCATATTGTGGCTCATTGTTCTTGCACATCTCATTTTCTGAAACATGTTGCCCTCCTAAACTCTGTTGATCCCCTTGAGGTCCTTGAATGTCTCTGTCATGTCCCCCCTCTCCCTCCTTTCCTTCAGGGTGTACATACTGAGGTCCCTCAGTCTTTCCTCATATGTTTTCTGGTGCATTTCTTTCACCATTTTCGTTGCCCTTCTCTGTTGCCTCCATTCTGTCTATGTCCTTCCAGAACTGAACATAGTATTCCAGTTGTGTCCTCACCAATTGTCTGTACAGTGGCATCACCACCTTCTGTACCTCTCCCTCTACAACCCAGCATCCCTCTGACCCTCCCCACTACCTTCTCACATTGCTTGGCTATTTTCAGGTTGCCCATTATAATTATCCAACAGGTCCCTTTCCAGTTTTGTTGTTACTATCTCCCCCCATCATGTATTCCTTTCCAGGATTCCTGTGCCCCAAGAGCATGACTTTGCACTTCTTTGTATTGAATCTATGCTGCCACACTCTTGATCACTCCTCCAACTTGCCTAGATCTCTTCTCATTTTTTCCACCCTGTCTGGAGAGTCCACCCTATTGCAGATCTTGGTGTCATCTGCAAAGAGACTTCCCTTCCCTTCCTTTCCAGCCCCATCACAATGTCGCTAATGAAGACATTGAAGAGGACTGGCTCTAGTACTGAGCCTTGTGGTACTCCACTGGTCACCCTCCCGGGATTGATCTCTGTTAACCAGCACCCTCTGTGTCCTATTGCTCAGCCAGTTTCTGACCCAATTCACCACCCTGGGACCCACTCCCAGACTGCCCAACTTACTTACTAGCATCCTGTGTGGGACGGTGTTAAATGCCTTGCTAAACTCTAGGCAGGTCATGTCTACAGCCCCCCTCCTTCTCCCGATCAACCACTCTGGCTACCCAGTCAAAGAATCTATCAGATTTGTTTGACAAGATCTACCTGCTGTGAATTCATGTTGTCTCGAGTCCTGTGCCCCACTGGCCTCAAGATATGTCACAATCCTTTCCTTTAGCATGGATTCCCCACCACTGAGGTCAAACTAACCAGCTTGTAATTCCCTGCCTCCACCTTGCTCCCACTTTTGTATAGTGATACTACATTCACCCTCCTCCAGTCCTTTGGTACCACTCCCTCCTCCAGTGATTTGTTTAATAGGGCTGTCAGTGGTGCCCCCAGTAGTTCTCTGAGTTCTTTCAGTATTCTGGGATGCATTCCATCTGGACCCATTGCCTTGTCCACTTTAAAGTTCGAGAGTTCCTTTAGGACTCTTTCGTCTGTGAATGGACTGTTGTCCACATCTCCTCCATGTGTATTTCTACCGCCCTAATTTTGGTCCCTCCCCTTCTCCTTCATTTGTAAATACTGAGCAGAAATATTTGTTCATAATTTCTGCTTGTTCTAGGTCCCCCTCTGCACACTCCCCCCCTCCCCCTTTATTTAGCCTCACAATCCCTCCATTGGTCTTTTCCCTTTCCCTAATATACCTGAAGAAGGTTTTGTCTCCTTCTTTTACTGATCGTTCTATTCTTTCTTCAGTGTGTGCCTCTGTGCTCCTGGCTTCTTCCCCGCCTCCTTCTGTTTGCCTGATACAGTTCCCTGTCTCCCTCCCTCTGCATTTCCTTGTATTTTCTGAATGCCTGTTTTTTTTCCTAACCTTCCCTGTCACTTCTTGAGAAAACCATTGCGTTTTTTTCTTTTTGCTTTGTTGACTTGCTTTACACAGAGGCTTGTTGCCTCTGCTATAGCTTCTTTAAGTTTCTCCCACTGTTCCTCTACTCCCCCCCCCTTCACCTTTGCCAGGCTTTTCTTGAGATGTTCCCCATTATTGCAAAGTCAGCCCTCTTGAAATACAGGACCCTTACTTTTGTGTGGCTTGACTCTACTACTATCGTCACCTTAAACTACACTATATGGTGATTACTGGACCCTAGATGGCTGCCCATGGATAGATTTGTTATTCTGTCACCACTGGTGAGAACCAGGTTTAATATTGCTCCCTCCCTCCCTCCCTCCTGTGTGGTCTCCTCCATTAGATGTTTGAGGTATGCCCCCTGCAGGGCATCCAAGATGTCTCTGCTTCTGGTAGTGACTGCTGCATAGGTGTTCCAGTTAACAACTGGTTTGTTTAGGTCCCCAGCCAGCAACACTTCCCCTTTCTCTGCCATTTTGTGGATGGTATCCACTAATACCCTGTCCATTTCTTCCCCCTCTGCTGGAGGTCTGTAGACAACTCCAGTGAGGATGGTGGTGCCATTTTCCGTCTCTAATGCGACCCATAGTGCCTCTTCCCCTTCCTGTCTACTCCCTAACTCAGTTGCTTTGATCCCCTCCCTGATGTAGACAGCCACCACTCCTCCCTTTTTGCCCTCCCTGTATTTTCTGAAGATTGTGTACCCTGGTATGGTAAAATCCCAGTCATGGTTACCTGTGTACCATATTTCAGTGACTGCAACAATGTCTGGGTATTCCTCTGCCATCAAGGCCGCTAGGTCTGGGATCTTGTTTCCCAGGCTATGGGCATTTGTACACATGGCTTTCCATGTTTTGATGCCTTAGCCCTTACCAGCTCCTCTCCTATCCCTATGCCTTCCCCCTATGTCTCCCCTGACTTTCCATCCATTTGTGGTTCCTTTTGTTGATTCCTCAGCCCTAGTATCCTTCTGTTTCTCTACCATAACCTGTTGGGGGGGGGGTTGGTTTTTCCCTGTTTACTCCCACCACCCCCTTGGCTAGTTTACATGCTTGCCAAGAACAAGAAAGCCGCCCCACCCAGCTGAGTGTGCTAGTGAGAGTAAACGTCAATAACACACCAAAATTCCAGCACCACTCACTGCAGTAGAAAACAAATAAGACCCAAAATATAAACTACTCAACAGGCATATTGCATGTTAAAAATAGTTTTAATTCAGAATTCAGTGCTTACACACATTGAAAACAGTCAGAGAGACACACAATGCCTTCTAAAAAGAAGGCTCAGATGAGACCCACAAGCCTCCTACCGGTTTCGCTTCAGAGCATCATCAGGGAGTGTTAGAGCAGGTAATGCACTCTACTTTTAAAGACCAATTCTTAAAGTGACAGTATACCCACCATAAATATATCCCACTGTAGAGTGACATACATACCTAATAAAATTGATATTATAATGTACAAAAAATACAACAAATAAACAAACAAGCTCACTACAAAATGGATGAATCAGACAATTCCTGTTACTATACTATCATCTAAATGTAAAATATTATTATTAAAAACAATAGTCACCTGAACCTACTACATAATAATGTTACATACATATTCCCACAATAATTTATGGCAAAAAACAATACAGTACAAAAATATGTCCAAATATAAAATTATGATATGTACATACAATATCTTAATTTTCCATACAATATCAAATTGTGCAATATGGAAAAAAGAAAGGAATGGAAAGGTTTAGATGCTTGCCAATGAAACATTTAAACCTCTCAATAAAGCCAAACCCCTCCTCTCTGCACTATTCCTTCAACCATGAGTTGAAGCTCCTGGTGTGGAGAACCCTGTCCTCCACCCTGTCGCAGACAGGCAGCACCTTAGTGAAAGCCACTGAGTGCGCTACCTGTCTAAGTCCTCCCCCAGCTCCCCAAACCTCCCCGCACTATCTCAGACCCATCTCTAGGCAGGTCATTAGTCCCCAGTTGAACAATGACATCTCTCCCTTCCCACCCTGTTTCCCATCCCTCTGGGCCATGGTGCCAGACAGGCACTTCATCTCCCTCTCTCCCTCCTTTACTATTCCCAAATCTACCCCCTCACAATTGGGTCCCCCACCAGAACTTGCTTCCTTCTCCACTAGGCAACTCTATTACTCTCTTTGGGGTCACCACTATGGAGGACCCTCACATCCTACCTGGCCACAATCATGGGTGCCTCCTCCTGGCAGTCCCATCCCACCCAAGCAGTGAAAGAATTATGTAGTGATATTTACTGAGAAATGTGCCCCTGACCCACAATCCCCACCCTTCCAGAGCCCACAACAGTCCAGCTGTTCCTCCTCCCTGTCATCCTCTGGGGTAATGGTGGCAGACCCGGTGGCTCTTGTGTGAGGCAAGAGGTCCCCCAAATCCTGGCCAACTTGGCCTAGTCTGGTGACCTCCCCCCTCAGCCCAGAGAGATGTATGCAGAGGGGCAGCACTGCGGTCTCCAGAAGGTCTCTCTGAAAACTGCCGTCCCACAACCACTGCATTACACCACTCCCAACATTCCCAATTTCTACACTCCCTAAGTTATCTTGAACTACCTTTATACCCTTACCCTAGATAGGGTGTTTCTAGTTTTCCCAGTTATTGTTTGCTAATCTTCTTTGTACTTCTAGTTTTCCCACTTTTTGTTTGCTAGTCTCCTTCGCACCCTTACCCTAGATAGGATATTACCTCCTAGCCCCCATCAACAAGTAGTTTCCACTTGTATGAAATGTTTCCTCCTACCTTTATTCCCTTACCTTCCTCTGCCTTCTCCTACTCAGGCAGCAGCACCTTTACTTTCATCTAACCCTTTGCTACTTGACCCTAGAAAAGGTGATATTTGTTTTTTCTGTTCCCTTATTAAATCCCTATATATTCCTACACTAGATAGGCAAAAAACATATGGCATGCTAGTATTAACATTGTAGTTGATGTCACAGGATGCAGAGAATCAAAGGTGACTGAGTAGACTAGCAGGGAGGCTTCCAGGCACAAGGACCCAGTGGCAGGGCTGAGACAGGGAATCAGCTGTTTGACACAGGGGCACTAGAACCCTGTGGCTGCAGCTGAGAGGAGAAGCCACTAGAGAGAAAGCAGGTCTGTAATATGGTATGCACAAAAACATTGTACTGTACTAGTGAGTAAATACTGGTTGTTGGAACTGGAGAGGCTTGAGGGGTGGCCTGCATGACCACTGAAGTCCTGCAGCAAGGCTCCAACTATACAGTAAAGTCTGCTACACCAAGATAAAGGGCCACTGTACCAAGAAGCTGCAGACAGGATGCCATAAAGTCCCACTGGGAGGAAAGTTACAAATCGCTGGTCCACATGGGCCCAGATCAAGCTGGACAAATCTGAGAAATTGAATGCTAGCTCAGTGCAAACTGAAGCTGAAGGCTATTGCTGTGAATTAAAATAATTTGCTTTTCTGCACCGTAGCTATGGACTGCCTAGTTGTGAGAGAAGCTCTGAGTCTGAGAAGATGCCCAGCTAGTACACCTGCTTGGTACTGGCCATCACAACACACAAGGGACTGAAAGCCAAGATGTGGTGTGTTGGTCAGACATGATTTAGGCTTCACAAGCTGATCTGTTCAGTGTGAGAGGAAGATCATCCTCTGTCCACTGAATGTGGAGGTCTGGAGATGCCTGACTACATCAAAGTAAACAGCCTATTTCATCAGACAACACAAGAGGCCTTCAGGAAGAGAGATGTGAAACCAGCCAGAGAGGATCTGACTGCTAGTGCATCACCACACCCCATGCATCAAGGGAGACCCCTGGTCTAAGGAGAACCATGAGTAAATAAGGGCTTGCCTTGCAATCCTACCCCTGTATAAAAGATGTTTGGGAAATTTCTCAATCAACTATGTTGTGCTACCAGGAATTAGAAATACCCACTTTAGATTTGTGTTTGTTGCAATCAAGTAAAGGTTTTGCTAATTCTTTCAAGTGCACCAACAGTGGCAAACCACATGGAATGTCATTGGGCCTACACCAGGCCTCCACCTGGGAATCCAGAGAAGCACAGACAGATACTTAGTAACTTAAGGGTAATCACTGGTACCAGCATACTTCTTAATCTCTTGCTCAGAAATCAGAGAAAATGCTTAAAAAATCAGGGACAAAGGACAAAAATGAGGGGCACAACTTTAAAACTAGTGATATCCACTCAGGAAGCTGGTAGAATAAGAGGCTTAGTGTGAAATGCATTTTCTGAACACTACATCTGTAACTTTAATGTTTGACATTATTTTGTGCTTACAATCCCCACTGTTCAGTCATGAAAATGAAAATTTTAGGAGCAATAGAGGAAAATTTTGAGGGAAAATCAGGGATGCCCTTGAAAATCAGGGACAGTTGAGAGGTATGGGTACCAGTTGGGACAGGGTAGTGCCCAGCAGTATAGCTGGACAAGCAGCAGCAGTTGTCATGTGTGGCTTGGGGGTGTTCTAACATATAATGGGTTGAGCCTGCAAGGGTTCTGGAAGCACAGCTTGGTTGAACAATTTATTGTTTTGCTGCACCTAGGAGAACAACAGAAGAGCAGTCTCTTATGTTAATGTGGGCTGGGCCAAGTCAGGCACTGGCTAAACATCTGTCTGGGCTTTACATTGCTATTTTATCGGTAATCCCCTTTTCTTTTCAGGACCTGGATCTGACCCTAAATAATGATTTTTTTTGCTTGCAATCCTTGGCTGCATATATAACCATTTAGAGTGTTAAGTGGCATGCTTCGTGGGGACTTTCATTGCGCTCAGTTGGTTCACCAGTGAGTTGATCCATTGGCAAGGTGGGTCGATACTGCATCCCAGGAGATAGTACTATACCTACACCCAGGCCCCTTAAACCTTTCTTTTAGTGGAGGCCCTGTGCTATTTTTCTTATCTTGGATGCAAAATCCCAGCCACGCTTTAATGAACCCAGGCCCCTCAACCTTGTTGAGCCTAGACAGCAGAGGTAGTAACTGCAGTATCAGTTATGACCCAGTTACAGTTAAAATGTGTGGGTATTTCTACAGTAATTTGATAATGTTCATTTGGGGTGATAACCCCTTCTGATGAGTCACAAGTTTGTGAGCCGGCACCCAGGTGGTAACTAAGTTATATATAAATGGTTTGTCCATTCAAGGAACTTCAAAAATAAGTAGTGATGGACTAAGCACCCCAAAGAGCATAGTGAATGCCTCACAACAAACTCCTCCATGATCCACCAGGCTGAGGTGTGTATGTGAAAAATATAATTTTTGCAAACCATACAGTTGCTGTGCTGCTATTGTATTTTCCTCTTCTAATTTTTCATATTATAATGACAGGAACAGAGGTGCCTGCCTTACACATACCAGAAGATTAAAAAACAAATTAATAAATGGCCATTCCAAGAACATATGTTCCTGAATTTCAAATTTCTTCACACAGCCTTCCCTCTGACAATATATCTTTTCAATATTTTTATATTGATTGTTGTTCCTGACATCCAACCATCCACTGCAAAACACAACACATCTCTCATTCTTCTCTGTACCCTTTTTAGGGCTGCAGGTAGGCAGAGCCTGCAGCCCTCTTGCATTAGCTCAAAAAATGAGCTTACCATGGGACTTCCTTTTTCTACTTTTGGAAGTATCTGTTCACAACTGCAAAATAGTGTGCTCCCCCTCTGATTGTTGCTATTTGCTGCTCTGTCTTTAAGGCAGGGTGGATGCTACTGTGCCTCTCAACTTCTCAGGATATAAACAAAAACATTTTTTGAAGCTGCTGTCATTTAACACTTGCAGGGCTGCAGAATGAGCATCTGTCCAGCTCAATCAAATAGATTCATTCTAATTCTTTCAGCAGCCTAGGGGTTAACTCATTATCTCCTTACTTTGACTGAATACTGACCCAGTAGCACATGGCTAAATAGGCACATGTGTTATGTGGGAGACAGCAATATAGTAGCTAGCAGGAGACAGGCCAGAAATTGATGGTCCGTAATTACAGGCTTTGTTTATAAAAGTAGGAAAACAACATTTCAAATGTAGAAAATAGGGTTCAAATGTTTTATTAGTTTAATAGAAGTTATAAAAGTTTATTTAATGAGTTGTTTCTGAAGTATTGGCAAGTGGGCAGGATGGCATAATGACATTCACAGGAACCTATTTGAATACATAACTCCCACCACACTTTCACTGTTGGACTGCTGGCTGTCCTTTCCAGGCACCCTTCCCCCCACAGGGACAGCAAGTCAGATTTTATCAGTTGCTTGCTATAAATGCAATTTGTTCCCCAGCCCTGAAACTAACCTGTGCCTGCAAAAGGTAGTGTTGGACTAGGGAAACACAGAGACACATACACACAGACAAGGGAGATGCACTGCTGAATTCCAACACTGTCTGTCGTATGGGGTGAACTACCCACCCTCTGTGACACAGGATGCCTTATATATAAGAAAATAACCTATGTAAGAAGTAGACCTGGACCCCTCCACCCAGAATACTTACATATGCTAATTTCTTCAGCCTTGAAGGTGGGAGTCATCATGTAGGAATTTCTACTGTCTACTGCTGTCAACACTTCCACATGTCTAAGTTATGTAGTTCAAAAATAAATTAGAACTATGAAACCAGTCATACAGAGGGTATAATGACTTGAATATTTTTTTTTGTTTGTTTCTATTATTGGTCCAAACTAAGTATCTGTTTATAAGTGTATGAGCCCTGTTTGATAAATGAGTGCTCTGCTATGCCACGCAGCTCCAAATATCAGTACTAGAACAATGTTATCAAGTCAGTCTTGTCTGTAACTAGTTATTCTTTTGGTAACAAGGTAAGTCCCACTAGTCCCAGGGCCTGTTTTCAGGGGCAACCCATGGATACTAGGAAGGTTAAGTGACTTACTCAGGGTCACACAGCATGCAAGAGGAGGTTGTGGGTATCAAACCTTATTCTGCTGGATGTATCAAGCGCATTCACAGCTCATTACTCTAATGTCTAGGCTGTTCTGCCAGCCCTATGCTGTGATTTAACAGCCCCACTACACAATGCAAAAACACAGTGACCAAGCAATAGAAAGCAGCACACAGGAGTAAAACACAAACCAGGGATATGGGATACGGTTTATTAGGGAAGGCAGGAACAAGGCTCTGGGGAAGGAAAGGGAAGGAAAGGGAAGGGTTAAAAAATAAACAAATAATTGGTAATCTCTGCAATCCACTCTTCACCTCCCCCTCACCCACCATACTTGTGGTTCCATGTCATAACAGTGAACCATTTTGCGCGACTCACAAAAAAACGAGTAAACCCTAGCGAAAACCAATGTGGCACATCACACTAAATACTGAACGCAAACTTGGCGCACATGAAAAATAATGTTTAATGTGGGGAGCTATGCATCCACAGCCCCCGTGCTTATATAATCATCTCCGGGGGGGGGCAGCGGACACTGGAAGAAAGAAGAGGGACTGCCAACAGCAAAATGTTACAAAAAAAAACCAAAACACCTGCAAATGACAAAAAATGTACTTGCATGCAGTCCCGAACCCGGGACCACCAGCTCTGCAGATGGTGTCCCTACTGACTATGCTTGGCAGGTAGCTTAGCAGCATTATGCTCCACATCCTGATTTAGCCCGTCCCTCTTCCTCTCTTCCTACCCCTTCCATCGCCATTCCTTCCCCTCACTGTTTTTCCCTTCCTCCCTTGCTATTCCCTCCCCTCGCTCTCCATTCAGTGTTGCTCATCCTGAAAGTGACCAAAATGAATCACTCGTTTTTGAGTCGCTCATTGTGGTTCCCTGTCAGTCCCTCACAGTCCCAGCTAACAGGCACAGCAATTATACTATCCCCACGGTCCCTAAGAGCCCCTTGTATTCTACTGGGTAACACAGTTGTTGAATCATCATAGGCCCAATGTTTGATGTAGATGTGGCTATTTAACCTGCACAGTTATTAAGTTTAAAATTAAAGGGATCACTATTTGTAATACAAAACAAGGCCAAATGGCCAAAATGCAGGTCTTCTACCTGGGCACTCCCAAAAGAGAGTCCAGTCCTGCCTTAACTATCTAACTGAAAGGACTGCGACAAATGTCTGATTCAGTACTCATGGTATGCAGATCAAGCCAGACCCTGAAATGTTTCAGATGAATAATGCTGATCTCTCTGGTGTGCAGTAGCTGCAGGTTGCATGCTGTGACTCTTTACTGTATCTCAGAGGACATAGTCACATGAGAGGCTTGTAGACCTGTGATGATTGAAAAACTGTGGCACCCAGCAGAATATGGGGAGCTGTTAGGGACAAGGGAGAGGAGAAAAAAAAGGATGGTGGTGGTGAATTATCCTTATGGCTGGAAGGGAATGGCCCTGCTGCAACCCCTCCCCCTGCTGGCAACACTGTCTGTTGGGGACCCCACCATTGAGCTTTGCATGTGGCCCCAGCAGGGCAAAAGCTTCCATGGGGGGGAGAGACAAAGAGAGTGAGAGAGAGGTGTTGCGAGCGGTGTCTGTGTGGCTGTGACTCTGTCATCTACCTCAAGGTGTGTGGACCACATAGACACAGAGGGAGCTCCTGTGAGACACATACACACAGACATATGCACTTCACACCGCAAAGGCAAGTATGCAAAGTACATACTGTATATGATGTTGCAAATTCAAGGGCCTTTCTACCAATTCCTGCTTCCTCCAGGTAATTAAGAAATATGGTCTTCACTCTACTAGCTGCCACTGGACAAAGTTTAAGACTGAATCATCAGATACAGGCCCTGATAGAAAAATCATTTTAATAGTATTTAGTCAATCAAATAATTAGCTGCAGCCAGTGAACACATTTAACTGGTGGCACACAAGTATAGTCATGCTGTACTATAAACAGTCTTATCATTAAGGGTTAGAAAAATAGGCCATTGGCAACTTCCGTTTGGCTTTAAACCCATACATTTGGTTCGGCTTCCAGAATTCAGCAAAACTATTTCAACTACAAATACAGTAATTATCATGGTGCAAGCTGACCACAAATAGGGGTAAGAAAGTCTTAAGGTGAGCAATAAATATGAATTATTATCACTTACTTGTTGCAGGTGCTGTTGGCATGCATCTGCTGTTGCTCGCTGTTTGTGATGTTGTGACAGAACCTGCAAATCCCACCAAGATAGCCACAGCCCAATGTGAGCTACAGTAATAGTTACTATTCACCGCTGACCTCAAGACATACTGTATACTCCCATGTAGTCTCTGCTTTACACGCATGCCACTTTCTATATTTTTTCTGTGTCTGGATACATTGATTCTCAAATTACATAAGCATAACACCGCCCCCCCCAAAAAAAACAAGTTATGCATCAAAAATCCTAAAAATTAAAAGATATTAAATGTACGACATTACATTGCGTGTGAGGGGTCTTCATTAACTGATACCAACTCTGTGTGCTCTGTGTTCTCAGTGGCCCACCAGTTCATATGGAGCTTGTTGGTGATGACAATGTGAAAGTTATTAGCGTAGTCATCAGAGAAAGGAGTTGCCTCACTACTGCTGAGGTGGTATGCCAGACTATGGGGCTAGTGCCAGAGGGAAAAGTTCAGATAGACTTGTCACCAGGAGATATAGGAGTGGGACGAATAGTAGATGTTTAAGCAATAAGATATCACCGAGTGTTAGTGGGAAAGTTACCTGTGCCTCCTGTTGTGGAGTGGCATAAGGTGCAGCCATGTGCCTTAAACCACATAGGAAATGGGTAAATCCCACAACAGCCCTTGCCATGGAGTGCATTATTGTGATAATAAAATGGACCCAGCTGTGAAAAACACTAAAACACAAAATTAATTAATCGATACATAATGATGTGATGCATCCACCACTCAGTAAAATAGTCCTTAATTCAATTGTTTTGCGCAGCTGAAAGTAGATTGTGTCACACAAGTGGATTTCTCCTTGTCTACCTGATTCCAGTACATGTGCTTTTAAGAATACATAAACTACTTTTAAAGCACTTAGACTATACCTTCCTTTTCCACCCACCCCTGTTGGGGTTTGCACCTTTGGAAGAGCCTGGCAACGACAGGCAGGGGAAGAGGTTTGGCAACTGGGCAGTCACGTACCAAGAGACATGAATTCCACACTGGGATGCCTGTGTCTAGTGCTGGCTAGTATCAGGTTCTGGTGGTATGGGACTCAGTTTTCAGATTTACCGACTGGAAGATGTTCAGGCATTATCCAGAGAATTGCTTGTTTTGTTGCCTGTCAGGTGCTAGGGTTGTGGATCTCACTTCAAATTGCTGGTGGGCTTAGAGGGAAACACTGGTAGCTTTTGTTCATATTGGGGAGCCTGCAACACCCATTTACAGGCCTACAGTAGATAAAAAGTTCAATATGGACCCTTTTCTCTGAGAAAGAAAATACAAATTGGTTTCAGACAGGAAGCCACCTAAATTATGGCATTAGAGGTACTGTAACTGTAGCCCACTACCGTGGTCTTAATATAACAGGGTTGTGCTCCTACACATTTCTTTCCATGGCAGTTCATAGGGAGTAAAAAAGCATGCCATGGAAAGAAATGTGTAGGAGCACAACCCTGTTATATTAAGACCACGTGCCAGTATGTTTATAATTATTGAGCTTGACTCTACATAGTCATTTGTTTTAAAAAGTTTCAATGTTTCTTTCTAACAATATTTTTTAGATTATTTTCTTATTAATAATTCAGCTTCACATGTGAATATTCTTTCTTAGTTCCATAATTAACTGAATGGCTACTGTTTAGTTTTTGACACATTCTAATAACAATATGCTTGTGACCATTGGTGAGCTCCCTTATATAGTCGGCATGCACTATACTACTTTAATGCAGTACTTCTGCATTTACTTCCACACATGCTCAATAGACTCTGGTGTGGCAAGAGCATGGCAAGAGCTCCAAGTATTCTTTTACTCACTCATGCAACATTCCTCTTGCTTTGAGCAGCCATATCATCTCTGACCAGAGTTTGTATATTTTTGTAAACATCCCTCTGCTGTCACATTTTTTTTTTATACACTTTTTCTCCCTAGGGCCACCAGTCTGCCTTACCTCTACACGTCTGGCATCCTCTGGGTATTCAGGCCGCCATTCGCTGGGACTACTCTCCGGCTCCACATTCAGGCCCGCAGCTACCCCCATGGCTTACCCCCCATGGCAGGGTGGTGGGGAGCTCTCCCCCAAGCTCAACCCCCCCAGATCAGGATCCAGTAATGCCAAGTGCCCTCGGCACTGATTGAGTCCCCTCTGGAGACGGACATCATGCAGTCATGACTAGTGCCCTTAATTTCACTTTTTTCTCCCCAACGGCTGAGGCATGCAATGATGCCTAAGGCCCCGAGCGCGGACGTGTCTGCACGTACTCCAAGCCGAGTGTCTGCCCCAGCACGTTCCCTCCATGTCCCTCCCAGTGCTCTACAGCCACCTCCAGCCACTGTCAGAGGCCGCTAGAGCACCGATGGCAACCCGGCCCCCTCCCTGGAGAAGGAGAGCAGTCCTACGGACACTCCATCCTTCTCCTCCCCTGCTGACCCCCCGATGACCCAGGCTCATTCACGAACCCGGGTCGCCGGCGTAGCATGAGGTGTGGCATCCAGCGCCTCAACCCTCAGCACCACCAGGCCAGCCCCTGCTGTCACATTTTTAATTTACTATGTTTTTTCTTGCACTTTAGTCCACCCATTCCAAAAATGTGTCATAATTGTGAACTGATTTACAAGACTCAGTTCAAATCAAGATGTAAGGTTTATTTGGGGGGGGTACAGTCCCGCCATGCTCCACCCTATCATAGCTGACTAACCTTTGGTGGAGGCCTGGGCTGAGGGTGATTAATATTGTATACCAAGGTGCCTCCAGCAGGAGAATGGATGGTGATGGGTTACATGGTAGCGGGGTACAACCCTCTGAGAAGCTGTCTCTATCCATTTCCCTCCCCAAGTAACCCTCCCCAGCAATACCACACCAGCAGATAAACAGACATTAGTAATACAAGGTGAACAGGAACAAACACATCACCTTTTGGGCAGGAGTTGAATATATGCTCTGCCATTCTTAATGAGAGAGGGTCATAATAAGGTTGTGTTGAAAATCTGATGTATAAATATTACAAAACAACAAATTAATGACCCTAAATTACATTTTGCTAATACAGGCTCCTAACTTTGGTAATTTTCAATGTATTTTACATCAAATTCCTCACCTGTAGCCCTGTTGGCTCTGGCCAGAATTTGTTTAGTTAGTGACTGTAGCATCTGCTGCACCCTTGCAGAAGGACTATGAACACAGCTGGGTTTCATTGGAAAGCCTGCTTCTAATTTATGAAAATATAACATTTTTCCTCGGCATCTGGCTTAGGTATGGATTTAAAATAGCCTATTTTCTTATTTCTGTTATAGTCTCTTTACTCTACAGTGGAGCCAGCCACAGTGCAACACAATAACTTACAGTAAGTGACATGTCACAAAATGCTGCATGACGAAAGGGCTTAAGTGCCGTTGAATTACATTGTTCTCTGCAGTATACTGCAGCATTTTGTGCAGCTTGGTGTCTTCTGACCTGCACCGTTTTTTGCAGGCCATTTGATCTTTCACAGCTTTGTAATTCTGGACATACTATATCCATTCTTTAACCCAGTCACCTTATTTTATTTTTATTTATTTATTGCAGTTTAGGATTAATACCTTTGAGCCCAGGGACTCACTTACAAAGGTTCCAGGTCATACACAAAACAATTAGTTAAACATACAGGTTGCAGACATTACAAAAAAAGTTAGACAAAGTATATCGGTTGCATACATTTGAACGGTATGAGTTAGAATACATTGAAGGAACAGTTTGTTTCAGTCAGGTTACAAATACAATAGGAGGAACATGGTTTTGAGGGTATAACACATTTCAGTGAGGAAGCATTCAGGATACGGTCAAACAAAGGAAACAGTTTCAAAGGAAGTGCTTTAGTCTGTCAATTTAGGGTCATCAGGCCCCTGGGAGTACTGGCCATACAGATGGGGACTAGCTATACAGAGGGGGAGTGGGTGGGGGAGCAGCCTAAGGATAGTGTTGTCATTTTGTGGGAGGGGAGTGATGAGGGGAGTTGCTGCAGTGATGCCAGCAGTTGGGGGGCAAATTGGAGCTCAGTAGGAGGCAAGTGGGGGAACAGGCGTGGGAGAAAACTAAGGAGGGGTACTGGAATGGGGAAGGTGTGAAAGGAGGTTGGGATATAAACAGCAAGGAGGTAGGTAGTGTGGTAATGGAAGGGGTGTGCAGGAGTGGAACTGGGATGGGAATACTAGGGACAGGAGAGGGTGGGGTTGGGAGGTGGAAGGGGATGGTGGTATAGGAGGGGATGGGTAGAAAGGAGGGGGGGTGGGGAAGGGGTGAGTTATTCAGGCTAAAGAGTCCTGCAGTTGGCTAGTCGAAGCATGCACAGGTCAGTTCATGATGCAGTAGAGTCCTAAGTCCTGTTTTGAAGAGGCTAATCTTATTGGTTTCAATGAGTGATGCAGGTAGCCCATTATACCATTTTGGTCCTTGGTACGAGATGGATTTCTGTGCCAGGGTGGTGCGTCTAAATGGTACCAGGAACCCGCCTTTCTCTGCACTCCTGGTTGGCTTAAATGATCTAGCCTGCTGGAAGATTCCACATAGAGATGGAGGCGCTAGTCTTAATTAGACTTTCTTGACAAGAAGGCAGGTCTGGTACCGAGCTCTGAGAAGGTGAGGAAGCCATCCAGTACCTGAGTAGAGGGCACAGGTGTGGGCTGAAGAATCAGCTCCTAGCGTCAGCTTTCAAACCTTGTTTAATTGGGTTTTTATTTGATTGAGGGCAGTTTCGGTGCCTTGGTTATATGTTGGAAAGTGGGTCTCAGATTGTGAGACATGAGTAAACTATATAAAAAACACAACAGGATTTTCCACTACTGGACCCTTCTCCTTAAAAGTTAAATAAGTAACATTTCTTTTAATCAGACTGAGGTGACTGCCGTAGAACATTTGAAGGAAAAAGCTGTAAAGTTTAATTTCCCTGTTGACCAGAGGTGGATACTCAATACTTAAAAAAATAAAAATCAGTACGAAAAAAGATATTAATCCTATGAACCTTTCTCTTTTTGAACATTTGCCAAGTTTCACATTTTGCCATTGTACACTTGCACACAGTTATTTTTTTCTTCCAGTTACAGGCAATATTATCTGGACTCCCTAGCCATAACCCCAGGATTCCAATAGGTCCTGATACTATGGGTATACTTAGCACAGTCGTGCCCTCACTTCTAAAGCCAAGTGGTACCCATGCACTTTTTCCTTTTGTTTATTGTTGCTCCAGAAGAACCATAACAATCCTTCATCTCTTGTGTGGCCTCCTTTCCTGATGCCTCATCCTAGCTTTACAAAGAAAGGTAATCTGTGTATACAAATACCTTGCACATCAGTTTCAAGCCTACACCTTCCAGTCTTTCTACCCCTGAATTTAAATTCAGTTTCATTAACAAGGGGTCAATAATTAACACATACAAAAGTGGACTCAATGGACACCCTTGACATAGTCCTTCCTGTACCAAAATTGTGTTCCCATCCAACCGTTCACATTTGGTGTGACGTTTGCCAATCAATAAATCAACTCAGTAGTACATACTGTTCCATGACACTAGTCATATGCTGCTGTGACAGCCTATCAAAGATCTTCTCCTTATTTATGGAGTGCAAATAAACTTTCACATCCCCTTGTTTGCTAGATTTAAACACCTCTCTTGGTAGAAAAAGATTGACCTTGATTTTCCTCCCTGGTATGGCACATGTCTGTGATGGGTCAAAAAATTGTTCCTGTACAGAACTACATCCATTACTTAACATGCTTGCTAAATTTTAAAGTCTACTTGCAGAAGACTAATCTGTCTCCAACTTTGCAACATTCAGATCATCGTTGTTACTTTTATGCAGGAAATTCAAGATAACTTCATACTTGCTGTCTGGAAAGTAAGACAAGTTTAGCTCTTCATTGTAAACATCTTCACTCTTCACTATAAACATCTTCTAGGTCCTGGCATGTATGATCTATTAGGCCTTTGAATAACTCAGCCATCAACCCATCCCTACCTGGAGATGTCCCTGTGTTCAGAGGTAGTATGGCCCCTTGACCGACCTTCGCTGTGTTTCCCATTAGAATCCTCCCTAGTTTATCCATTAGTTGAGGACACTCAGACCATGCCCAGAAGTCACCTGAAACTCTGAGTTCTTTCTGTTTGTTCCTTTCTGTCAGTAAGGCAGTTTCTCCAGTGTCATGGCCAACATTCCTCCATCAGTAAAATAGGCACATGTAATCTCCTAAAAATACACCTTGATACAAGCTATCGCAGCTCAGTGGGCCTTTCCTCCTCAAAAAGTACGTATAAATAAATAAATAAATAAATAACTGATAGCTTACTGTATCCAAGCTGCTTGCAGTCTAGAGAAGCCTATAACACAGAATATGTCTGAAGTTCTGTAAGCTTCTCTTTTACAGGGTGTCAGCCATTCATCATGAGAACCCCACAGGTATCCAGGTTTTGGCTGGTAGTGGTTTAAGGATGTGACTGTTTAGCAACACTCTCCAGCATTGTGGGTGGAGTTCTAGCCAGATACATGTTAACAGGTATTCAGGTTGTTACCTGGTGTGTGACACACTGGCTTGATAGTTAGGTGCTAAATTGCTTTGGCCCTGGTGTTCCTCCAAATCATTAGAGTCTTTTGGAGGAGTGTAATTTCCCCACAGCTCGGCAGAGGTCTGGGGTGCGATCTTTCCTCAAAAAGCTATCTTTGAACCTGGGCATTCTGCAAAACTATAGACCTGTCTCAAACATCATCTTTTTGAAGATGACAACTGAGAATGTGGTGGTGGCTCAGCTCAAAGCTCAGTATGGCATTTATAAGCCAGTCCAGTTTGGTTTCAGATCATGACATAGTACCAAGATTGCTCTTAACAAGGTTCTGAATTATCTACTCTTGGCAAGAGACAGCAGTGAAACATCTGTTGTTCTCCTTGATCTCTCTTCAGTGTTTGACATGGCAGGTCACTGGGTTTGATAGAGGATCTGGAGCATTCTGGGGGACTGACTGGAGCAGTTTTATCCTGGTATGCCCTTGACTGGCAGAGAGCTTTGGATAATGATGACACGTTTCTTGTCAGAGCCTTCTTTTTTCCAGATGTAGAGTGCATTGAGGCTCTATTCCATTCATTGTCTACGTGCTACCCTTGGATGAGATAATTTGGTACAGTGGTTTAGAGTTTCACTGCTATGCAAATAACACTCAGCTTTACCTGTCATTTGCCCCCGCTAGACATTTATAAGCCATTTCAGTTTGGTATATACAATAACTGTCATAAATCAATGTTCTTCTAAATTGAAGTGCTGGATGGCTGCAAACTGGAAGCCCTCAACCGTTACAAAAACAGATGCTCTTGATTGAGCCAGGCTGTTGACCATCAGCAATGAATGGGGGAACCACCATGGGTACAACCTTTGATAATGTTCCCCTGCAAGCTGTGGCAAGAAATCTAGGTGTCACATTGGACTGCAGGATGTCCTTGGGATCTTAGGGTAGCAGTAGCAGTAGGATGTGTCTTTTTCAATCTAGGAAACATCACCAGATTGAAGACTATGACATAACACCTTGAGTACCATAATACTCTGTACCCGGACCTTCCTGTAGGTCTGATGTGCCACCTGTAGCTAGTACAGAATGCTGCAGTCAGGATGGTATCTACAAGCCTTGGGTCTCCTATTTCTGCTGTATGTAGTCTTTGATGGCTGCCTATTAGGTTGTGCATCACCTTCAAGGTGTGTTTAATAACATTTAAAGCTGTAAACAGACAGAATCTTTGTTACCTCAATGACCACCTCTTAGTACATGCCTCACTTCTCTCACTCCATTCTGATGTTACTGACTTGCTTGCTTTGCCCAGGTTTCATCAGAAGGCATCGGGACAGGATATCGGCAGTGGCTGCTCCAGTGCTGTGGAATGCCCAGCCTCCATTTCTCCACTGTTGTCACAAAGTAGAAGCTTTTGAAGAGGGTCAGAAACATATAGAAACAGAGACAATGATGGCAGAAAAAGACCATTGGTCAGTCTAGTCTGCCCATAAAATCCTAACACACCCAGGACCTATTGTTCATAGAGGGTTCTAACCTACACTAGCCACATCCATGCTTCCCGCCCTATCATTACCACTCTGAGCAACCCCTGAGCCCTTCATTTTGTCCCAGCTATGTTTCCAGTGGTTGTTTTCGCCATATTCTGTGTTCCCTTGGACTATTTTCTGTTTTGCTGAATTCTAGCTATAGTTATTTATTGTATATTGTTTATTTTTACTTATTGTTTTTTCTGCTTCATCTGATTATGTACCTTGGTTTGGTTTATATCCTGTAGTGCCCTGAGCTGGAGCAGAAGGGATACTATATAATAATAAATTACCTTGCATTGCCTTGCCAAATGGCAGTTTCATGTACTGATACAACTCATGGTGATTACTGATAGCAAAGGATTTCCTTAACTTCTACTCAGCAGAAGGTCCAATAATAAATTGAGCTTTGCAAGTTATTTACTGCTATTTATGACTTCCAGTAAGTTCTCAACTTTTGGTAGTGGGTAGAGTACTGACACGTCCAGGAAATGAGTAACTGTGACCTTAAAATGTTTTCCTGCATACAGCATGGGAATTAAATTGTTATTTTTTATATCTGGGAAAATTCATGTTGTTCAGTAACAGTAGTTTACACTTTTAATCATTTTCAGTTTTTCAGGTATTTCAGCTCTAGTAATCTTCTGATGCATTGTATGTACAATAGGCCCTGGCTTATGAAAGTTGGGGGAGCATTAGAATGTACCACCTATTAAGCTGTGATGGCACAGTTTATGACCAAACCACCACTGAAGTATTTTTCCTGTTTCCTTATGATAATGGCTAGGCTTGAATCTCCCAAAACCTTAACATTTTTCTAGTCCTTTTTAATTGCCGCCAGTCAATTTTCACCAAATAATGCAGACTCTAGCTGTATGTACATTGGCTTTTTGATTACCAAGCTGTGTGGCACTTCTAGCAGACCTTTTTAAGTACTGATTTCCAAATGTCATCTGTGATTAATGAAACTGAAGCAGTGCTCTTTTTATTTTCATCTGTATACACTTAAAGGACACTTCAGCTTTTATTCTGTTTAGTATAAGCCAGTCTTAATGCATGTTTCTAATAATCACAAGTAGAAATGGCTGCACTCGGAACTGTGGTACTCCAAACAGAAAGTCAAACAATTTCACAGAAGAATGGGCACTCACCACTACATAAAAACATACGGGCTCCAGGATACTCCAAAACATCAAATTATTACATAAAATTCATGTTGCATGCTTGACACGTTTTGGACATATGATCCTTTATCAAAAGCAGGTGCAACTGAAGACAATACAAGCTTAAATAGTGAAATATGACATATGACAAGACACCCTGTGATAGGGTAAAACCTCACAAGTGCATTAAAACCAATGATGGTATAAATAGTACCAAAAAGAAAATAAAAGAAGGGGAATGAGGGCGGGGAGGATTGAAAAACAAGTAGTATATACCAGATCGGGAAAAAAAGGAAATGGGGGGGGGATAGATTCTTCTTTTCCCCTATTTTTGTGGTGTTATGTTACCCTTTTTAACAGGTTTATTAATTAAAAAAAAAGTAAAGATGTTGAGGGACCATTTTCATCTTTTCAGGATAATAGCGCAGTGGAAGGGTGGGGGTACCACTGGATGCCAATAATTTGTACCTGCACAGGATCAAAATCGGAGGGTGGGGAAGTACCACTGAACACCAATGAAATAAAATAAAAAAAAACAATATATGGAATCAGAGGGTGAGGGAGTACAAGACACAATGGGCCAGATATTCAAAGCTTTGCACCTAGCACAAGTCCATAGCACTGGAATAGCGCTGGATTTGTGTGAAGCTGCAACATTCAAAAGCCCTATTAGTGTTAGCACTGTGTGGTAGTGCTGATGCTAACAGATAATCTTATGGAGGGGCTGGGCTAGGGGAGTGCCCAGGAATTCCAGTAGTGTGGCATATTCAAAAGTATAGCGCTGAGCTACATGCATTAATGCGACCTGTGGAGTGGTGCCAAATACCGCTGACAAAAAGCTGGCGGTAATGCAGTGGTGCCTCCCCCATGAATCCCAACCCCCATTACATGTACATAACCAGACTTTTCCCTGGTGGTCTAGTGGTCCCCCCACCCCCCCAGCATGTATCCTGACCCCGCATTTCATCTAAAATTAAAGAGTGTTCCCTGGTAGTCTAATGGTCCTCCAACCCCCATCATGTATCCCAACCCACATTTCACCTAAAATTAATGAGTTTTCCCTCGTAGTCTAGTGGGCCCCCCCCCCAGCATATATCCCGACCCCCGTTTCACCTAAAATTAAAGTGTTTTCCCTGGTAGTCTAGTGGTTCCCCCACCCAGCAGTGATGCCCTGCTCATCCCAATAACAGCCCAGAACAGAACCAGCCACCGGCTCAGCCCTCCTCTCACCACCACGGCTGGCCACCAACTGAGATATGAATGAGTGGTCACTGGCTTCCCAGACTGGCCAGAAGATCCTTAGGTGCCCAGAGGTACAAAAACAACCAATGGAGCTTGGCCCACACCTATCCATTGAGCTGAGACACCCAACTTTCAGCGGCATGAGCCGCGGGGACCAGACGGGGCAGTAGGCTCAAGTCCCACCAGGGACCACCACAGGACACCAGCTCGGGAGTGTCGGGGTGTTGTAGCCCTACCAAGGTAAGCCCAAATGGGGGGCTTACACAAATATCCTCTGTTAGCCAATCATACACTGGTTTCCACCACTGTGAAGCAACTCTTTGGTTCCAATGGTGCAGAGAAGGGCGATGTTGGCACTCTAATTCTCCTTGCCAGACACAACAGCTGTCATACATCTGGGAGTCTATCCATATTGGGAGGTCATTAGCAGGTTGATGCCAGTTTCATCAACAGGGTACAGTTTTGTTTAAAGATGCCATGGCGGTGATGATAGGGTAGAAATTTATTACTAAACATGAGTCAAACAACTAAATATTTTCCCATGAGAAGGGATGTTGTCAGTATAGTATATTTTTCAAATATTTGTTCATGTTCTGCTCTGAACTGTCTGTTGTCACCCATCCATTTTTGCAAACGATATCAACCTTGATTTTCCCTGATTTTCTAGTCTCATCTATGCCATACAGTATGCACACGGAGTACCAATGGAAAACAGTAACTAATCAACCCCCCCTTTCAAAGTTATCACTCACAATGCATACAAAATCTATACATTATCCTTCTAGTAAATCCCACTTTGATATATAAACAGCCCATATATGCCCCATCCCAAATTGATCCTTAATCTCCTAGTCTGGCTTTCACATTGTGCCATGTCTTATCCAATATCTCAAAGTTTTATTTACCCTTAGTGAAACCTCTAGCAACTGTTAATTCCAGCTTCAGCTTGCACTATGGTTCCTTACTGCTTCTAACACTGTACAAAGGGGCTCATATTTTCAAACCCAAAGAATAAAGCAACAGAATCTACACTTTGATTACTTTTAAGATAACCTAAGACTTGCAACAACCACCACCACTGAAACACTTCCATCCCTCCTTCAGGTATATAAATAAATTAAAATGAAAGCACCATATTAACTCTCAAGAAACTTAAATACTCAATTAGATAGGGGCCCTAATACCTACCTGAATACTTAAGCTCCACAAGAGTAAACAGGGTGACTCCCAAATTAACTTACTTACACATAATTTATCCCTTTAACCCAATGGCATTATAAAGGTTGGAAAAGTTAGATACATCTAACAATAAAAGCATATATCATAATCGCCAATTCATTTGTATTATCCTACAAAGTCACTGTAACTTGCATGTTACTCTTCAGGTAGCATCCTAGGGAGCCCGCCCCCCACCAAAAAGGACCACGCAGTAAATCCTCTTACTGTCCCACCCATACCTGCACCCTACACCTCAAAATAATTGAGAAACAAACAAGTCTTTGGCCCTCATCACACAAACCCATTCCCAAATCTTGGCTCTTGCCCACCGAATTTTTGATTTCATGATATTAGAACCAAAATCATTTCCATAAATCTGCACTGACTGCAAGCATTTTGAAGCAGTGAATTTCTAGGATACACTATACAGTAGGCACTCACTGTCAGTTCAGTCTGGCAGCTGGCGATGGAAGTGAGAGTTGGACTGTGCCAGTCACCAGCTGCATTTCAGGATGGTGGAGAGGGGTGGTGGGCACTACCTGCTTGGGTGGGGGCCACTAGACCAGCAGGTGAGGATCATTATTAAACATGTAAATATGGGCGACATGAGGGATCAGGGCAGGGGGCCACTAGATCACCAGGAGGGGATCTTTATTAAACATATACTTATGGGTGACATCAGGGATCAGGGCAGGGGGCCACTAGACCACCAGAATGGGATCATTATTAAACATTTAATTATGGGTGGCAGCAGGGATTGGCATGGGGGGGGCTGTGTGCCTTTACCGCAGGAGCCTACAGCAAACCCCTCCCATGTGCTGTGTGTTTGTGGCATGGGAGAGGTTGCCGCAAGTGTGGGGACTTAGGTGCTGGGACCCCTCCTGTACCAGAATCTGGAGCAGGGTCCCTGGTGCACTGGTCTTCGGCACAAGCTGCTGTTTGCTGCAGCTTGCACCAATCTCAGTCACCTTTGAGAATCGAGCCTTCTGTCTTTTTCTGGCAGCATTTTCTATGTTTCTATGTTTCATTTCCACTACAGTCCCCTCAGGGCTGAAGCAAATGATATACTGCGATTAATTAATGCACTAAATATACATACAACGATAGCTCTGCTTACTGCAATATCATACTGTACCAGCACTTATTTATTTATAATTTATTGAAATGTTATCTTTTTATGTATACATCAAGAAAAATAAATGGTGCTAATTTACAAAAATTTCCAAACTCATGCTGTAATAACACTAAGCATTACTATTCATACACCATTATTTTCTAATTGTAGGGCTGCAGTCACGCCTCTATAGTTAGGGTTGAATGGTCACTTCTCTGTTAAACTCAAAATTATGAACTCTAATAACTTTGCAGGCATTCAACTGATTTGCATGAAATTTTGCAGAACTGAAAATCTCTTGATGTGACAAGTTTCGTTTCAGTCGGGTGCATGGGTGTGGAGATACGGAGTGTGAAAAAATTTGAAAATTACAGTTTTTTAAATTTATTTGTCACGCCACAGTGCAAAAACAGCTTGGGAGTTTGGTCTGAACCTTTTAGGGTAGAACAATCTTGGGTCACACAAGTGTCTTGTGAATGTTTGGTGAAAAAATATTAATCCATTCCAAAGTTATTACATTTTAAAGTGTCCCATTATTTTCAATGGGAATTTCACTCTCCAGTTAGATGTGAGCCTCAAAAAAGGATCCTTAGTCACAAATGGGTAATCCTTTTTCACAAACTGGTCATCCTGTGTTGCAAATGGGTAACATTTTTTTGTGCAGCTACCATTTTGTTTTATGGGTAGTGAGGGAAACAAAATCAAATAACTGAAAACAATGATGTGTTGTGTAGAAATCAACACATGTATCTTGCTTATCGGGACTCACTCAGCTAGATTCTGCATTTCTCTGTTGAAGAAATGCCCTTTAATTTTTTTTTTCAGATTAAAAATCTTTTTTCGTGACTTGTGATATGAAAAAAGATTATTTTTAGTATCACAAGTCACAAAAAAGGATCCTTTTTCATTATGTGAAATCCTTTTCCTGGTGTCTAGTGGCACCCCTCACCCTCCAATCATTGTTCCCGTAGTTTCCTGGTGCCTAGTGGCACCCTCCTCTGATTGCTGGCCCCGTTATTTCCCTGGTGTCTGGTGGCACCTCCTGCACTCTGATCGCCATTCCTGTTATTGTTTTCATTATCCCTGGTGTCTAGTGGCACTCCCACACTCCAATCACCATTCCCATTATTTTTTTATTATCCCTGATGTCTAGTGGCACCCCCACCCTCCTATTGCTGTCCCCATTATGGTTTTATTATCCCTGCTGTCTATTATTATCCCTGCACCCCCACCCTCCACCCGTGAATGCTGTTCCAGCCTGAAATAAAGAAAATGGTCCTTGATGTTTTTTTATCTACACAAAAAGAAAATGATGCCTTGCCGATCACACCCCCCAACCCCACCTCCCACTCAATACCCACCACCACACACCCCCAATACACCCCCACACACCATCACTCAACTGAACAGATCACAGGATGAAGATCCACTCTCTGATCAAAGACACGTCTTGCTGCTGGAACTGGCAACTGCAATATGAGAAACTAAAGTAAATGCAGTTCAATGTATTTCAGTGGGGTTTTTAACTTTGTTGCATAACTTTGTCATTTTTAAAGATTTTGACACCAAATTTTGAACATACCCTTTTTGAGGCCCCTTCCTCATGAACAATGTTGGTGTCATTTTGCAAATCCTGCCTGAAAGGTGATTTTGTGGTCAGTTGGTGAAATCACCTTTTGGGCCAGATTTCAAACTTTTCACCATACTTGTTCATGAGGTGGGGTCATAAGAAGAGTATGTTGGAAATGTGGGATCAAAATATCCAGTCCAGAGTTTACCATGCCCAGGATGCTCAAACTGTGCTTACTTCATTATACAATCTGGGGCTCTACAGGACATGCACCTCCCCCTGCTTACACGCCGTGTCAGGAGTAAGCAAACTAGATAGCTTCATAAAGACCTTCTTGCCCAACTCTGGGATAGAGACAAATTATGGAGATGCTTTAAGAGCTCTGGTCTACCCTCAGACTACAATGCTTATAGAACCCAACATGATGCCTGCAAGAAACAAATTTGACTGGCAAAAAGCTCATTTTGCAAGGGTCTATTACTAGATGCTGCAGGGAACTCCAGAAAATGTTGGTCTCACATCAAAACATTCCTTGGCTCTGGGGGCGCTGTGGAGCACACCTACCAACAAATTGTGTGAAAGGAGAGCATCTAGAAATTGAAGCCATAAAGCCAAATAAAGTTATTATTTTATAGTCCAGTGGTATTTTGAGTGATAGAAATAGAATCTACTTGCAAGAAGGAGTCGATTGATACCAGACTTTCAAAATGGGTTGCAATTCCAAAGCAGTGGGAGCCACCGCTAAAACTCAGCCACCAATAGATGTGACTACATCGGGGGAGATGCAACTCCAGCATGGGCCTGAGCCACCCTGAAAGGCCCTTCAGAAATCAATGCAGGCCATAGACAGTAAGATAGAACAAGCCTTAACCTGTATGGCAGAGCAAGATTTTAAAATAGATGCAGCAACAAAAACAGCTGGAGTCGCAGAGTCAATGGCCACAAAAGCCCTAGCCTCCACATCAAAACTGGCCCAAGAGAACTCACAGTTACATACATATGAACATACGAACATATGAACATATGAATGTGCCATCATAAACAGACCATCCGGTCTATCTAAGTCTGCTCGAGTGTGCAGCTAGCACCCCTAGTTTGCAGCTGTCCCACCTCCCTTCCCCTTTGTCATCCCACTGCTACCTCGACCTTCCCCACCCTCACTCTTCCCTGTTCCCTATCCCATGCCCTTTTGAAGCTGTTCACAGATTTACATGATACCACCCATTCTGGTAGTGTGTTTCATTTTGCTACCACCCTCTCTGTGAAATAGTGTCTCCTCATTTCCCTCCTAAATCTCCCCCCCTCTATTCTTAGCCCATGCCCCCTGGTGTCCTTCCCCCTCCTTAGCTTAAAGACCCCATCTGCCTCATCCTTATTGATTCCCCTCAGATACTAGAATGTCTCTATCAAGTCTCCCCGTCCCTTCTGTCCTCTAGAGTGTACATATTCAGGTCTCCCAATCTGCTGTCATAGTCTCTCCCCTCCATTCCACATATCATCTTTGTCGCCCTCCTCTGCACCCCCTCCAGTAGCCTGATATCATGCTTTAGGTATGGCCTCCAAAACTGCACACAATACTCTAACTGCAGCCTTACCAGTGACCCAAAGAGGGGCAAGATCACCTCTCTTCGCGTGGATGAAAACCCCCTCACTGTGCACCCCAGCATTTTGCTCGCTTTTGTAGCTGCTCCCCTGTACTGGGCAGTGTTGTTCATGGTCCCTGTTATCATTACCCCAGGTCCTTCTCCTCCTCCTCCTCAGTGAGTAGAAGCCCTGGAGAATACACAGTGGGCCCAGAATGTCTGAATAGTTGGTCTTTCAGTGCACAGCATGGGGGAGAATCTGCTTAAATTTCCAAGTGCCTGGCTACCTGAAACATTAGGCCTAGAAGCAGATCTACTGATGACTTGCTTCCTAAAAGCATATCGCATTACTCCCAGAGCATCTGCTACCCAGGGGGAAGTTCCACAAACCAT
Source organism: Neoceratodus forsteri (assembly GCA_016271365.2). Lineage (NCBI taxonomy): Eukaryota > Metazoa > Chordata > Ceratodontiformes > Ceratodontidae > Neoceratodus > Neoceratodus forsteri. Next base: position 1,643,801,249 of record CM028130.1, read on the forward strand.
CCTGCAGCATACGATGGGAGCTTCGACGAGAGATATAATTTTCCATGCAGCTAGGGGAGCAGGATATCTTACCTACCAAGGAAAGACAGTACACTTGTTTCCTGATTTGTCCTACGCTACCCATACTCAGAGGAAAATAATTGATGGGGTATGGGCCAAACTTTAGAGTTTGGGTGTTGCGCATTCTCTATTGATGCCAGCCTGTCTGTGAGTATTTTATGGAGGACGCACATATCAATATACTGACCCTGAAGAAGCCAGAAAGAAAGTTGAATCAATTGGCAAGGAATTTGCTCATCCAAGACCTGAGGAATCAGAGTCAGAGAAGGACACTTGAAGTATTTATCAAACTGATTTGACTTGATTTTCTATTTTCTATATATTAAAGTTTGTAAGTTTAATCCAACCTGGAGTGAAGATCTGGAGGGGGGGAGAGTGGGTAGGACTACGAGGTGCCGGCCCAAGAGTAAATGTTTGTGCATTTGATACGCATTCTATTTTTAAGAGGGGCTAATGTCTGTGTGGTCTATACAATCTCTCACACTTAAAAACAAGTTAATATGATAGTGCAGTTTGTTTCAAATACTGCAAAAGGTCAATTTGCTATCGTTTGCTGCCAGATATGAGATTCTATGTGTAGCACTTTTAATTGTGCAGGTACTCCTAGGACATGGCCCTCATTCCTGGCTTTATGGCTTTGAACTTTATTAATAAGTTTACATTATTTAGAATTATGTATCTCTTTGAACACATACAATGTTATGCATCATCATTATAGGAAGGGGGTCATATCAGCACTGGATGTTGAGTTTCTATGTTTGAAATGTACATTCTTATTCTTGAAACGATCTCCCATAACTATGTAGGATGCAGTATATCCTGGACTATCTGTTTCTTATACATTTAAAATTAGAGAAATACCTCCATATTCGTAATCCTGAGTGCATAGACTATGTATACTGTATATATTTGATGTATTGTCTGAAACACTGCTGTGATCTCTGCATGAGATGAAGATGTAATTGTTTTTACCGTAAAGGCAATAAAATATAAATGTAAAAAAAAAACATTCCTTGGCTCTAAATCATCCCAATCTAACAATGATAGGGTCTTAAATGGTGTACATTGTAATAATTCAGCCACCATTACTAACTCCTTCAAGCGTCACTTCTTGGACCTGTCAAGATATACCTCTTCTTGCATCTCCATGCAAACGATCTTCCCATCAACTGTCCCCCTGCCTGATTATCCACCCTTCTGGTTCAAAGCCATAACCAGGGCTGATGTCCTAAAGCTTCTTAATACGATCTCTGATGCCACTAGCATTGGTTCTGATGGCCTTGAGCCCAGGCTCTTGAAAATTGCTTCTCATTATATTGCCTCCCCGCTAGCAAAAATCTTTACCCTATCTCTTTGTCACAGCCAAGTCCCATCCATCTGGAAAATGGCTAGAATCACTCCGGTTTTCAAGAAGGGTGATCCCAAGAATATATCAAACTATCAGCCTATAGCCATCCTCTCAGTCCTGAGCAAGCTCTTTGAAAAGCTGGTCAACTCCCAAATTATTGACTTTCTCCTTAACGATAACCTCCTCTCTGCTAGTCAGCATGCTTTCCATAAAGGACATAGCACTGCCACAGCCCTTCTCAAATTCACCAACGACACTCTCCTGGCCATGAACAATGGACTTCTGACTGGTGCGGTTTTCATAGACCTAACGAAAGCTTTCAGTCTTGTTGATCACCCCCTCCTTCTCTCAGCTCTGCTATCCCTGGGTTTCCTAGAACATGTGGTTGCTTGGTTCAAAAGCAATTTATCAAACAGGAAACAGGTCATTAAGTTTAGCTCTGCTATATCTGATCAAACTACTGTCAACATTGGTGTCCCCCAGGGCTCCATCCTGGGCCCCCTTCTATTCTCTATCTTTATTAATAACATTGCTCTGGACACTCCTTTCTGCTAATCCCTCCTTTATGCTGATGATTTGGTCCTCTACTTTAGCTCCAAACACATGAATAACATCAACCTTGCTCTATCATCTGCCTTCCTCAACATCCAGTCCTGGCTCTCTAAGCATAAGCTTGTTTGTTTTAAATGTGGGTAAAACTCAGGCTATGCTATTCAGCTCTGCTGCAAAGCTCAAAACTTGCCAAAACCAGCTGAAAATCTATTGCACAGATGTCTCCTTACTGCATACTGTGGACTCTTTCAAGTATCTTGGAGTTCTGCTTGATGGATCCCTCAATTTCGACTGACACATCTCAGCTATGTGTAAATTGGTTAATGCAAAAATTGGTCTAGCCTATAAAACAAGCTATGCTCGAACTCCTTCTGCTAGGTTGGCTGTTGCCCGGGGTATCCTGCTCCCTTCTCTCACCTATGGTGCTGTCACCTTTGTAGGTGCATCTAAAACTGCCCTTCACAAATGGGACACATCTTACAACATTATCTGTTGCTACACCTCAGCATCTTCACATTGTAAACATCACTGTCAACTTTATGATGATCTAAAATGGCCCTCTCCCACTTCATGCCGACTCCTCACTCTCGGCTCTCTGACTGATAGCATTATCAAGTTAAACACTCCCCTTCCCCTTGCCTCTCTCCTGTTTCCCCAGTCCTCCTCCTATGGCCTTAGATCTGCTGACCCCTCTACTCTCCAAATACCGCATTGTAAAACATCTAAGGGTGCCTGTCCCTTCTCTCTTACTGCACCAAAGTTCTAGAACTCACTTCCCTTAACTATTAGGCATGCATTGAGTCATGCTCTCTTATGGAAGGAACTAAAGACTCTCCTAACCAAATCTGCCCCTTGCCTGTGCCTTAATCCACCATAGCCCACTCTCCACATCCTATATTGCCTAGTCCTAATTTGTTCTACCCAGTTGTTACTTTCTGTCCCTCCCCTATACCTTTCTCTTCCCTACTCTTACTTGTCTCATGCCTGACCTCCCCTATCCTTCCCTCTGTTCCTCCTTGCTGTTCCCCCATTCCTACCCCTCCTCAGCCTTTATGCCTTTACAACTCTGGTCGTTAAATAGTTTGCCTGCTGGTTACCATCTGCCCATGTTTCTGCATTTAAACTACCTATATCTCCTGATTTTGTTTCCCCCTGTTCTGTTGCCTTGTCTATTACCATACTTAGGTTAATAAAAATGCATTTATTTCCATTGTGTATTCCCTCATTGCTGACCTATTTGTCTTTTCTATTATATAATTGAATGCTCCCTTAAGATATGGCACTTACCTTTACTTTGTACCACCCACTTGACTTTGTACTACCTGCTGGACTGCTGTAATCTTATCCCTTTTATTTGTGCAACTTTGTTACCATTATGGTCTGTCCTGTATTAGGACCACTACTGTATTCTGTACTCATTTGCTTTTGTCCCGTACTCTTGTTTTGTAATTCTTCCAGGTCATACCTGAAAATAGGCATTTCTATGTCTAGTGTACCTACCCAGTCAACAAAAACTAAATAAATATGTTAAAATGGCAATGTTGTGAGTATATGTTGACATTTCGTTACGCTCACCCATAACTTTCATAATTTTCAATATTTTTATCCCAGATTTTCAGCATAGCCATTTCTTTACATCACCTAATGAACATTTAAAAGCTGTCAGTTTTCAAATCCTGGCCAAAATGTGTTTTCTCACCTGTGGTGTGGAATGACATTGTGGTGGCGTGGAGTGATGTTTAGGTGGGGATTTGAAAATTCTCAGCCCAGACTTCATGAGGTGGGGTAATAACATAGCTATGCTGACAGTTTGGTTGCTGATTTGGCTGAAATGCTTCTACAGCAACATACATGTATGCACCTATGGAGGGATGGGAGAGCAGGGTCCAGAGGGCACTGTGCTCCCACAACCAAATTAAGATATGATTATACTATCTCAAAAAGTAAGGAATTCTTTGCAAACAAACTTTGTTTATGCACTAGTTATGATTGCTTATAGTGGCAAAAGGAAATGTGGCAGTAAGGTTTCCAACCCTAACACCCCACCCCCATCCTGCAGGCAGCAAAAGGGGTGGAGTTTACTTTGGGGTTCTGAACCCTAATGCTCACCCCGTTCTCATATACTGTGTCCATCTTAGCTTATTTACTCATGGAATGGGGTGAGTGTTAGGGTTGAGAACTCCAAGGCATACCCCACCATTGTTGCTGCCTGCAGGGTGGGGTGTGAGGGTTGGAAATCCTAATGCCACATTTCTCTACTTTTGTTGATTGTAACCAGCCCTAACTAGTGCATTAACAAAGTTTTTTTTAGCAAAGAATATATATATATATATATATGCATACACACACAATATTATTACAACTAAACATTGCACAGGATTTGCTGCTAGCTTTAAGAATAATTAAAGTCTGTAATTAGGTGTAATGATACATGTGAAAGTAAATACTTTTACTGCTATCAACCCTATTTAAGATGATCTAAAATATAACTTCAGAGAATGATACCTTAATACTATAAATCCTTAAAGTACATTCAAGTTCTTATTTCCTGAAACCCTACCGCAACTGCTGAAAATTAACTATTTTTTTATTATGCAAAAAAAAAAGATGAAGACAAATATTACATCAATATTCATTAATACGTAGAGAAGGGTAGCATCTAGGTCTTTAAAAGGAAGCCAGATAATTAATACAATAACCATTTAGCTATATCATTACTTCACTATTAGAAATACAGTAAAACTATGATAAATAAAGAGAGCTATTTTCCAGCAAGTACATATGGTTGGTTGATTAAAATCCAGCAGGTGTGTCCTAATCCTTAGGTACTTATTCCTGAAGTGTGAGAGGGATTGAACATCATATGTAATCTATTCCCAGTCTGTTATAACTTAAGGATGTTAACAAATGGAGTCCAGATTTAGTTAAATTTAATAATTTGTTTATGAGTAATGTAATTAATTTTTTCAATGTGGTGAATAGAGGACATCATATTGATCCACACCATAAATAATGGGGGATCATTGTCCTTCCATTTCATGAGGTTCAGTTTAAATGCATTAATAATGCTGTTATTTATCAAATATCTATTATGAAGAGGTACAAAACACATAGGCCCTCCATAACATAGCAGCATCTAAAATGGATCCTTAATGATAGGCTTGCCCACCATATATGACAGGAATCCCAAAATGGCCAGCCAAAAGAAATCTAGAACAGGGCATAGAACTAGCATGTGCTCCAAAGTTCCTATATCAGAATCACATCTAGGGCAGATATTACAAACCGTAGGCTTTATGATGTTTAATCGGTAGGGTGTATAATAAGTATGATGTAAGATGCTGAATTGAATTTGAATAAATCTTGAAGATTTGAAGCCCCAGCATTTTGAATTTATGATTTTTCTCCAGAAGGAGAGGGGAATAGCCTGATTCAATTTATCCTCCCATATATATTTTAGTCAGTTCAATTCATCCAAATTATTTGATGCAAGGATCTGAGAAATCTGAGAAATTAATTTATATCTTTGTGAAGATATAAAGATGCTTTCTATCTGTCTTAATCTAGGGTTACTTGATGTTCTGTATTTTTTACAAATAAAATCTCTAATTTGTAAGTAACTGTAAAATTGAGAGTTTGGTAATTCATACTTATTTTTAAGAAATTCATAATCTAGGACTTGGTTGTCACCCAAAAATTGTGCAACTTCAACCAAGCCCTTTAGGTACCACCATTTAAAAGTAGTATCATTAATAGAAGGGAGAAAAGTTGATTCACAGAAATAGGTGAATAAGGTGAACAGTGTATGGCTGGAGAAGTCTGCCCAATAATCTTAAACCAAATTTTTATCATTGTCATGAGCAAAAGATACATTTTTAAGTGTTTTGAAATATTTGCTAATATAGAGGCTATGTTTAATATTGGATTATGGGCAGCGATAAGTTTCTGTAATACATGAATGGTCATTCATATCATTATGGTACCAGTTAACCAATGTGACCAGGTTTGCAGCTTGATAATAATTTTTAAAACAAGGAAGAGCTAGTCTTCTTTCCAAAATAGGAAGATATAATTTCTGGATTTTAAGTCAGGTTTTTTTGCCTTGCCAAAAATATTTCTTTATTAATACTTCTAGACCTTTTAAAAAAATTCTCTAACTATAATAGGTATATTCTGAAAAAGGAATAGAAATTTAGGAAGTGTGTCCATTTTTATGGTACTAACTCGACCTATTAGAGATAGAGGGAGGTTTTCCCAATGTTTTAAAGTCTGCTTAGTTTTTTGGAGAAGAAGATCAAAATTTAGAGAGAATGCATTTTTTAACTAGTTATCGATCTGAATTCCCAAATATAAAATTTCTGTTACAATTGTGAGATGAAGGTCAGATGGAGGGTGGAAAGGGTCAGAATGATTTTTAGTTTCAAGAACTTCAGTTTTATTCCAATTGACCTTAAAACCTGTGACAAGCACAAATTGGGTTATGATCTCCATAATTGATGAAAATGAGTTGCTAAGATTTTGAACCATAATTAACGTATCATCTGCAAACAGACTGAAACAATATTCTGTGTTGCTTATAGAGGGGTCTTGGATTAATTTAGATTGTCTAATAGACAAAGCAAGTGGTTCGATCACTAATGCAAAAATGAGCGGCGATAGTGGGCAGCCTTGGTGGGTGCTCATATGAATCTCAAATAATGTGGAGAGATCCTGGTTAGTCTTGACCCTGGCCACCAGGCTGGCATACAGAACATCAAGCCATGCTCTAAAATTAGGACTGAAGCCAAATTTAGAGAAGACAGTTTTAATAAATGACCACTCGACACGGTCAGATGCCTTTTCGGCATCTATTAAAGTAATGAAAGATCCGAATTTTTGCAATAATCTAAAATATTAAAAATCTTCCTGGTGTTAGATGTTAAGGATCAGCCTTTAATAAAGCCATTCTGATCCAGATGAACCAGAGCGGGAAGGATCTTTTCCAGCCTGGTGGCCAGGACGTTCGCCAGGATCATAACATCAGAATTTATTAAAGAAATTGGTGTGCAAGACCCAGGATGAAGATGGTCTTTTTCTTTTTTGAGAAATAAATGTATGCTTGCCTCTTTAAAGGGTGGCAAGAGAGATTTTGTGTTAAACATATAGTCAAATATTTGTTTAAGATATGGAGCCAATATTATAGAAAATGTTTTAAAGAAATCTATAATCAAGCTGCCTGGTCCGGGGCTTTGCCTGGTGGAAGTTTTTTAATAGCTTCTATAATTTTGGAAACAGTGATTTCTTGTTCTAAATACTGGCACTCTTCTGTTTGCAGCGTGGGACAGTGAGGGCCAGAAAAGAAGTTGGCTGTATTTTTGGGACAATCAGTGATTTCAGATGAATATAGCACTTGGTAATATTGACTAAATATGTTATTGATTTCAAAGGGGGTCGAGACAATTTGACTAGAAAAATTCTGTATAGATGTGATGAGATTTTGTTGTTGTACTTTTAATTGCCAAGCGAGCAGTTTATCTATCTTGTCGCCAAAGGTGTAATATTGGCTATGAGTATAGACTAACTGCCCTTCTGAGTCCTCAGCTGACAATTTACTATGCTGCTCTTTAAGAGAGCTTAAGTGCATAAATATATCTGGATCATTAGTTGTTATATATAAATTTTCGGTGTGAGATATCAAGGACTCTTAATCACTGAGAGCCTGCATCCATTTTTTGCTATGCCTAATTGTATACGTGGTAATAGAGTCACGGATGAATGCCTTAAAAGATTCCCATATAGTCCTTACAAACATATCATTCATTTTGTTTTGGGAGAAAAAAAGATCTATATCTGATTTGATTTGATTGTAAAAATTTGAGTCTTTCAAAACTAAGGGATCAAATCGAAATTTTAGTTGTTTTTGGGATTCGGTATATTGTAATTTTAACATTATTGGGGCTTGGTCAGAGATAATAATAGGACTGTATTTCACTGACTTAACCTGATATGCACAAGATGTTGAGAGCAAAAAAAATCAATTCTAGAGTATGTTTTGTGCATTGTGGAATAATAAGAAAAGTGTTGGGATTCTGGATTTAGATGGCGCCATACTTCAATAAGCCTTAAATTTTCCATGTATTGCAAGATGACATTAGCTGCTGAAGTAATTTTATCGGGCTGAATATTAGATCTATCAAGAGCAGGATCCAGTACCAAACTGAAGTCACCACCAACAATATAAAGAGCAGGAAATATACTTAATTCCAGAAACAATTTGCTAAAAAAGGAGGGTGAATTCCCAAAAGACCCATATAGATTCCCAATAGTGTACAACTGTCCTGCCAATGAAATGTGGCAGATAATATATCAGCCATCTGCATCTATAGATTGTTTAATTATATGGGTGGAAAGTGATTTAAAATAAAAAAATAGAAATTCCCCAAGTGTTATTCTTAAATGGGGCATTGATACTCAAGCCCCACCTTTTGGCATGAAAGGAAAAGTCCTTATCTGCCAGGTGCATTTCTTGAAGTAAAGCACAATTAACTGCAGACTTATCCAGCCAGCTAAATACTCTCTTAGCCTTAATACAATCATTCATCCCTCTCACATTCCAGCTGGTTATACTGAGTTGATAGGCCATACGTATGAGTAAAGATTATAAGAATAGAAAAGAGTCAAACACATTATATAATAACACACAACACTGCCGAATACAAATATCCATATAGTTACAGACTTGATATAGCTAATAAAATATTGTGAAATGATTTCAATAGTAAGGTAAACACCTGATGCTTCACCTACTCTCCTAAATAGATTAACAATATCATTTCTTGTAGTTTGTTTTTTTCATTTTATGCAAGCTAAATCTAAAAAACTAAATAATACAGTATGTGCTGCCTTTTTGGTGCATAGAAAACCAGCTGTAATAATTATTTTGTATGAACTTGATACTCATTACATCCAAGAAAGTCAGAGGACTAAGCTGGTTACCAATTATACTACGAAGGTAGGGTAGGCAAAAATACAGCAAAAATCATATACACATAAGTAACAATATCCCACGGTTAACTTATCCCCCCTCCCCCAACATTCTGCCCAGATAGACATTGAACATTCAGGAAAATGAGAGCAGGCCGATAGAGCCAAGCCCTGTCTCAGATTACTTGCTCACAAACTTATTGATAGACCAACATATAGTTAGAATATATACATGGACAAAGCAAAGAGTATAACCTCAATCAACTAAATTAGTAGGATTACATTTTAGTCATAATAAATGAGATGTCCTTGTCCTGTTAATGTATGAGGGAAAAGCCTGAATTTCTCAAAAGACAAGCATATAAACAAAAAAAATGTAGATACTGTTATCACACAGCCTAACTATGGTCTTAGAGAACTGCAACCCTGAGGTGGAAGGATTATCATTAACCAGAATGTTATTCGAAGAGGTATTCAAAAATAATTCTGCCTTCTTGGGGTCTGAAAAGACCATGGTTTTGCCATGCATAGAGAACTTAAGGTGGGCAAGAGGTAAAATGGCATGCTGATGTTCATGCCATGAAGTAGCTCCCTTGTTCTATCACGGCATTGCATTGTCCCAGATGAAAAGTCAGAGTAAACTGAAACTTTTATATTTTCACAGAGAAAGCCTTTGTTCATCCTGGCAGCCCAGAGCATAACCTCTTGATCTTGGAAGTAATGGGGCTTCACGTAAACAGTTTGGGGGTATTGCTTTTGGCCTGCATGGTTAACATGTTGTTTGGGTTCTCCCCCCCACCCCAGTGCGCTCTATCTAAAATGATTTTTTCTTCCGGGTATTCGCGATAAAGAGATGTGGTCCAAAATTTCTCAAAATACAGTAATGGGTCTCCTGGGCCTTCAATACCCTCTGGCAAGCCAATAGTCTTGATATTGGCTCTCCGAGATCAGTCCTCAAATTCAGAGATTTTCTGCTGAAGCTCAGAAATGATAGTGCTGTGCTCTGACTGTTTTTTAACAAGGGGATTACCATTGTCTTCTAGTTGGCTTATCCACATTTCAGCTTTGCCAGTTCTGAGTCAAAGACTCCATTTTTTGATTGATCTCATTAAAGACCCATGTTAGATCTAAAAGGGCAGAAGTGATTGTAGAGAAACTACTATGTATTTCACGTCTTATTTTAGTTTGAAAGGTTTGAAATGCTTCAAGAGTAAGTGAGGTAACTGGCTGATTTCTATAATTTGGCTGGCCGGTGATTCCATCAGATTGCTTATTAAACATTCTAGCATCCTTTTGAGCTGCCTCTTCTGCCACCACGAGTCTTGATTTATTCAGAATTTCGGTTGTTTGTGACACTAAGTTTTGATTTACAGTCACATTACCTGGTAAAGATGGTAAATTACAAAGACTGACCTGCTGAACTGCAGAACACATTTCATTCATGGCAGAATTGGAGCAATGAGGATTCACTTCTTCCTCATCGGCCGTGGTGTAATTAATAATAATAATAATGATTTTATTTATATAGCGCAATTCGAAACATCAAAGCACTTTACATACAAACATATTAAATAAATCACATAAATACATCAAACTTCCATTTAAAATTCTCATAGATATATCAGCCTCACATAAGTATAACATAAATTAAAATTCTCAAGACATCAAGTGTTAAAAGCTTGTCTGAATAAATAAATAGTTCAAGTCATCTGGTTCAGCCATAGGTTCAAGTGGGGTGGGGAGACCTGAAGTACGGGCAGGTCGGACATTGGAGAAAGCAGCTTGCCAGAAAAATTTGTAGGTAATAGCAAATATGAATTTAATTTCTGCTGTTGCAAATGAGTACGGCTGGTAGTGGGAATGTTATTGTCTGCCGCCTCAGGAGAAGTCATTGTAGTTGCGAGCTTGAGTTTGAATATTGCTTTTCTCCTTTTCCATGACTCCCATTTCATACATTGATCCTGTGAGGCAGTATTTAGTGAGGTATGTTTTTTGCGATTTGAGAGGGGCATGCTCTGCCAATGACACAGTAGGCTAAGCAATTAACAATTTTAAGGTAAGTCTCATTCATGAAAATCCAGTTAATCCAGTTGATTTTGAATGTAAAAAGAGATTCAACCACTTCATAGCCCACAAACTGGTTACTCACTGACCAAGGCTCTGAATCTGCTTTCTCCTTCTCTGTGGGTCCTGTTGCACATGCAGCTCCTGTCATTTTAAAAACTATGTTCAACGAGGCATTTTTTAATGATTCAACAGGGAGATGTTCCACCCAAGATATTGAAGGTTAAATGGTTTGTAGATAAAACACAATCATGAGAGCAATATTTTGGCAAGAAAATCAGTAAATATCTAGCATTAAAGGGCTTCAATGGCTCTGCAGCCTGTCAACAGAACACTCACCGTGCCATCTTGGATTGACATGCTCCTCCTTCCCTCTCACTCATAGCCACTGCTAAAAATTAACTTTATTATTTCTTCCTAATCAATTACAAGGTTAGTACATCAGTTCACACATTCATCAGCTCCTCTTCAGAAGGTGTAGGGAAATCAGTTACAGTTTCATCCTCTTGTCCCGTATCATGCTTATGATGTGTCCTTATAAATTCTTAGACATGATCTACTTGAAAGAAAATTCATTGTACACCTTTGTACTTGATTTTAAATGTGTCTGGAGCTAACATTTGGAAATCTACTCCCATTTCAAGCAGTTCTTGTCTGAAAGCAAGGAACCAGAGGTGGTGCTGCTGCATTGGAAATGAATAGTCTGGATATACTGAGAATTTCTGTGACTTGTAAACCAGAAGTGCTTTTAGATGGGATAAGCAGCTGATTTAATCCCTGTCAGTATCAAATGCAAATGATACCAATATAGTATATTTATTTTGTAACATCATGTCTTTATCAGGAAATTCATGTTGGACAGTTTGAGAAGGCTACACAAGATGTTTTTCTGCTGTGGATTTATTAGCATGGTTAGGAAAAATTATATAGGCATGTGTAATAAATGGCAGATTGTCCTCTAGTAGCTCAAAAACATAGATCAAAACATCCTTAATTGAATCCCTTATTGACTGAAATTCATTGTCAAGTGCCAGAGGTAAATCCAGTATTCTCAAATTGTTATATCTTTGCTGGTTTTCCAGTAGTTCTATTTTCCTAGATATTGGCAAGTTATCTCTGATGATGTTTGAAGTGGCAGCATCTGTGGCCACTGCTTTAACCATTTTCCACTTTTTTGCATTTGTCTCAACTTGTTTAGTAACTTTTTCAATTTTGTCATGTTTTTGTTTAGTGTCATGCTGCAAACAGTCAACTTTCTTTGATAATGCTTAGAATTTTAAGTCAAAAATCTGTTTCCAGGACAAAAGTTGTTCAAGCACATCTTTGAAAGAGTCTATCCAGGAAGGTGACTTGGCAGAATTAGCCTGCTTGATTCTAAAATTCAAATAATTGCTTTCCATTTCATCTTTAAAATCTACTTATTTTTAGTCTCCATGAATTAATACACTTTGAGATTCTGTTTCCCCGTGTTTTATGCTCTGTCCCAAATCATCAGCCTTAAAGAATAAATTGGTCCTGTTGTATTTTAATGGGTATAACACTGTACTGTATTTGTACCATTTTCAGTTAAGTACAGGGGCTTGTAAAAACATCCCTCATTTGTAGTGGTCATGATTCAGGAGATCTCCTTCATTAGAGGGGTTTTGACTTGTAAGTGATGCATTTTGGGACTTGATCATCTGATTAGAAACAGGGCTATTACACACATTTTTACAAAGAGAAGCTTTCCTTTCAGACTTCAACAAAAAAAATAGGCTGCTGTTGTGTTGTTAATGCATGGGAAAATGTACAATTATCTTTACATGAGCTTTTGTTCAATATGACTTATTAAGTCCAGTGCCATTAAAAATATACAATTTTCAAGGTTTTCTGTTTTAAACCACATTGTGTACTATATGGGCCTAGCCACTGATTACTAATGCTGTGGTTTTGAAGTGCATCATTAGATTGGTTTAAACTTATTGTATGGATTAGACAACAATATACTTTGAGACTACAATATCATCCGTTAGCATCAAGCACAGTATCACAGTTTTTTTCTGAGATAGCGTGTAGAATATTGCAGGAATACAGTGAAGTTCAGTGGTAATTGCTCCAATTTGTCATGCAGTAAAATATGAAATCTCACACAGTGTGCTTGGTCCTGGTAGATGGCATCATGCTATGTCAAAAAAGCACAGACAGAAAACAGGGTTGTAGAGACAAGAAAATCATACATTGACAGCTAGTTTGAGGATGTAGTTTACAGACCGTTATATACTTTTTAGTTTACCCCATTAAATAAGTAAATATTTTGATGTGTGATTTTCTTGCAGCTACTATCCTGTTTAAGTACTGTATGTAACTGTCTGCAAACTACATCATCAGTCTGTTTCATACCTCTCAACTGCTATGAATTTTGCATAACGCTATGATTTTCACACTCAAACTTACCCTTGCTCCGCATAGGTTTACTGATGTTCCTCATTATGTTAGAGCTGTTTCTGGACACACAAACTATTAAATCATTGAACTAAGTTGATAGAAACATTCCTTATCACTAACTATACGGGGCCCATTATCTGTAGACATATTATTGTTTAAAATAAGAAAGTTCTACACATTCTGGCCCTCTGCTATGATTTTTGAAGGCCAGTGCTATGATTTTTAATGCTGAGAGGTTGAGAGGTATGGTCTGTTTCTTTTAGTGGTGTTTTGAAAACAGTGGGGAAACCCTCAACAATCTACAACTTTTTAAACTACAGTATTTTTCAACTTGCAACTGTGCTTTTTTAATTAAAATGTTTATTAATTTTTCCACAAAAGGTACAAACAGACAAACAAAACACCCAGCAGCAAACACAGTGCACAGAGTGTACACACAAGAATTGCATGGTGAAAATTAACAGGATGAGATCTTCTAATTAATATGGCCCAGAGTTACTGAACTACAGAAAAATTGTGTTGCATGTTTACAATAATCAGTCTGAACTATACCAAGTCAACATTATATTGTAACTATAAAACAGTTACATAGAAACATAGAAACATTGAAGTTGACAGCAGAAGGAGACCACTAGGTCCATCTAGTCTACCCATTTGTTTTAGACCTATTTTTACACTCTAGTTGCCCTTTGTAGTCAGGGCTCCCTTGTGTCTATCCCATGTATTTTTGATTACAGGTATAATTAAAAGAGGTCTGAGTAATAACATTTATATGTTACACACTGACATGATCTGAGGTTATGTAATCCTTCTCCTCCTCCTCCTCCTACCCAATCAAGGGACAGAAAAGGGGTTCACCTCAAGCTGATAGAGCACTCATTTGCACCAGACTTCTTCACACTTTCGCAATTGCCCACAAATTTTATAAGTCAAGGTTTCCTTCTTGTAAATTAAATTGTCACATGCCAGCTAACAAAGTATGGTATCTTGGTGGTTAATCACAGTCTAGTGATTACTTTCTTTGCTGGTAACAGCAGAGTCAGCAATAATTCTGAAGAGCTAGTGGAACCAAAACAGACAGGAAAATGATACAAATCTTAAAAAGTAGTAAATTGTGATTTTTTTATTTCTGAAGTTTTTTCCTTTTTCCTTTTGTTTAACAAAGTTTTCTATGTGATGGCTATTGTGCTGGATGTGTGAAGCAGCTCTCTGCCTAGCAGTTTACATAGTTGTCAGTATCCCACATCCACACCCACATCAACAGCATTGCTATCTCTATGACTTACCTGACCTGTAAGCTATTGAGTGGCTGTTCCTAAGCAGCAGTGCTGTCACAGACAGTGAGGTCACAATATTGATGCTGTAATAGGAGGATCAGAACTAGATATGTCAGCTGACAGGCGGAGTGCTGTTCCACACATCACACCTACAAATACCAGGTACAAGGTTGCCACCTGTCAGATTTTTTACCTGGTGATCCAGTTTTCAGGGTTTCTTTCCAGTAATCCAGTTTTGCTCACTGCTGGCCAGGGTTTTGAGCCATTTTGAGTGCTCACATACTTTTAAAATAGATTGTGTCATATTAATCATTATACAATGGCAAGAGACAATCCTATTCCCTGACTGGTCAAACTGGGACTGCAGCCGGGATGTTATCCCAGCATAACATCGGCTGTAGTCCCAACTGACGATGGACACATAAGTAATTGAAAAGAACCGCTCCCAACCTTCTCTATGAGCAGCTTCAGCAACCCGTGTTCTGCTTGAAATCGGCGGTCCAGGCCCAGCTCACCAGTGACACACAATTTAATTGTTCTGCCTAAAACAACTGTAAATGCCCCACCCCCACCACACACACACAAAATATTCTTTTAAAAAAACTGTAACAGAAAGACGACAGTGGGCAGTGAGTGAACGAGCAAACAGCTATTCAAACTGCCACCACACGGCTCTCGCTCACGCTCTCGCACTTGAAGGAATTTCCTTATATTATTTTATTTCTAATCCATGAAGTAAACAACCTAAAATCTCCTCCCTACCAAGTCCTGACATTCATTTCAGTAATCACATCCTCCTGGCACCAGTCAGACGGCAGAAACAGTGGAAAACATACGCGGTGGGAGGTATACATCCCACAGATCCACACGGCAGCTAAGGAGCAAAGAATGGGAAACACAGACGCGGAAGCAATATGAAAAAATAACAAACGCAAATGTTACTGTGGGGAAGTACATACCTATAAAAGCAGCTGCTTAGTCTGATATCGTAGACATTAACAGCAGCTCCACCCACTGGTCACAACAGTAAAACAGCACTATTTTTTTAATAAGTACACCTACACATGAAATAAACAGCAAAAAATCCAGTTTTAAATATACTTTTTTATCTTTTCATTTTTTTTTACAGTAGTGAGCCATTGTATAATAGGAATAATGCCCGATAAGGTGGGTGTTATGCTGGGATAACATCCCTTCTCGGGTGTTGGATGCCCTCGGCTGCTGGCCTCGGGCCCAACCACCTAAGTCGGAATGTTATCCCAGCATAACACCCACTCTATCGGGCATTATTCCTTTATTGTTTCTGCTGCATGTGCAGGTTACAAGCAAGTTCTGTTGTCAATATAGCCCTTTGTTTGTGAAAGCAGTCAACATGGGAGGTGTAAAGTATGGCCATTAAGACCATTAGTAGTTACTTAACCTAATCTTTTCAACTCTACATCTTAAAGTGGCATGGCAGCAAAGCTGGGCAAAGAGCCTGCCCCTACCTTTTGAAACAGTAAAAGATCCAGTTGTCTTCCACTTTCATTTGCTGGTAAACGTTTTCATCTTTAACAGAAATTAGTCATTTTTAAATGTTTTAAAGTACTTTCTTTCCTCAAGAAAAAAAAGTATGGTCACTTCTTAGACTTTGAAATAGTATTGTGGACATGAAAAGGAAATGGAGCCAGAAAAAGATATAAAGTACATATTATAGGAAACCAACAATTTCTTTATTATACAGTATATTGTTGTATACTGTACCTTGTATACTATTGTATGCTGTTTACAGTATGAATAGCCAGTGTTTCACCAGATAACCAGCCAGATAACGAGCTTTATCAAAGGAGTTATAGGATCTAAAAATAAAAATATATTTACTGCATTTCATGTGTACTATACAGTATATATATTACATACAGATATATATATATGTATTTATATTTGTGATGCACTGTCAGTCCAGTAGTAGCTATTTCACTGTGGTTATTCTCTGTGTATATGTGTGTGTGTATATATATGTATATATATATATGTATATATATATATATATATATATATATATATATATATACAGTATGTAAAAAATTCAGAAGTCAAAATATAATCACTTGGGGCCTTTCTTAAGGATTTTGCATGGGTCAAAGAGCTCTATAAGCTCTGTGTTTCTAGTCTGGACTATTCCTTGGAGAAAGGACTTCATCCAGAACATGTCAGGCAAGACTTTGTCCAGTGTCTTTTATTAAATGAAGCTTTGAAGTGAAACTTTTTGTTCTGGCATCCTGGCATCCCTCTTTCAGGTTTGTGTGTGCTTGAGACCATTGTTGTCTTGCTATATGTGATTTCTGAGCGCCACTTTCCTTGTGCACGCTGTCTTTGCCTCACTATTCAGAAATGGTCCAGCAATGTCTTGGCAATGTTTTTATACAAAGTTAGCACGTCTGACCCTTCTGCTTCCTGCAATATGCCCACAATCAAAAAAAATGTTCCTTGTACCTTCTTGGTCTTTGATTTTCTCTACTAGTTTACAGATTTTCCCCTATACTGCCACCGATTCTAGTTTGTCTTTTCCTGCTTTATATTCTGTGGAGCTTATTATGGCTTTCTAAGTACTAAGTAATCAAGTTAGTGAGTAACTAGTTTGTTTGGTGCCATATCCCACATGCTCCTGGTGCCTTACAACAATTTAATGTACAAGATTAGAGTATTATCTTCTAAATTGCCAAAATATTTGCTTGAATGTTTTAAATTCCCCAGTTAAGACTAATACTGAATATTTAGTTGTGGTCAGCTTCATAAAAAACCTTCTCAGCTTATTTGGTTGATGGAATGTTGAGAGTGAGAAGGCCCCTGTTTTTGGATCTTTTGTATGCCTGTGAATGTTCTGGTATCACGGCTGGAGTACCCTCAACATCCATGATATCCCTAGCTCCATATTTCTTTTTTTCAGTTCTGGATGTGCTCTAGTAGATCTTTTTCTCTGAGGTGTCGCTTTCACATGTTTTAAAGTTAAACTGGATGTATTTTGTGATTTTTTTAATTGTAGTCCTGTTGGAGCTCATTCAGGAGCTGCTGCTCAACCCAGATACATCACGTAACTCCAGCTGCACTTTTGTATGCTACTTATGGATAAGTAGCTTTATTCTGTACTGAATTCCATTTAACTTCTGCTGCCCAGTGTTACTGAGATGGTCAGATACCAGGCAACAGGAATCCCAAGGAGCTGGAGTGGTTCAGCCACTCAATGCAGCTGATGAAAAGGGGATCCCAGGCATTGGGACCACTGAGGAGTTGCTCCACCACCCGTCATGGTTGAGGAAGGGGGATTCCATCTTTAGGAACCCCTGAGGACTTGTTCTGCTGCCCAGTGCAGCTAAGGGAAGGGTGATTCTTGGCATCAGGACCCCTGAGGAGTTGGAGTTGTTCAGCCATGCAGTGTACCTGAAGGAGGGGATCCTGGACATCGGGACCCCCGAGAAGTTGTTCTGTCAAATGTCATGGCTGAGGAAGGGGATTCCAAGCATCAGGACTCCCAAGGAGTTGTTCCACAGCCTGGTGTGGCCAAGGAATGGGAATCCTGGGGATTGTGACCCCCAAGAAGTTTTTCTGCTGCCTGGTGCAGCTGAGAGAGGGGGATCCGGGACATCAGGACCCCTAATGATTACACTCCATTCCAAGCACAATAACATAGTATAAGACATAGTGTACTGTAAAGTATGATGTAAGTTGAGACCCTGACATGATTTATTGATGTCTGTGTGTCCTTCCTGGACCTATTTCTATGTCCCTGCTTTAACGCGTTTCCTGTATAACATTCCAATCTTTGCTTTTCTTGTGTTCCTCCTCATTAGAGGTGTATTCATTGAACAGCAGCTGGAGCAATGGGACAGCTCCCAGTCCCCCTTATTGGATGGGACATTTTCAACTGCTACTCTGGCTCCAAGTCTCCTTCATCAGAGTGGGACACCTTCATAAGCTGCTGGTGTAGGTGAATAGCTCACAGCCCCACCTCATTGGAAGGGAACACCTTAAACATCCACCAGAGCAACAGAACAGCTAGTCCTCTTCATCATTGACATATACTCTCACAGGCTGCTAGTATGGTGCAATGACTCCCAGTGCCCTTCCTTGGAGGGGGACACTTTAAACAGCCACCAGAGTGGCAGGCAGCTCTTGGTCTCCCTCATCAAAAGGGAACCATTTGAACAGCCACTAGAACCATGGGTTAGTTCCCTGTCCCCCCTCATTGGAGATGGACAATTTGCAGACAGCCACTGGAACCATGGGTTAGCTCCCAGTCCCCCCCCATTTGAGAAGGACAATTTGCAGACAGCCACTGGAGTGGCAGGATGACTCCCAGTCCCCCTAGTTTGGTGCCTTTTATTACCTTTTGTAAGCATACTGAGTAGTGCACAAAAGGAAAGCAGTGCTCCAAATTAAATTGAAATATCCATAAACACATGAATTCAGGCACTCATCACCCATAAAGAGGGATACCAAACATTTCTTCAATGAGTCAAACACATTTATTAAAATAAAAAAAAAAAACACTCATAACACCTGATGTGTTTGGACAATATCTTGTCCTTTATCAAAGCAACAGCTTTTGAAAAAGGACAAAATATTGTCTAAGCATGGGCTGTTATGAAATGTTTTTAATTAATAAATGTGTTTGACATGGAAGTAACATCTTGTGAATGCCTGAATTCATGTGATGTTTATGGATATTACTGCCTTTGTACTTTGATTTAAAATGTTTGCAGAGTCTCAACCATCTTCTATCAGAGGACACTGCTCAAGTGGTTGTGCTGCTAAACCCATAAATAGCAGGTGATATCCAACACAGTTGTACTGTCAGGCTCAGTGAGGCTGGTGCACTGATGTATACTCACAATGCTGGACACAGAGGCTCAAGGACTCCTGAACAGCTATAAGGCACCCTTTAAGGGTGCATGTCTCAACTCTGAAAATTGCATTCCAGTGCACTGGGTATTCTTTTCTCAGGTACTGTACAAGCTAAGAATTTTCAGACCAACTTTGTGTCAACAGTGCAGACTTTAATGTTCATATCATCTACTTATTTATAAGAAGTCTCAGTTCCTGTGACCTAGCCAATGTCATCTTTGTAATACTCAGCTAGCTTATGTAATCATGCTAGTTCATGGATCACTTGATGATTTCTTTAATGGAGCCTGAACCATATAGCAATGAACATAATCTTTGGATCAAAATGCCACTAAGGTTTTCATCAGCTCCTAAGAATTGTCATGTCTGCAGCTTTGTAAAGGGTATTAAGTTATTTTTTCCAGTAAAAATCAAGTACACAGAGCTTTTCCTTCCTTTGTTTCATCTGCCTGATAAATCATTCCATTTGTTTCACATAAGATGAAACCCATGGAAGCTGGATCAAAAGGTTATAGGAAATATAATAAAGAGTTTGCCATCCTTGTCAACATTGCATGTGTACTGTCTATTAATTACAATACAAATTGCAGGAGCAGAGAATGACATGAGCATTGCTACTAAATCAGAACTAAAAATATGTTTTTCTTATTGAAAGCTTTCTGAGTCATTCTGTGCAGTTATTGTAGTGTGCTATTTTGACTTTTAAAAACTGGTATTGCTAGTATGATGGTTCCTCTATAATAGTAAATACATGAACCCCAACATTATGACTCATACAAGTAAGAAAAAAAAATATATATCACCTCATGACCAACTTGAAACACTTAATGAACTAAAACAAAAAAACTGAATGCAATAACTACTGTGTGAGTCAATGACTGTTTCCACATCACGCTGAGCTCCCGGTTACTGGAGCTCACATCAGCTGTAGCCTGTGGAGTGTCTGCTTTGGTGAGACCCGAGTACTTGCTAGTTGTTTTTTATTCCAACCCCTGGCAATGCAGGTAAAAGCAGTTTCATTCAGGGATTTTTTAGAACAGAGCCGGGTGTTTTGTTTACAACATAAAGAAAGTCTGCAGGGTATGTAGTTCATACTTTAGCTGTCAGTTCATCTAGTTGTCCCACTCCATCGCGCCTGATATCTGTTAACTTTCTGACACACTAATAAATTCAAACAAGTACGAAAAAAAATATATATATATATATATCACCTCATGACCAAGCTCCCTCAGTGAATGGAGAGTCAGCCTGAATACAGACTAAGACGGGCTCTTCAGACATGGACAGAGTGTGTGAAAAAAAGTCAAGAGTATTGTTATGATGTTGCATTTTTTCTGATTTCAGGGACTGTTTTTGGGATTTTTTATGCTACTAAAGGCTGCTTCACACCAGTGTCTTACCCAAGTACAGATAGGAGTGCTGGACAGTGCATTTTTTTTTTAATTTACTAACTGGCAGTTAGAGAGCATACTTTTTTTAACGTCGCACTAATTACTATCCAACCCGATGTTGAACCGATCCGGTCGGATAGTAGATGCAGGATATCCGGATCCAATATCCAGTGTAAAAGTGATATACGTGCATCTCTAATTATGAGAGATACTGTACTTTGGAGAAGCTAGTTGGCTTTGCTAGAATATATAACTACTGAGAGACATTTTGCTCAAATTGAAAATGAAGCATGCAATATTATTCTATATGTTACATTATTCTAAGTGTTACTATGACAGTGGAAACCACTCTTACAGTTATGAGTGATCTCACATGTATTCTTAGGGTGCAAGAACTGCAAACTGAAGTTTTGTGGTTCTGATATCCTACGAATACAAGTGAGACCCCCCTACAACTCTAAGAGTGGTGTCCTCGGCCACAATAATATATTATTGAGTGAGGTCAATTAATACTATATTAACATTTAAAAATATGTCTCCTGAATGTGCCTGTTTCCAGGGCACCTGCACATGATACACTCTTTACAGAATATGAGTGTCTCATGGCAAGGGAAAAGAACACTGCCAGGGGTTAGGAGCGCTCTCTCAAGCTATAATTTGGCTTACCAAATGTCATGGATATTCATGTTTAGGACATTTGCATTAGTTCTAGATCACTAACCTCTTCAAATTTCTAGAGCCAGTTACAGAAGTATTTTCACAGCCACTAAATTAGATAGATAGGGATTACTCAAGGTTTTTTACCAGTATGATAAATCAGTGTAAACTATCTTCTCAACAGGACACTGCAGATGTCCTCCGAAGACTAAATCTTGTTTTAGCAAATCAGTCTAAACTGAATCAGATGTTTTCTGTGTCTGATTCCTTGATGAAGTGCCTGCCATGGCTAAGGATATGCTGATGTCACAGACAGAGATATAGAATAAGGCATGGAGAAGTATGGTTTATGGGGATTTTATGCACCCCTGAGGTGTGTGATTCCCCATAAACCCCGAGGGCAAAGCCTGAGGGGTTTATATGGGCATCACACACCAAGGGTGGGCATAAAATCCCCACAGAACCACACTTCTCCTTGTTTTATTTTTCATATTTACTGGGTTTTAGTGTTTTTTGGTTTAAATTGTCTTTTTTGCTGCTTTGTGAGGGTAACTGTTACCATCAATGACAAGCTTGTCTCGTGTTGAGTGACCAATTGTGTAGCACGTGTGAACACCCAGCGCAAGGACAGCTTGTTCTGTGTTTTTCCTGGTGATGCTGCGGTAATGTTCTGCCCATGGTTTATGGAGCGCCGCAAACCACATATGTGGTTTACGGAGCTATTGGGCACTCGCTGGCAGTGGTTTATAACCACTAACCAGTAAATATATACCCTTCCTACACAGCTGAGGCACTGAATCTTGATAGGATGGCCTCTTACTATCTAATACCAGCAGTTTAAGTTTTATATGTGAAGATACATTGTGCTAATAAATGGAGTTTTCGGTAGAAAGTGGTTATGCTTTTTTGGAAGTTTCCATATAATTAATTTTAACAGCTACAAACCAGAAACTGTAAAGTGGAGAACATGTTTTTTTTTTACGTTCAAATCTTAGGTCAAGATACAGAATGTAAAAGGAGTCACACAGTGGAACATCAACAAAAGCAGAACCTGCCATATTCCTCAGTCACTGTTGGGAACGGATTTAGATATGCTGGCTGAGGTTACATGTAAATTATGTAGAGAAACAAACTAGTACTTTTATATTGTCTGAGTAGCCTTCCACACCTTCCTCCACAGTGACATCCTCTTACCTCTGCTCCTCTTGGGAACCCTTAGCACTGCTGGCTGGAGATGCATCCTCTTGTCTCCTGAAAATGACCTAATAGCTAGCCCCGTGCTGGCTAGGTCCTGAAGAAAAATGTTATCCTCATTGGGCAGTATTGGAGACACTCATTGCAGTGCATGTCAGCTTGATGTTGGATATTGGTAACTTTTTAACTGATTTCGGGTGCCACGCACTGCACTGGAGGAAAGTCTTGGGGGTTCTGGGCTGCTAGGTTCCTCTTTCCCCTGAGTTACTAGGGAGTAATAGAATGTCACTGTTCCACCACAGAGGTAAACACATCCCTTGGCAACAGTGCTCAATGCAAGCACTGGCCAACTGGGATCTAGACTCAGAGTGCAAACTTAGAGGGTGTTTCTACTGGGGTCACACCAATTTGCACTTTTCATCTTTATTTAATTTAATAACATGGTGTGTGTATGTATAGGAGCAATGTGTGGTCTCTGTCCTTTGGGATAACATCTGTGCCTGGCTGTTTGTTTGGTTTGCAAACCTAGATTACCTACAAGAAAGTTTGACATGCATTCCTCTCAGCTGCCGAGCCAGCCTCAGGCAAATATTTTTAACTACGGTTAATACAGATATACTGCACAGTATGTTTATGCTGCCCATAGGCTAGCAATACAGATGACTCTGACAAAGCTCAATGGACTCGAGTGAAATGTTAGGTGTTTTTCATATGCGTGTCTTAATTTCTTATGGTCAATTCTGCCATTATATGTTTCCTTCACAACACAGAGAAGATGTTTGTTACTAGGGCAAGGAGACTGAACTGCAGAAAAAAAAAATAAAAAAAGTTGTCCCTTAATGGCTCATGGCTTCAGGACATTTTATGCCTGTGGCTTATCAAAAGTATGTTTCATTCTACATGATAATAAAAACAAAACTGAAAATTGAAATTTGCTTGAAAACATGTTTACAGCAGTAAAACAACTATATTCTGCAAACCTTGCAGTCCCTTTTTTTGCTCAAATTTGCAGTTAAAGAACTTGATCCAAATTATGTAAACACTGTCTTATGTTCATGCAAAAGAGTACGCATATTGAAACACTGTATAATTTTGTGTGAATTTCTTTTTGGGTGTGATATGCCGTGTAAGAGGTACAAGGACTGGCAAAAAGTCAAACACCCAAGTATCTGCAATTTACTGATCCTGGCTTTAAGTTTGGTGTAACCTTTTTTTATGTTGGCTTACGCATGCGCAGCCAACATATTGCGGTAGTAGTAGATTTGGAGGCGCAGTCACTGTTGAGCGAATGCAGGGCACGCATCAGTAGGTGCGTCCCTCATTCCCCAATCAGCCTGCATGTCAGTGCCACACCGCGCATACTTAATGTGGTGATGAGATCAAACAAAAGGTCTGCTGCAATGCGAGCTAAGCTCGTCATACACAGTGGACCTCCTGATGTGCTTTCCCTGGTGGTGAAGAACAAAATGAACATGGCGGCACACTGCCTGCCATGCTGCCTACTTCAGGGGTGCCCAATCCCCCTGTTGGAATGCCCTGCCCTGCCCCAATGTATGTGCTGATGGGGGAGCCCACTTTCTGCAAGCATAATGCACCCCCATTTGTTATGGATAGGAGGGTGCCCAAACCCCCTGCTCTTGCCCCCGCTGGGCTACAGATGCTGATGGGGTGCCCATCCCCCATTGGCTACAGTGCATCCCCCCACAAAATATTTTAGGTGGGCATGCTGGGAGCCCACCCCAGCATGCTTAGCCCTGCAAAAAAAAGTCCCCAATGTTTTTTTTTTTAACCTGTAAAAAAGAAAATGGTCCCTCGCAGTCCCTCTACCTCCCCAACCTGCACCCACCCACTGCGCACCCTGCCTCCCCACACCCCCCTCACTCCATACTTACCTCCAGAGTCCAGCGCGACGATCTTCGGTGGACAGGGAACACGTCTGCACTCTTCAAAGCCGACCGTGAACTGAGGAAATGCCGGTAAGCTGTATAATGGAATAAATAGGGTTTTTTCAACTTTGATGCATATCTCAGGCATTTTTGGGAATTTTGCCACCAATTTTCAACATGGGGTTTTTGGGACCCCTCCTCATGAATTCTGACACTGTCATGGCATTAATCAGCCCCAAACGGTGATTTTGTGGTCACGGCGATGAATCACCTTTCAGGACCGATTAATGAAACGACAGTGCCACTGTTCATGAGGGGGCTCTCAAAAAGCCTATGTTGCAAATTTGGTGGGAAAATTTAAAAAATGGCTGTTTTACGAGCATGCATTGCGCTGTTTCCACGCACGCTAGTAACTTTGTGAATTTGTAATATTTTCACTCCAGATTTTCAAAATTGCCATTTTTCCACACCTCCTGATGAACAGTATAGCTGTCATTTTACATATCCTGGCTGAAATGTGTTTTCGCATGTCCGGCGCAGAATAGCGCGGTCACTGTGAGAAACCAGTTTTCAGGACAGTTTGAGGAAATGATGGTGACACTGTTCATGAGCAGAGGTCCTAAAATGCCAATGTGGAAAATCTGGTGCCGAAAGTCCATAAAATGACTGTGTTACAAGCGTGCGTTGCACAGTTTCCACGCACCCTTGTAACTTCGCAAATTTGCAATATTTCCATGCCAGATTTTCAACACTGGCATTTTTTCACACCTCCTTATGAACAGTACAGCTGTCATTTTTCACATCCTGCCCAAAATGTGTTTCCGCACCTGTGGCGCACAATGGCGTGGTTGCTGTGGGAAATCAACTTTTGAGATAGAGTAACAAAATCACAGTGCCAATGTTCATGAGGGGAGGTCACAAAATGCCTATGTTAAACATGTGGCTAACAAACTCCCAAAAATAATTGCGTTACGGACGTGTGTTGCACAGTTTTTATGCATGCTCATGACTTCACCAATTTTTCATAGTTTCACACCAGATTTTCAGCGTTGCCATTTTTTTACGTCTTCTCATGAACAATACAGTTGTCATTTTCCACAACCTGCCCAAAATGTATTTTCATCCCTGTGTCACCAAATGGCATAGCCGCTGCGCAAAACCACCTTTCAGCTAACAAACTGATTGTGCCGCTTTTCATGAGGTGTGCTCACAAAAAGCCCATGTTGAAAATTTGGAGTGAAAATATGGTTTCCAACTGTAGCACCCCCACCCTGTAGAGACTGACAGACATCAGGGGTGTGACTTTGGATCATCAGCTGTAATGCTCACGTCATTCCACCCCCACCCCCACCCTGCAGCCAGTGACAGGCATCATGGTGTGCCTTGCACTGTTCGGCCACAAAATTCACCCCATTCTCCTATACTGCACTCAGCATATTTCCTTCTGGAATGGGGTACATACAATGCCCAAAGACCCCAAAGCACACCACGACACTTGTCAGTGTCTGCAGGGTAGGGTGAGGTACAATGCCGTGAGCATTATAGCTGATGACTCAAAGGCACACCGCAATGTCTGTCAGTCTCTACAGGGTGGGGGTGGGGTTGGCGTCACTTCAGTACTTCACTGCCATTCCTATAATGCGTCTCTAACTCCGGCACTACCAATGCCAATGCCAGCGAGACAACATTCGGCATTGACCAATGCTTGTTTCTATTGTAATACTGTATATGAATATCCCAAATAATAGTACTGAAAGTTATACAATAAATTTCTCATAATACTATTGAAGAAATCCATCTTTGGTATTACGAACTCTCGTAATACTATCATTCAATGTTCCTCAATAGAATACTATCAATGGAGGTCCTATGGCAGTGCTACAAGAATCCTGCTCCCCTAGTGCTGTGCTAACACTCTCCACAGCTGCCTGTGAGATGGCTTTTACTGTAACCATTTTGTACTGTAAAAGCTGGTCACCACCACAGATTACACAAGTACTGATTTTAAAATGGCTTAAAACAACAAAAACGCCATTCAGTAAAGCTGCTCCCCATGGCTGATCATTAAAATGCCATGTAGGGCTTTACACGTCTGGGGTGGGCAGCAGTGGGAGGTGACGGGAGCTGCTGGATGAACGCTTCATCATGGCTAAGTTTAAAGTGCCCAAATGGGCTTCATCTAATTGAATAAGCTCAGATACATATATTCCAAAAGAAAACTAGGAACAAATAGAACACTGAGACTATTCAGCTAAAATACCATCTGGAATTTCTGGGGACAAGTTGGAACCTCTCAAGCTTTGATCTCAAGGTTCACATGTCCCCAGAACATCTCAATTATATTATAGCCTTATAATTAATGGGCTTCCCTTTGTCCCATAGGGAAACCGTGGTGTAATCTGCTGTAATAAAGGAGTGTTTATTACGGCAAACATGCGCATGGTTTCCCTCACACTGCGCATGTACCCACCAGACTTTGCCCCTTCCCGACCCCGGTGATCGCTCGCTCTTGCTTTCCACCACTATAGTCAACCACCAGTGGAACTCGGTGGTAAGTTATTTCAAAAACAAAAAGGGCAATTTAAATGTCATGGGGCCAAAAACAATGTTTTAAAAATGCTGAAATAAACATTGTAACTACCGGACGAAAATGAAACGTGGCTGCAATGGAGCCTATCATATTTTATATAATTGCTGTGGTGAAAAAGGTAAACCCAGCAATTATATAAAATAAAATATGGGTCAGGTTTACACACACCCTCGTGGTTAGATGCTAATCATATTTATGTAGCGTCTAACCCCTCGGGTGTGTGTAAACTTCTTGTTACACACATCAACCCATACTTTATTCTATTTATAATACACAGCCCCCATCTATTTTTCAATTTTTATTCAAGAACAGTCACTTTACAGAGTCATTTTAAAATGGGACAGTTCCGAGAAAATATTCAGCAGTCACAGGTTGATAGGCAGCAATAAGCCAAAGGTCTATGGTTTAAGGCCAAATGTCTTAAAATAACTGAGTGAGAAACAAGATGCAAAGTGCTGTGTAGTGTGAAAGAAAGACTGCTGGCTTTGAAGAATCCTCCCTAATAAAATGTTCTTGAAAGTGATTACAGGGGAGGAGAAAAGATTATGAG
This sequence comes from Neoceratodus forsteri, assembly GCA_016271365.2. NCBI lineage: Eukaryota > Metazoa > Chordata > Ceratodontiformes > Ceratodontidae > Neoceratodus > Neoceratodus forsteri. The sequence continues at coordinate 1,643,829,089 of CM028130.1, forward strand.
CAAGTGATTAAAATAAACCGTGTGGTTAAGGTGTTGGGACCTAATCTTTCAGTAAAAGACACTATGGCAAAACGAGCCTTAGTAAATTAAATAGTTTCAGAGATTGTCAGTGTTGAGGCCGAGGTCAGCAGTGTCTTTTGATCATGTCACAAATGTCACCAGCTTGTGTCCCTGTTGCTACCTCCCATCCTTACCGCTGTGATTTACCGCTGTGATCCATACTATTGTCACAAAAAGATTTGATACTGCAATACTTTGTATGTCAGCTTGCCCATGGAGTTAATTGGATGCTTCTAGTTGATGCAGAATTCCAAGCTAGGCTGATTTCACAAATGCAAAATTTTGATCATGTTACTGTAGTTCTACATGTTCTCTAGTGACGTCCTTAGGACATTCAATTGATATTATTATAACAATAGGGGCTTTCATGGGTCATCACTGTATCACATGAGTTAGTCAACCACACAACCTAGTTGGCAAAAATTGTTTTATTGACAGCATGGTACCAGTAAGGCATTTTTCTGCCAACTACTGTAGTTTTATGGCACACTATGCAAGCATGAAAGCCTCTGTACCATAGGTTGGATTGATGACTTTATGGGAAGAAACAAAAATGGAGCTGTTTTGCTAGGTAAATATAGTACCTTCCTTAGGCTATACAAAGTTAAAGTTTGAACTTTTCATTAGCCTAATTAAAGTTTGAACTTTTCATTAGCCTAATAAAGGTATTATCTTTTCCTAGCAAAACGATTCTCTTCTCGTTTCTCTCCCATTTTTGTGTGGGCTACCAGGGCACCACCCTATCATGACTTTAAGGCAAAATCCATGAACCTCTGAGTGTTCTTCTAAAGATGAGACAGGACCTAAGACATGCACATTAAATACAGAACAATTCTGTTCTATTCCTGTGTCTGAGCAGGATGCTGTTTCATTTAACTCTTTAATGCCTAGTGTTTCATAACTGGTAGAGTCCACCAAAATTCTAATAGTGCAATCAGTTGTAGTATGAAATTCTGCAATCTGAATGTTACCACCCCAGCTGTTGGCTGCTGTGGGGCCCTCCAGCTATAGAAGGTAGCTGGTCAGGGTTCTTTTTGCAATGTCTATGATAGGACCCTGAGCTGCGGAGGTGAAGAGGGTACCTTTAAACATGTTAACTAGTACAGTACTCCAACACATTCACTGTCCACACAAAAGTTCTTGTCAAACAGTGTAGGCTTACTTAATTACAGAGACCACTCCTTTTTGGTAATACCAGGCATGGTGCAGACCAGAAGATCCATTGTGGACATCATCCTACTACAGAACTTCAGAGGAGGGGCCTCGTTTAATGCACAAACACGTCATATTTTGTTCAAGTTGATTTCTCCTAGGAGGCAGCACAAATGCACCTTGGGTCACTTCTTTCTGTTCCCACTCTACTGCATTGAGGAGGCAGATGGCACACGTGGTACTTTGGACAGTCATCCTTCCATTGTACCTTGCTCTCATCTTCAGTTTCCTGGGCAGGTAAACTTTCTTGGAAATCCCTAGCAAGAAGCATTGCTTGTATTAGTGGAGCTCAGCAGTCATGTGCTTTCCCCTACTACTGTAGCATACTTGTCAACCAGACATTTGAAGATTTCTGTTTACTTCCTCTCTGCTCTGTTGGACTACTCCCATAATCTATCAGTTTTGGGAGGACTCTGGAGGAGGGTCCTCAATGTTTAATTCACAGTTTATTTCGGATTTTTCCCATGCTATATTGGGTACCTTATTTTCCCAATGGGCTCTCAGCATTACTCCTTGAACTGTGAGACACTCTGCTGACTTCTCACGCTTCTGGCACTGGGTTCACCTGACTGGTTGACCCACCACTTATTCCCAAAGGGCTCCTCTTTCAGGCCTCCTGGACTTCATGCCAAAGCTGTTAGGGCTCAGTGGCAGATCTAGGTAAAAGAAATAAGCTCTGGTTCACCAGGTACCTACTGTACAGACCAGACTGGCCTACACACACCAGCAACTTTACTCTCTCTGGAGCAGTGCAGATTTCTGAAACTATCTAGGAGTAGCTCCAGCACTTTTATAGGCAAAGTGTCCAAGCACTTACCCAGCCTGTTAATCTTTTCCATGCATGGGGGTAGGGGAGGGTTACATGAAGTTTAAGCATTTGAAAATGTAGGGGGAAAACTTTTTCAAGTGTAATATTCAGACATATTGCAACATACACTTCATGACTATTCTGTATTTATTCACCTTCTCCTTCATTACTGAGAACATTTGCATGAAAGGTAGATTTTTTTGTCCCCCAGACTGCATCTCATCTTCCTGCTTTGTCCCTGATAAAGTCATAATCCTCTGTTTTGTGACATCACCAGCTACTGCAGTGGAAATGACTATGGTCTCACAGAGGATTACAACTTTGGAAGTGGGCAAAGCAGGAGGATGAAACAAAGTGTGTGAAACAAAGATTCTGTTTTCATGCACAAATACTCGACAGCAAAAAACAAGTGGAGATAAATACAGATTATTATGAAAAATATGTTGAATTGTATCTGAGTATTATTTTTTCATTTCCTGGATACTAAAAAAATGCTTTAAGTCAATATCTCTCTAAAATACCATGGTCAAGACTTTTGCCAATGCTATATTAACAGACACGTTTCATGCCTGTAATGTTTCTCCACATTTTCAATTGAGATTTTATGGCTTTAAAGAGCGTGTAGCATCAAAAGCAGCAGACAGAAATTGTTATTGATTTGCAAATGTAGCCAGTTGTTACTTTTCATTTATGAAGAATTTTGTTTATTTTACTAATTAGACATTTTCTACTATATAGTATTAGGTTGTGATACAGAGAACAGCATTCTTCTGGGAGGCTGAGATATCTAGTTTTATTCCTCATCATATTTCATCAGCATTGTGGCCCACTTCTAGTGATGTCACTAATGACCAGAAAACACAGAAGGTGATTGGCTCTTTTTGGTTAGTTGTGATGTCACAGTCAGGGAAGTCACAATGCTAATGTAATATGAAGGGGGGGGGGGGCAGAACTAGATATAGCAGCCTTCAGGTAGAGTACTTTTCTACACATCACAACTTGTACAGCCAGGTAGAAAATCTTATACTTATTAAGAGGGAAAGAAAATCTTCTACTTAGCAAGATGGAAAGGAAAAAAGTACTTTAAATACAAAAACTAACAGTTGACTCCTTTCAAAACTTAGTATTATTTTAAGGCACTGCACTAGCTCCGTAATTTGAATTATTAGCTCTTAAATAAGTACTTTGCAGATGTACTACAGTCAGAGATTTTGTATATGATTCACACTGAGCAAAATGCAAAAGGCTGCTATATATTGCCTATGAAGCATAAAGGGTCTACTTTTTTTATTTCAGTGGTGGACAGAAGTAACCCATGTCTACTTTTTGTGCCAATGAAGTCTGCCTCTTGAAGCAAAAATAGCTTCCCAGGTACCTCGATGATCACAAAAGATAAGGGAGATGCTGGCGCAGTGGTGCCATGGTAGCCCTATTTGTCCACCATACTGGCAACTCGGGATCAGAAGCAATTTTGGGTTGCTGGGGGCTGGCTGCAATAGAGAGGACTGAGTGTCTGATGGACTGCTCTCCTCTTCCAGGGAGTAGCATTGCCACTTCCACTGAATGACTGCCACCAGGTGGAGGCATGGTGGCAGTGCAGATTCAGAGCAGCAAAGAAGGGAGGGTGCTGCAGGACTTCTGCAGCATATGCATGTCTCCACATGCACATGCTAGCGTGTGGGCCCAGCAATTGAGGGATGACAAAAATCGAAAGGAAACTGAATGGAGAGACAGGTGTGTATGAGGCTGTGCTTGTCAACACTCCCACTCACTCCACCACAAGGACACTGCAATGGGAGCACTTATGTTTTACTCGAGGGGACAGCTCTCCCCCTCCTGACCCTGCCTTGGTGAGGGGGGGATCTGTGCGGGTACACTGGCTGAGCAGATAAATCCTGGGGAGGTGGTAGTCAGTGGGGGTGGGGATGGGGACAGGGCTGAGGGGAGCCCAGCGTGCCACAGCCATAGGAGTGGAAACACTTGGATTAAAAAAAAAAAGATACGGGAGTGAAAACCACCAGGGCTGCCCTATTGCTAAGATGTAGCATGTTAGAGAGACACTCAGGATGCATAATCTGTGAGGCCAAGGCCCGGGGAGTGTTGACTCTGGCAATACAGCCCAGCCTGGGGAAGGATGGCACTGTGATCTGCCATCACATTAACCCCATAGAGGCATGTTGTGTGTGCATATGTGAGGTCAATACAGGCACTGGGAGATCCCGGGGGAAAGGAAGGCCGGGGGAGAAAAAGGAGGAAATATGGCCACTGCCAGAGTCATGATGCTGGTACTCTCAGGTTCTCTGTCCCACTTGACCCCCATGGCAATGGGTAAGGTGGACAGTCTGGGAAGTGGCTGAGCTGGAATGGGGGCATACTAGCTAGAGTATAAACACCTTGACAAAAAAAGTGGTACAAACAGCAAAAGACATGAAAGATAACCCTTTCCACAAACATTTACAAAAATAAATCTGGCCAGTGGAGTCATAAACCTTCTATAGCACCATTTTATTATTTAATAACTGACAGGCTATATTTTTCTCTGAACGTTCATTTATTTCCTTCTTTGGGACATGTTGTCAGGCTAGCTTGAAATCCTACCTAATGTAGAGTTTGTTTAAATGCTTCATATTTCTTCATACTGTGAATGAAATTCATTATTGATTTTATTTTATGCTCTCTCCATACACTGCGTTGGGGGTGGATGCAAGTGGCCACAATTTACAATAGACTCTTTAAAGATTAAAAGCTGTGTTCAGAAAGAAGGGTCCTGCTATAGCATATACTGTAAGGCTTGCACACAGTAACTCTGCATCAGAGAGGGAGAGAAACTTGCGCCTTAGTGTATTTAGGTAGATTGGATCTCATGGACTGTACATGCAAAAGAGTGAATATTAAGATATTTGAGGAGGCAGCCAGGATAAAAACACATTCTCCAATACAAAGGCTCAAGGAATGCCCCATTTCTCCTAGATGTACTCTGTCATGTGATGAGTAGGAAATTACATGCTGCCTTTGAGAACATTATGCAAACTGATGGCCTGAAGGCACAAAGATGTAATGTGTCATGCTGTTTTTATGAACTTAGCTGTTGAAATATCAAGTTCCTGATACTGCATGATTGCTGTACTATTACATACACTCCAGATATTTCAGATATTTTTTCTTTTACAGTTTATTTACTCAGCATAGGTCAACTGAGATGCAGCATCTCATTTTTAGAGGAGTTTTGCACCTACCCCAATGCTTCAGCCAGGAGGGATTGAAGCTTGAGGAGGTCAAATGATTTACTCAACGTTAAGAGTGAGACTGCAGCTGTGGTGGGATTGGAATTGGAGATGACCTGTTTTCCAGTTCTGTCATCTAACCACTGGATTGCAGTGCTTTGCTAGGTTGTCTCACATTGCACTAACTGACATCCCAAGCCTCACGTGGTAGACAAGGACTGAATGGGCGTGGAGTCTGGACTGCCTTCTCATCCCCTATAGGGGGTCTCTGTATGACAAGGTTGAAGAACACTGGTGAGGCAGTGTGTCAGGAAGCTTGCCCTGGAGTTGTCAGTGCTATCCCTGTACTGTTTATAAACAGTGGGCATCAGTTTCCAGTGATGTCAGTCCATCTTTTACCAATATAATATATACCAGTATGGAGAAACCTGCACTGCACCTGCTCCACACTGTTGAATTCCACACTGGTTAAGTATAACATTGAAATGTAACCCCTGAGTGCTCCTTAGTGCCCTTTGACACCTCTGTACTAGACCTGTCCCCTGGATCTGCTAATATAGATTTCTTCTTTTAATTTTGAATCATAAGAGCAGCTTCACACCTGTCTTTTGATAGGAGAATGAGTCTGAAGTAGGAGGTGTTACTGACTTTTAATAAAAGCATGCCCACAAGTGTGGGATGACTTGCATTTGCAGGAGGAGTTCTGAGTGGAAGTGAGAGTTAGGAGTTGGTGTGATAGGACATTGGTAAAACATGTATTAGGAGTGCACTCTGGGCAAACCATAAATTGTTTTGTGATGTTGGTACCCCATGCTGTTATATAGATGCTCTTGTAAGAATATTAACTTGGTGGCACCCATCGTGGTGTTTTTTTCTAATACAGAAGACATCTTTAGCTGTTGAAGTAGTCATGAGGACCCCATGCTCTGCTCTGTAAGGGAGGCCGGGATCTACTGAGAGAGAAGCTTTACTGTCTGTAAACTTCTGAACAAGCTGGTGTTAGCCTGTGAGGCTGCAGGACCCCCACCAGTTCAACCTGAAAAGGGGGTACTCATCTACCATGCTGAAGAGCAACCTTGGATATCATTTCAGCCCAAACAGCTGCTGGGTGAAGAGTTTCTGGTGCACCAACAATCTCCAGCACTTTGTTAATCTTTTCCTATGTATTACATTCAAGTAAAGTGTTAAAATGGCAGGATATATGATCATGTGGCATGTATCTATTATGAAATACTGCTAGCCTATACCTGTTTTACTTGCATCTCCAGCAGAGTGTGCCCATCAGTTCTGGCATTATGGGGAAATGTGTTTACTGTACTTAAAGGGGAACAGTTAGAGCCCCAGGAGCAAAGAAGTGGGACTTTAGGTCCCAATTAGCAAAAATGCAAACTGTTTGAATTTTTTAATAACTTACAATGCTGGATCTTTACTTTTATCTTTCTGATCCTGTGACCCTCTGCTCTCCACTACTTTCCCAGAGTCCCCCACGGCCAGCCCTCTGATGACATGACTGATGGGCAAAGACGTGGGGGACTCATATGTGCCAATATATGTTACAAAATAATTAAAACATGTATGGTGCATGTTTGTGCTTCAAATGTGAGTACCAATTGACCGAGGCACAGAAATGTGAAAGAGGAGATTACAGGTCTGAAATATGCCACAGTGACTGACTTACTGTATGAACCTCAGCTGTCACCTGGTTTCTCTGTGCTTTAGTTCACCCAGCTGTAAAATTGGAGAAAAGGAGGACCCCACTGAAAAAAATGTTGTATCTCAATTGAGCAGTCTTGGGTTGGGCTAAAATAAAGTTTTGAAATATGGCTACAGTCAGATACCATATACAGGACATTGGAGATGCTGTAGCTCATTACTGGATGTCCTCCTATACCATGTGTATAACACTAGCTTGATGGAGCTGCGCATCATCAATGGTACTGTACAGGGATTGCACAACCATGTCCAACAGTTCATGCACTGACAAAAACAATTAATAAAAGGATCACTCCTTTTAATATGGCTTGGACCAGCTTTTTATCAGTATTCTCAGCTGTTTTTGTATACCTGTGGTCCTATAAAGTCAGAGAGCAGTATCTGCTGCTTGATTCACCACTGTCATGTACTGCTGCTTTAAATGAGATCAGGTAAGCAATAAGACATGACCGGGTGTGCATTATGATGATACAATAGCATGCTTCAGGTGTGTTGTTAGGCATGGGAAGCAGCGAAGTGCCGTTAAATGCACCTGTGAAGTGTGATTAGTTCACCATAATGTAACACCCTGGAATTTCTTATTGCATTTATAAAATTACTTTTACATGTCTATCTTAAAATGAATACAGCTTTAAAGAAATTATTTAAAAAAAATTAAAACAAAGGCCTTTCATTGAAATATGCTTTGACTTTAACCAGGAAGACAAAAATAGTCCCTATTCTGGTAGCTGGGTGGTGGTGGTAGATGAAAATAGTAGAAGACAAAGGAAAATCCTGTGTAATGCATATATTTTTTTTTTTTATAAAAATCATTTGGCTACCTAATTTGCATTTCATACCAATACAAGCAATTTTAATGGAAATGTGTTCAAACTGTTGAGTAGTTGTAGACTTCGCCTGAACAGGTTCACCCATTCCTGCCTTTTTAATGCTGCTGGGGTCTACCTCTGCTCATTTGACAGTATTTCCCACCTTTCCCCCTTTCATTGATAATATTGACTCCTTTCTTCACCCTGTTTATTTTTTATTTGGTTTCCCTACACCCAAGAGATCAAATGTTTGCAGTGGAATACAGGAATTCAAATTTTTGTTGAATTTTACTAATAGATTGATCATTACACACACACACAAACACACACACAGACACACACAGACGGACAATGGAGTTTTAATACTACTTTGCTAAAGGTCCCCCAGTTCTGCAAATCCTTAGAGGCCAACATATAGTCCTTTCTGGAGACAAATAAAGTGGCAAAACCTCAGCAGTAATCAGATGGAATGCCTTAAAGGTCTTCATCTGTGGCAGGTGCATTAGCTATGCCTCACAAGTGAAGAAGGCTAAGTCCAAGGACCTAGAGAGCAGCTCAAGAGCCTTAAGGACCTTGAGGAGAAATATAGGGGGTGACCCACAGTAATCCTCAGAATGTCTGGCTACAATTACAGGAACAAGGTACACATTGGATATGCACCTGCACCAGTGGGCTGAAAATGCCCTGTTCTGCCATTAGCAATCCTTCTGGGAAGCTGGGGAGAGGCCAGGAAGCCTCTTAGCATATCAGCTGAAGAAGTGACAACAGAGGTCTACCATCCTAGGGAGTTAAAAGCAAAGCTGGTGTGCTAAAGCAAGGACCCAGAGAGATCAATGATGCTTTCTTGGAGTTCTGTCAGGCCTTGTATAACAAGGATGTGACCCAGCCAAGGAGGAACTATCAGCATTCTGGGCCCCACTGAGATTCACAAGCATCACACCTAAAATAAGGGCAGCGCTTGACAGACCAGTTATCCTAACAGAGTTGGAACAGGCTTTATGCTCCATGCCCACAGAAAAGGCCCCAGGAGGAGACAGCCTACCAGCTGAATTCTTACATTCCTTCAGGGTGGTCCTGTTGCAAATGGTAGCAGATGCAATGACGGAGGTAGCTACATTGGGGAAACACCCCCCTCAATGAAGACAGCAGTGATGTCTCTTATACCCAAGCCATGGAAAGACCCTACACTGTGTGGGAGTTACTATCTGATATTCTTCACACCAGCAGATTGTAAAGCCTTTGCTAAAGCTTTAGCAACATGCTTGGCAGAGGTTTTCCCTACTTTAATTAAGAGAGACCTAATTGGGTTCATTGCAGGCCCCTGTATACGGACGAAACATTGACATTTTTACAACGAAGACCATCATCCCAGAATTCTAAAAGAACTAAGGGAAGAACTAGTAACAGCACTGACTACCCTTGATAATAAATCATGGGAGGATGGTGTGGTACCTGAGGACTGGAGGAGGGCAGATGTGATTCCCCTTCACAAAAGAGGGAGCAAGACAGAGGCAAGAAACTACAGATCTGTCAGTTTGACCTCAGTGGTAGGGGAAAGTTATGGAATCACTTCTGAAGGAAAGAATTGTTGAGTACCTAGAGGCCAGTGGGGCACAGGACCCAAGGCAGCATGGATTCACAGCAGGAAGGTCATGTCAGACAAATCTAATTGATTTCTTTGACTGGGTGACCAAAGTAGTAGACCAGGGAAGGGCTGTGGACATGGCCTACCTAGACTTTAGCAAGGCATTGGTCACAGTCCCGCACAAAAGATTAATAAACAAATTAGCCAGCCTGGGAGTGGGTCCCAGGGTGGTAGCCTGGGTAAAACACTGGCTGGACAACAGGACACAGCGGGTAATAGTAAATGGAGTCCACAATGAAGAAAGGAGGGTTACTAGTGGGGTACCGCAGGGTTCAGTACTGGGGCTGGTCCTTTTTAATGTCTTTATAGGTGACATTGCAGAGGGACTGGAAGGAAAGTATATCTCTTTGCAGATGACACAAAGATCTGCAACGGGTTGATATGCAAGGTAGGGTGGAAAGGATGAAAAAGGACTTGGCAAGGTTGGAGGAATGGTCAAATGTATGGCAGCTTAGATTCAATGCTAAGAAGTGCAAACCAATGCACCTGGGAAACAAAAACCCAAGGAAAGAGTACACAATGGTTGGTGAGATACTGACAACAACAAAAATGGAAAGAGACCTGGGGGTAGTCATATCAGATGACCTAAAGGTGGGCCAGCAATGTGAGAAGGCAGTAAGGAGGGCTGGAGGGATACTGGAATGCATAGGAAGAGGCATCACCAGTAGAAAACAGGAAGTTGTTGGCCCTCTGTACAGACAGTTGGTAAGACCACATCTGGAGTACTGTGTACAGTTCTGTAGACCCCATCTCCACAAAGACATAGACAGAGTAGAGGCTGTCCAGAGGAGGGCAACCAAAATGGTGCAGGGTCTGCACCAGAAGACATATGAAGAAAGACTAAAGGAGCTTAAGATGTAAAGCCTCGAGGAAAGGAGGGAGAGGGGACATGATAGAAACTTTCAAATACCTCAAGGGAATCAACACAGTCCAAGAGGGTAGCATCTTTCAGAAAAAGAGATGTGCAAGAACAAGGGGGCACAATTTGAAAATAGAGGGGGGACGGCTCAGAGGTAATGTGAGAAAGTATTTCTTCACAGAGAGGGTTGTAGATGCATGGAATGGCCTTCCTGAGGAGGCTGTAGAGTCAAAAACAGTTGGGGAATTCAAGAATGCATGGGACAGACATAAGGCAATACTAGTGGGGTGTAGGAGGAAGTAGGTTGTAGGTTGACTAGGATCTGCAGCTTATCCATTAGGTAGAGAAATGGGCAGACTAGGTGGGCTAAGTGGTCCTCATCTGCCATCAAATTCTATGTTTCTATGTTTCTATTACAACGACAATTTCAAGATAGTCACTGTAATGGTCCGACTGTATGAATTTCGCTGTTTTGCTGGTGTTTCACCCCCTTTGAATCAACTCCGACTCGGAGATGGTTATTAAAAAATCATGGGGTGTGGGGAGGCTTAGTCCCCCCCAAAAAAACAGCGAAATTTTGCCTGTTGGCATTTTGCCTGTTGGTGTCGGGGATTTTTACAACTTCGTTGTCGAAGCGACTTATTGGAAGCACGGGTCGCAATGGGGTGGACAACACCAGATAACTGTTGAGCTTGATATGGGGAGCCATTAACTCTGACCTCCCATTCATGCTAGTATCCCTGAATGTGGAGAAATCATTTGATAGGGTAGAATGGGGATACCTGTTCCATGTTCAAGAAGTCTTTGAGTTCTTGGCAAATTTCATCCACCTAGTCCAAACCCTTACAACAGAGCCTCCATGTCAGTGGTCACCAACTCATAAACCTCACCCTCCCTCCCCCTTGGCAGGAGTAATATCAGGGCTGCCTGCTCTCTCCACTGCTCTATATGGTGTTTTGGAGCCCCTCCTCCAGACCATCAGACCACATGAGTATATTCACGGTATACAGATGGGTGGCGAGCACAAAGTCCTAGCATGTGCGGATGACATGATGTTGATGTTGACCAGGCCTGAGACAGCTGTTCCAGAACCCTTGATCTGTTAGCCCAGTTTGGGAAGCTGTCAGGTTATAAAATCAGTGTATCTAAATCCTTGATAATGCCTTCAGGAGCAGAATTTTTGGTTGTGCAGGGCTTTCCCTAGGGTTTATAGCTGGCTGCTGAGAGACTCAAATACCTGGGCATCCATTTCTTGTGGAATATCAACACTCTCCTAGACCTCAATATTCTCCCACTTCTTATAGCTCTAGAGCAGGACATGGCTAAATGGAGCTGCCTCCATCTCACAAACTGGGGAAGGGTGCATGCCTTTAAGATGATGGTGGCCCCAAGAATCTAGCACATCTTGGATAACCTCCCTATCAAAATCAGACCATGCCTCCACAAAATGCTACAGATCAAGATGCTGAACTTTTTATGGGGAGATGGGCCTAAATGCATTGTCACAAGAAGCTGGTGCAGGCCCTAGATAAGGGAGGTCTGAGCATGCCAGACTTCAACCTGAAGCATGCCACACAAGCCCTGCATCAACTCTCATAGACTGTCACCCCCTAATGCTAACAACTACAGAATGAAATGGGCCACCTGCAGTCTCATCTCCTGCAGGCCCAACTCCAGAATACTATCTTATTTGGGAAGTTTCATATGACAGCGATCTGGAAGAGCCATGTTAAAATAACCAGACAGCATCCACAGCAGTCGGCCCTCCTTTCTCTATGGAATAACTCTCTCCTCTACCTTGGAGGTAAAACTGTCTGCTGGAAGGACTGGGCACAAAAAAGCATCCACAAGCTTACACACATCATTGATAAGTGAACAGGACACCTCAAAGCCTTTGGCCTGCTGCAAACAGAATATTCACAAATGAAGCAGCAATAATGGCATTACCAACAGCTCCAGCACATGTTGGGAGCTCTCCTAAGCCCCCAGTTCAAACTGGAAAAAAGAATGCCCTTGATGAGATACTGTTGCTCCCCACTGGAAGGCACTCAACAGTCCAAGTTCTTTACAAGCAGCTGCTCAAGCTCCAGTGAGACCCTACGAAGCCCCTCAGACTTGAATAGTGCACAAAGGTGGGACACACCCTTTCCCCTCAGGACTGAAACAAGTGTTGGAAAGACATGAGGTGAGCTGCCAGAGACACCAAAAGCTGCTTCATACAATTTAAAATCCTGCACCAGTGGCACAGGACCTCACAAACATTACATAGGTGGGGCATGTCCAACACAGACAAGTGTTGGAGGTGCCTATCCAGAACATTACACACATAATCTTGGGATGCCACATGATAAAGCCCTATTGGGGATGGCATCCCAGCCACCTGTGCCCAACTTCTAAACACTCAGCTTGCCCCTACCTTCCAGCTGGTAATGCTCAGATTTGTAGATGAGAAGAGCATAGGACAGGTGTCAGTGCTTCAACATAAAATGTGGCTACTTGGTGCCTTGATCATAGTGAAATTAGTACTGCATAGATGATGTGGTGGGAACAACCTCCCCAGCCCCGCACTATTAGAATGGTTGCAAGAGCTGGGAAAAATGGCTAGCTTTGAATGTGTGCATTACACAGTAATCAGAAGCATGCCAGACTTTGATGGTATTTGGGGCTCATATAGATTGATAGATAAAATCTTTATTTTTATACAAGAATAAACATGTCATTAGGGGGAAAAAATCCCTGTTTACAAGACAGTCCTGTGTAGTCCTTCTTTTCTCTATGGAATAACCCTCTCCTGTACCTTGGAGGTAAAACTGTCTATTGGAAGGTCTAGGCAGGGAAAAGCATCTCACCTCAGACCACTGTCGAATCCCACAAGGTCAATATATGCCCAGTTCAACCCTTCCAATTGACTCCCATGATGAGAGGAGCACCTGGGCACATTAACTAGTTGGCCAACTCTGAATAGGACCTTATTCTTTGACCCCCCCAAACACAATGGTGAACCCCCTATAATCTAACACAGATGTTCTCTATTGTCTAGTTAGTATGCTTCAGCTGTATACTTCTGTTTTCAAGACTCACACTATAGTGGTATTCTTACTTATGCTACATGTTTGTTTCCTTATGTATTTGTTCACAGCTGGGCAGTATAAGCATTGCATTTCCATAGTAAATGCCCCTGGCTAGGGCTACTGTGTGTATGCTGTGTTTGACTGTACCCTAGTTCTTCTTTTAAAACTTAATAAACTTTGCATTTAAAAAAAGGCTGCCTCTTATGCTCACAGAGCTCTTATGTGATGCATAATGTACCGAGTAAACATTTCAACTTTGAACAAGGCTCTCAGTGTACTGGACACTCCTGTGCAGCCTGGTTAATGGGATCACTGATGGTGAGGAGGTAGGAAGGAGAGATGACTTATTCTCATCAGATTCATTGAACCATTATTCCTGTCTTTTTTCACTCAATTATATCACTGATTAGGCTTACTTCTACTTTTAACACATTGCTTCCCATCCCTCATTTTGATCCCTGTTCAGTTTCAGATCTGTTAATATGGTGTCACATTCATTTTATTTTCCTCATTGAACATTGTCATGTTGGAACTTTGATTATGTGGGCAGGGTGAGCCCAAACATTCCCAATGCACAGCTGTAAGTGACTGTTGCCTACTAGTGTAACTTTCACTAGCAGTGACGTCAAAACAATGTGCACGCTGAGACAACTAAGTATTATGCTAAAACCCTCTGGTGCCATATTTAAATTAAGGAGTACCTAATTTTATTTAAAATAATAATGCAGAACTGAAATGGAAAAAAGGGCATTTGCCAGAAGAGTACAGAAGGGACAATTTAAAATGGAATAAAATGGGATGGGATACATATTTCAGGCGTAACATACACTGGTACATTAAAATTCACCTTCCTTACTGAAGAATATATTTTAAATGAGAACAGTAGCCACAGGCCATATAACAGTTATAAATACATTTACAGATTATGATATGAATTTTGATCAACTTTTTCCTCTTTTATGTTGCTATATGTGTGAAATTGTATTTTAATGTATCTATATTACTGTACAATACTACAAAAGCCATTCTAGTCTTGAATTCAGTCTAGCATCTGCTTACTCCAATCTGATTTTTTTGGTAAAAAAATGAAGAATCCCTCTTTGAAATGCTTGCACCATACACAAAATCCTCAAGTCACAAAGAAAAGAATCCAAATGGTGATTACCTTTTTCCTTTTTCACAGAAAACAAAACATTCACTGCCAAACACCAAGGGCTGGATATTCAGCCTGTCCAAAATTGACGTAGCTGTGGGGAAAAACTGCTGCAAGTGTGGCTTCATTTGCAGAGCCGCAGTTTTCCCTGCATGTGCCATATTTTCAAAGTGGGAGCCAGTTTATTAGCAGTGCCCCAATTTATGGCAGCTTGTAGTCAATGTTTCAGTACAGTTGTGCTGAAATGGTATGCCTAGTGGAACCAGGCATACCATCTCCTGCAGTGGTGCATCAAGTCTTCAAGTCATGGAAAAAAGCTTCAAGCCATGGAGAAAAAAAATATTCTTTTTATAGGAAAAAAATTTGAATTGTCAGATTTATGAAATGTGGACTTTCACATTTCTCCACAATTTACAAACTTTGGCAGAGGCAAAGCTTCCAAAATGTCATATAGTTCCAGCCCTAACTTTCTATTGTCATCAATAGGTCCAGGCCAGTGATACCTCCTCCCCCCCCACACACACCTATCCACTTTGGAGTCACATAGGACTTTTTATTCAGTCCTCTTCTCCGCATTTTGAACAATCTCCCCAAATGTCTGCGCCTCCTTACACATTGTCATGTATGCAGATGACACAATACCTTTTGGTTCAGGTGCATCAGTCCCTGAGCTGGAATCATCACTACAGCTGGACTTTGACAATGCTTACACTGGTCATGCTCTAACCAGCTTTGTTTTAAAGCCATAAATACAGTCTCTCCATGAGCTTTGGCACCAAGCTGAGGCTCTCTAGGTTACACTTTACCATGGTGTTCAAGACTTTTGATAGCAACTTCTGTGAGGAGACTGGGGAGTCTGTGGCCTTCTCGGAGGTGCTCCCAGTACCCTGCACAAGCACAGTGAGAAAGGAGAGGATTGGGGAGTTGAATGCATGGTTGATAGAATGGTGTCGAACTGAGGAGTATGGGGTTGTGGGTGGCTGGGGCAGTACCTGGGATAATAACAATTTGCTTGTAAGGGATAGGCTGCACCTGAGCAGGGAGGGGAAGGAGCTATTAAACCAAGGACTGGGGAGGTATATTGTGACAAAGGTGGATTTAAACTAGATGGGGGGGTGACAAGTGAACAGCAGGTAGGCAGGGATCCGATACAGCAGAGTCACAGCCTACCCCCCAGGCTAGCAAGGAAGGATTCAGGGTGGCTAAAAAGGGAGGGAGTAGAAGGGAGGAGATAGAGGGCAATGAAGGGAAGGGGGCAGGGTGGAGGGTGGTCTCGCTGAATGCGAGAAGCTTAGGCAACAAATCAGCTGAGCTACAGGAGGGTGGATATTGCAGCTGTCATGGAAACATGGGCAGCCAAGCACCGAGACTGGGATCTGGCAATCCCATGGTACAAATTATACAGGAAGGACCACAAGGAGGGGAGAGGGTGGAGTGGCAGTCTATGTGAGGGAAGGGATCAAATGCACAAGGGACAAGGGGGAGAAGAGGAGAACAGAGGCAATCTGGCTGCAGCTTCTAGACTCAAGGGGTAGGAAACTGAGATTTGGGATGGTATACAGCCTGCCATCCCATTCTGAGGAGCTTGACAGGGAATTAGTGGGACAAATCAGAAAGGTATGTAGAAAAGGGAAGGTGGTCATCATGGGGGATTTCAACTTGTTGGGAGTTGACTGGAGCATGCTGGTAACCTCCAGTGCTAGGGAACAAGTGCTCCTAGATGTGATCCAGGAGGGTCTCCTGACACAGCTGATCAGTGTACCTACTAGGCTAAAGAACACTTTAGATCTGGTATTGTTGAATGGAGAAGTAGTAAGGGAAATAAGGGTGGAGGACCCACTAGCAAACAGTGATCACCAAACAGTGTGGTTTAATATCACTATGTGTGGGGAGCCAGAGAACTCAGTAACCCGGGTGGCAAACTTCAGGGGGCGGACTTTGGGAGGATGTGGGAAGTACTGAAAGGGAAACTGGAGGACATATGGCAGGAGATGAATGTGGAGCAAAAATGGGATATTATTAAATGGGGGATTACAGAGGCAATGGAAGGCTTCACCAGGACACAGAGTAAGAGGAGTAGAGCAAGGAAACCATGCTGGTTGAACAGTGACATAGTGGAGGTGGTGAGGGCAAAACGAGAGGTGCACCAGAGGTATAGGAGGACGGGGAAGGAAGAGGACAGGGAGGAGTATGCAAGATGGTGCAGGGAGGTGACCAGAAAAGTAAGAGAAGCCAAAGCCCAGAGGGAGCTGAGATTAGTGCAGGGAATTAAGGGGGAGACTTTTTCAGATACATCAGGGAGAAAAGGAAGTGCAAGGAGACAATAGTGAGGATAAAAAAGGGTAGGGAGTGGATGGAAAATGGGGAGGAACAGGCAGAAGCACTGAATGAATACTTTTGCTCAGTGTTCATGGAAGAAAATGGGGAACCGCTACCACCATGGGCTGGGAGGGTGGGGACGGGGAGAGGAGGTGACAGATGGAAGGATTGAGGGAGGTAGAGTCCTAGAGGGACTGAGAGCACTGAGAATGGACAAGGCACCAGGGCCAGATGGTATCCACCCCAGGGTGCTGAGGGAGATGGTGGAGGTGTTGGCAGAGCCACTGGTGGATCTGTACAGCACCTCACTGGAGTCGGGATGTGTGCCACTGGACCGGAGGATGGCACATGTAGTGCCGTTACACAAGAGCGGACCAAGGGACGAACTGGGTAATTATCATCTGGTAGGTCTCGCCTCCATAGTGTGCAAACTCAAGGAAATTACACTAAAGGAAAGACTGGTGTCGTACCAGGAGGACAACAGCCTCCAGGATGAGGCAGCATGGGTTAATTTCGGAGAAGTCCTGTCAAACCAACCTGATACAATATTATGACTGGCTGACAGGTGAGCTGGATAACGGTCATGTGGTGGATGTTCTTTACTTGGACTTCAGCAAGGTCTTTGATTCGGTGCCTCATGGCCAGCTTGGGGGGGAAGCTAACTGGTGTAGGGGTAGGGGCAAAAATGATGAACTGGATTACAAGCTGGCTGAGTGGGAGGCTGCAATGGGTGGTGCTGGGAGGGGAGCTCTCAACTCTGAAGCTGGAGATGAGTGGGTGCCACAGGGTTCTGTGCTGGGACCAGTATTATTTGGGATCTTCATATCAGACGTTGCACATGTGGTGGTGAGCAAGGTAAGTCTGGTTGCAGATGACACCAAAATGGGAGCAGTGGTTGATGGAGGGGAGGGATGGAAGCAGCTGCAGGAGGACCTAAGCAAGCTAGATGAGTGGTCAGAGAGGTGGCAGCTGGGGTTCAATGCAAAGAAGTGTAAGGTTATTCACTTCAGGGTGAAGAACCAAAGGAGAGAATACTGGCTGGGGGGGGGGGTTAAGCTGGGGATCACTGAGGAGGAGAAGGACCTGGGGTAATGGTAACAGGGACTATGAACAATACTGCCCAGTGCTGGAGAGTGGCTGTAAAAGTGAACAAAATCCCTGGGGTGCATAGCGAGGG
This sequence comes from Neoceratodus forsteri, assembly GCA_016271365.2. Lineage (NCBI taxonomy): Eukaryota > Metazoa > Chordata > Ceratodontiformes > Ceratodontidae > Neoceratodus > Neoceratodus forsteri. The sequence goes on from CM028130.1 coordinate 1,643,847,139, forward strand.
GTTTTTCATTCAGGCAAAGAGAGGTGATCTTGCCCTACAGGTCACTGGTAAGGCTGCACTTAGAGTATTATGTGCAGTTTTGGAGGTCATACCTGAAGCGTGATATCAGGCTACTGGAGGGGGTGCAGTAGAGGGCAACAAACATGATATGTGAAATGGAGGGGAGAGAATATGAATTCAGGCTGAGAGACCTGAATATGTACACCCTGGAGGACTGAAGGGACGGGGGACATGATAGAGACATTCAAGCATCTGAGGGGAATCAATAAGGATGGGGCAGATGGGCTGTTTAAGGTAAGGAGGGGGAGGGACACCAGGGGTCATGGGCTAAGAATAGAGGGGGGAAGATTTAGGAGGGAAATGAGGAGACACTATTTCATGGAGAGGGTGGTAGCAAAATGGAACGACTACCAGAATGGGTATTATAATGTAACTCTGTGAACAGCTTTAAAAGGCATGGGACATGGAACAGGGAAGAGTGAGGTGGGGAAGGAAGTGCAGTGGGATGACAAAGGGAAGGGGGTGGGGCAGCAGCAAACTAGGGGCACTAGCTGCACACTCGAGCAGACTTAGATAGACTGGGTGGTCTGTTTCTGTTGGCTCATTCGTATGTTCGTATGTTCTTGAAGAAATCCCTCATTTCAAGTACCTTGGTGTGTTGGATCAAAATCTTGACTTTTTTTCTCTGCCTTTTTGACATGCTTTTTTTTCAGGTTTTACTGATTAAAATATCTTTTTAGTTAAAAAGACTGTTACATAAACATAAATTATGCTATTCAAAACAATAAGAATGAATGCATTTCCATATATGTCTTTTCTTATAAAGGTAGAAAAAAAACTGAAAACCATAACTCATCCTACAGCATTCACGTTTCTTTGATAAACGAATTTGGTTGCTATTACAAATTTTGCCAGGGAGAACATATGTATAACATTATAATTGTTTAGTAATACCGAAATTCCATTTTCCAAGTCATTAGAGGCCCTCCACCAGCTCCACCCCCCGAGAACTCACTGAAAACATCACCTTGCTTGAAGGTAATTCTGAGCTCATGCCTTTCGACTGGAGGGCGTGGCTGTTACTGTTTAACTGTGGACGCTGCCTTACTAAGTGCTTACCTGGTGCTGGTTTTGGATAGTGGGCAACTCACGAGTGCTGCTCCTTCCCTCGCTGCAATCCACTCCGGCTGGTTCTCCAAGACAAGCTCTAGCCCCGCCGGCTTCGCTGGCTGCCCCACCACCCTCGCCACCACCCTTGGTGAACAGTTGCTTTTATAGCGATGGTCATGTGGTGCTGATAAACCTATCAGCCCACTTCCCCATTAGCATGCTATACCACTCTGCCACTAAGGTTTTTTTTCTACTATAATCATGCAGTAGTCTCCCTGCAGTAACAGTCGCTTTCACAGTTGAACTCTTTCCGCTGTTCCTACTGGGGATTCCTCCACCCTCCAGCTATTACCGTTGGTGATCCCTCCACCCCCCAGACTTCTCTCCGGGAGCTCATAACCCACTGTCTCCAACCACCCAGCCCCAATTCTCTCTACTTGTCTCGCTCGTGCTCACCATTCACCCTAATCCCTCCTTATTCACCAACCTTACATGCTTACTGGGGTCTGCTGTCCCTGTAAAGTGTGCTGCAACAGGGCTGGACTACCCTTGTGAAATGGCACCCCTGTTATGGCTGGTCCACCTGCCCATCGCCAGGGTTCCCAGGTGCACCCAGTCTCTTACTCCCCCCCCCCTTCCTCCTGGAGGGCAGCCAAGGGATTAAAGATAGCCCATCTGAACATCCACAGCCTCTTACAGAATATTGTGGAGCTAACAGCTTGGGCAGCCCACTACGACCCTGATGTCCTGTGTGTAACTGAAACGTGGCTTAAACTCCGCACCCCAGACTCGGTCTGCTCCCTCCCGGGCTACGGCATGGCCAGACTCGACAGGGCTGGCAACAAAAGAGGTGGGGGTGTACTTATATACCATAAGGTACACCTAAACATTTCCATAGTATCACCCCCCACCCAGGTACCCTCTCCCTGTGAGTTTCTCCACTCTCTCCTCCTCCTTGGCAACACCAAGAAGGTGCACACAGTGTGTGCATATAACCCTCCCAAAGGGGGGTTTGCAGGGCCTCTCATCACTCCTGGAGCTACTTAGGGAGACGGTGGGATCCAGTGAGCTCCTCATACTTGGTGATCTCAACATTAACTGGCTAGGACCTAATGCCAAGTTGTGTGAGCCAATGCTCTCTGGCCTCTCCCTCAGCCAGGTCATTGCGGAACCCACCAGGCTCTCCTATCGCAGAGACAAGGGGACTCTCATTGACTGGATCCTGTGCAACTGACTTGACAAAATCATTCAGTCAGGACTCCTTCCCAACTCCATTTCGGACCATTCACCGGTTTACTGCATATGGAGCTATAACCCGCCCAAGGTCCCCAGCCGAGTGGTACTGATGAGGGACTACTCGAAACTCATTATCCCGAACTACCTCACGGACCTGCAGGGAGTGTCATGGAACCACATCATGGCTACGCATGACCCCATTGTAGCCCTTAACCACTTCCTCATGGCATTTGCCCCGATTCAGAACAGGCACGCTCTCCTCTCCAAGAGGCGTGTCGGGGGCTCTGTCACGGATGGCTTCACAGCGAGCTCTTATCTCTCATGAAGCGGTGTGACAAGGCCTGGACCAAATATAGGGCATCTCACAACCAAACAGACCTCCAGGAGTACAGACAGCTTAGAAACTCCTGCAAAAGGGCAATACATATTGCAAAAAGCCAATACTGCAGTTCAGCTTTGATTGCCACCGCGCGCGACCCTAGACGTTTCTGGGTGAACATATAGAAATCTAGCTGGTGGCTCAACCAAAACTGTTACTGACATGACAATTGGTGAGGCCAACTGCAACAACTCCCTAACCATTGCCTCTCTTTCAACCGCCTATCCACTGACTTGCCCGCCTCCTCCTCACCCAGCTGCCCCAGCCCACGCTAGACTCCCACCCCCGCCCGCCTTCTACCTCAAGAAGATCACTGTGAGGGAGACCCAGGCTTCTTGCTGGTCTTTCTCACCACGCTGGGGTGGGTCAAGATGGCCTTGAACCTAGGCTCCTCAGCCTGGGGGCTCCTTACATTGCTAGGCCACTCGCCCACATATTCAATGCCTCACTTATTACAGGGGGTCATCCCCGACATATGGAAAATTGCCAGGGTTGTCCCCGTCCTGAAAAATGGTGACCCTAAGGACATCAACAATTATCGTCCTATCGCCATACTATTAGCTGCCTGCAAACTACTGGAAAAAGCAGTAGTGTCGCAGCTTGTCCACTACCTCCAGGAATATAACGTCCTCTCCCCCTGTCAGCATGGCTTTTGTAAAAACCACAGTACCTTGACGGCACTTGCCAAAGTCACCACCAGAATCAGGACTGCCACCGACCAGGGAAAGTTGACGGGTGCTATATTTGTGGACATATCAAAAGCCTTTGACCGGGTAGACCATCACCTCCTCCTCTCCACACTCCAATCCCTTGGCTTCTCCGGCTGTTCCCTTGACTGGTTCACTAGCTATCTAGGGGACAGGAAGCAGCTCACCAGCTTCAACCATACCCTCTCACCCCTCCTACCCATCTGCAGTGGGGTCCTGCAAGGATCTGTCCTTGGTCTGATACTGTTCTCCCTGTTTATCAATGGTCTGCCCTCTGCTGCCACTGAAGGGCACCTTACCATGTATGTGGATGACCTTGTATTACTAGCCAGCACCCACGACGTTACCAACATCAATACCCAACTCAACCTAGACTTCTGTCATATCAGAGCATGGCTGGATGGGCACAAACTCGTAGTCAACCTTAAGAAAACACAGGCCATGCTATTTAGCACCGTGGTAAAAATCTCCTCCTGCGCAATGGCCCTCAACATTCTTGGCACCTGCAACTCCTCCCTGCCAACAATTGACTCTGCAAAGTACCTTGGAGTCACCCTTGTCCCTCAACTGGACCTCGCAGGGCATATCAGGAATGTATGCAACACTACCAATGGCAAACTTGGCCTAGCACATAGGGCCAAGGACTGCCTCACCCCTGCTGCTTCTAGCCAAGGGGATACTACTGCCCACCCTCTCCTATGGTCTCATTGCCTTTGCCTCAGTCCCCTCCTCCTGCCTAACCAAGTGAGATATCACGTACAACAGCATATGCCACTTTGCGCTCGCGGCCCCCCATCTCACTCACCGATGTGAGCTCTAGTTTTGCCTGGAATGGCTCCCCCCAGAAAAATACCAGATCTGCTCCATGGGTAATTTCATTGAGAATGTAATTTGGACGGCAGCTCCCGCCTCGGTCGCCCTCCCCCTGAGACACACCTCCCCAGTCTGCCACCTTAGGTCCTGCGCATCCCAGACCCGGCTGGTCCCCAAGACCCGCACCCTCACTGGTGATAGGGCATTTACCTCCCACACACCCAAGCTGTGGAACTCCCTTCCGCCACAGGTTCATGCCTCCCCCTCCCACTCCACCTTCAAAACCTCCCTTCAGAACATCCTGAAATCTGCTGCAGCCTGCCTATGTGCCGCCTAACTGCCCAACCCCACCTCCCACCTTCTTTGGCACCCCAACCAGGCTCTGTCCCTCTCGCCTTTTCAGTGCTGCACTCTACTAGAAGGTATATGATCTAACTGTTGTCTTTCCACCTGAGGTGTGGTCTCTCACCACCCCATATCCCCTGGGCCTGTATGTTTGGTAATCTGTGACATGTGTGTATGAAATTCCATTGCTTGTTTTCCTGCCTTAAAAATCCCTGTTGTTTTATTCCCACTACTGGAGTCTGTCTGCTCCTGACTGTAATGCTACTATGTAACTGCTTCTCTGTCTCACTATTGGAGTATGTCTGCTCCTGATTGTAATTGATGTTTAATGTATTTCTCCTATGTAATTACCTTGTAATTCTCCCGGGTCGTGCCTGAAAATAGGCACTTGCTGTCTAGCATGCTTACCCGGTTACCAAAAGCAAATAAATAAATTTTACCCCAAATTGGAAAGAGCCATTCCCTTCTCAATGTATCAAGTAAATGATAGTCCATTAGTGTGTGTTTTTTGGTTTTTGTGTTGGATCACATAAACAAGAAACTGGGTTTATGTAATCAGTTCTATCCCAAAAAAAGGACTTGCGTTACAGAAAAGAGGCCAGATCTAGTCTGTGCTAATATTTTCACATGTGCATTCAGTTCACAAGACAACAAGTAACTTTCTGGAGCAGGTAATAACTTAATTTGTTTATACATATGGAAAGCTCTCATTGCCCCAGGTTTTGCTAAATTTGCTTGAAAGTCAATATCTTTTAACCTTTTGCATGGCCAATGAAATGAACACTTGGAGCCCAATATTCAGAATTGCGCCTGGCAATGGCACAAGTGGTTGTGCAGTGCAACTGAGTTACGCTGGAGCAACAAAGGGATATATTCAAAAAAGATGTGCCATGGCTCATCCCTTCTGAATATATCAAAGAATGCATGTGGCGCAAATACAATGCGCCGGTGCATCCCTCAGACAGGCCTGCATACCTGGAATGGGAATGTGTCAGTGCAACTGCAGCTGCGCCGGGCTCAATTTCCAGATATTCAGACCTGGATATGCAAATGGTGCCATTATGCATGCAAGGCACAAATGGGGCTATTTGCATTTCATTATGGCCCAATTTGCATGTGTTGTGCAGGACTGGCCAGCAAAATGTGCCTGGCACCCTGCATAGCATGTGGTCCCAGTACCAGGGACCGCAGTAGTACCCCCTTCCCATCCCCTACCATCGATCACCATAATAATATTTTTTTAAGATCCCTGGTGGTCCAGTGGTTCCCACCTCCTCATCCTGTACCACCGATCACCCAGCATAAATGTTTATATATTCCCTGGTAGTCTAGTGGTATCCCCCCTCCCCACCCGCAACCTCGATGGCCAAAAACATGACCAAATTGGTCCCTGGTGTCTAGTGGTCCCCCAGACAGGACCCAGGACCCTCAGCCCACCCAGCTCCCCCCAGTCATCGGTGGGCAGCATACCCACCCACATACCTCGGTGGCTGCCCCCGAATGACAGCTTACAGTATTGCTGCAAGCTCATTGGTCCACACTGTGGACTAATGGGCTTGCACTGCATACTGTAATTGTCATTCACAACTTTGTGAATGAAGTCAATCATTCACAAAGTTGTGAATGACTATTACAGTATGCACTGCAAGCCCATTGGTTGACAGTGTGACCAATGAGCTTGCAGCACATACTGTAAGCTGTCACTTCTGGCCGCTGCAGAGGTATGTGGGTGGGTATGCTGCCCGCCGACGACCGGGGAGATGTGGTGGGCTGGGGGTCCTGTGTGGGTGGGGAGTGGGGGACCACTAGACTACCAGGGACCAATTTTGGTCATGTTTTTAGCATCGAGGTTATGGGTGGGAGTGGGGATACCACTAGACTACCAGGGAATATATAAACATTTATGCTGGGTGATCGGTGGTACAGGATGAGGAGGTGGGAACCACTGGACCACCAGGGATCTTAAAAAAATATTATTATGGTGATCGTGGGTATGGGTGGGAAGGGGTGTACCACTGGACTACCAGGGTAGTTTATTTTATTCAAAAGGGGTGATCGGAGGTACAGGATTGGAGGGAGGTACCACTAGACTACCAGGGAATATTGTGGGTACTTTTGTACGGTGTTCTGGGGGGGTGGAAGCCACCGACGACTGCCGGCTGCTGTGTTGTGTATTACATTATGGCAGCTCACCTGTGGGTGGCTTCATTTGAGCATGTTTTTACCATGCTCAGCTTTGTGCTCAGGTATGCGGCACATCTCTGGGTTGTGCTGGCATATGCACCGAACATCTGTGCTGAATATCAAGGTGTGCCACTTATACATGGGCACGCCCCATGGAGATGTGCTGCATACATTATCTTTGCACCCCAGTGCATCGGAAATTGCACTATGCAACTCCCCCTTTTGAATATTGCCTCGGGGCACATTTCTGGGGTTGCGCTGGTGCAACTCAGTTGTGCCAGGCACAACTCCTTTGAATATCTCGGCCTCTAAATCAAGTTCTAGGTGACTTCTATTCTCAAAGTTGTATTAAGACCAAAGTTTTAATTCTCACCAAGACCATGGTTGAATTCATTTTTTTCATTTTTAATGTTGAAACTATTATACAAGCTTCAATGATTTTATTGGGGGCATTTTTATAATTCTGTTCCAATAATTTACAGCTGTTGTCCACGCGACAACAGTAAGGGACAGTATCCTTGTATTTAGTCGTCAGAGTTCACCTGGAACAAATTGTAGGAGACCTAAAGTAATTTCATAAAGAGGTTCTGTATTGGTTCTAGTGAATTAACACAACCTTCCATTCCTCAGACCTCTGCACCATAGAGACTAGATGATCTAACCGTTGCCTACTATACATTTAACATGCGCTTAAATGAGTGGTGTGCAAATAATTTCGCGAATCTATTTATGGCGTGTGCTGTACTGTTTGTCTGACTTCATGTTTTGTTTTCTCATTATAAGTGTTCCAGTCAGTGGCACTAGTAACTATTACCCCTAAATAGAAACAATTATTTACGATTTCTAGTTTCTGCCCCTGTATTTGCCATTCAAATGAGCATCTATTCTGTCTACTACATATTAACATCTTTATTTTATTAACATTTACTTTTGGTTTTAATGTCTCAAGAGTGACAAGCACATTATCTATTGCTTTTTGAAGACTGATTGGAGTCCTTGATATTATTAGCGTGTCATCAATGTACAGTAAAACGTTAATCTTCACATTATTGATTTTAGGAGCATCTGTCTTAATTAACTCTAAATTTTCTATCAGTTTGTTTATGTAAATATTAACCAACACAGGCGCTAGGACACACCCGTGTTTAACACCCTTGTTTACATTTATTTTGTCTCAGTTTACTATCCCTCTAACACATATTTCCCTCTCAAGTGATCTAGAAGAAACCTATTGTCTGTAGTGCCTGTCCCCCTTACAAAAAAATACTTTGCTTTTCTGAAATGATATTCTTTTCCTTAACCCAGTCTTCTATTCTGTTTAGAACGTATCTACTGTATAGCTTAGTAGAGATACACAACAAAGTGACTGGCCTGTAATTTTCAGAGTTAGAACAGTTTCCTTCTTTATGTATAGGGACTATTACCCCATTAAGTCTATGTTGGGGTATTTTTAGTGTACTGTTGATTTTTGCAAACAGATGTGCAAGAATAGTGGCCCACCAAACAACAATTACCTGATAGAGATCTGCAGGGGGTCTGTTTCCCCTAGGTGTCTTGTTCTTTTGTTGTTTAGTGTATAGACTTATTTCAATGGAAGACACACTATCCCATAAATCTACCCCCTTATCGATGCCATTGATGGGGAACTCAACCCCCAACTTAGTGTACCAAACTGCATTAGATCTTGCATTCCACTCCAGTCCACCATGAGCTTAACTTCAAGATGATCCTACAGGTAGAGTTCCAAAACACATACGAAAGCTGTCGGTTGGCACTCATAGCTATCCAAAAAGACTGACCAACAGAGTGCTCTGATGATGATACTAGTCACTACATAAGCATGCCACGTGTGGTGTTGTTCTTCCTAGTACTTCCTGGTTTGGAGAAGTGTTCGGTTGAATATAAACTTGTATGTTTTAGTTTACAAACGTTCGTCATTTTCTCTGGTTGACCTATGGATATGTACTATCAAAACACCTATCTAACTTCATTTTTTGACAAGCCTATGGTGATGGTAAGAATGCTACGTTTTGAATTTTGACGTTTTTAGTGCAATAACGTCATTTTCTACTTCAAGACTTTTGACTGTTGGTCAGTCTTTTTGGATAGCTATGAGTGCTAACCTACAGCGTTCGTATGTGTTTTGGAACTCTGTTTGTATTGTTGGAATAAGCCTCTCCTAGGTTTGTGCAGCCGGCATGGTTTGGTATGTGAGACACCCTTCCATCTTCTGACTTCCCTTTTCCAATGATCCTACAGGTGTTTTACTGCATAAACATGGTCTACAGTGCTGCTGCAGTTCTGCTGCCAGGCTGACCTCTTCTTTCACTCCTTCTGTTGTTTTGCCCTCTACTGCCCTCCTCACACCCACCATTGTTTCCTCTACCAGAATCTCTGTCCCTGTCTTTTTAGAATAATTTCTTCTCACACTGTACTATCATTCCTGATACATACCTGAAACTCTCACTCTCTCTATCTCACTCTTTCTCTCCCTGACCCTACCACCTGCAAATTGCCCTGTCTTCCACCTCCTGCTGTTTCACTGTCTCCCTAGCCTGTCTGCCCACATCCATCACTTAACAGAACAATAGCTTTCTTCTGATAGACCCACACCCCTTGATTTAGAGTGAAATAATAACAGCGCTTTCTTGCTTGTTTTTTCAGTGGGAAACCCGACCGTGGTTTCCCCCTCCACCGGAGGACTTCCCTGGACTCCTGAGCGGTGCGGCCAGCCCTGAAACAGCCATCGCCTGTGATCCCAAGAACTGCTGACTCAGCTCAGCAGGTACGGTGCTCTCTCAGCCAACTGGAATCGAGCGCTTTTCCCTCAGTCTCCCCTGATTGGCTGCTCTCTGCTTCGACTCTATCTTTGTATTCTAGGTGCCTTCTGCCACTGTGAAACTCCATTTACAGCACCTGTGTGGTACAACCTCTGTTTAAAAAAAAATGTAATTTCTTTTGCATTGTGTAAAGTTTAAATGTGAGCATAACTGAATGTATATTTCTTGAACTTGTAAGCCACGTTTGATCACAATCTGGTGTTTTGCCTTTCTGCTTCCTCTTGTTCTCTATCTGAAACTTTCTCTCTCTCTCTCTTTCTCTCCCTGTCCCTACCACCTGCAGATTGCCCTGTCTATTCCACCTCCTGCTGTTTCACTGTCTCCCTAGCCTGTCTGCCCATGCCCATCACTTAACAGAACAACAGCTTTCTTCTGATAGACCCATGACCCTTGATTTAGAGTGAAGTAATAACAGCACTTTCCTGCTTGTTTTTTCAGTGGGAAACCCGACCGCAGGTTCCCACTCCACCGGAGGACTTCCCTGGACTCCTGAGCGGTGTGGCCGGCCCTGAAACAGCTGCCGCTCGCGCTCCCAAGAACCGCCGACTCAGCTCAGCTCTGTTCCCCCCAGCACGTCATGCTGGATCTCCACCCGCCCCCACCTCACCCACCCTGGGCTGGCTGTTGTTTATATAGGTGTCAGAAGACTAAGTGTCTACTCTCCCATTGGACACTTATAAGAACCAACCACTAGGGGGTTTCTGTGCCTGCTAACCCACTGTATTCTACTTGGTAGGTAACATTGGCTGAGTTAAGGACTGGAGCTAGAAATGGATAAATATATAATAGTACTACTACTCATAACCACATTGACATTTTTACATCTGTCCCTGACTGCAGTACCCCCACTAACCCAGCTGACCCTCCTATCCAAGCTCTCTCACATGACTATGTTTTCTCAAACCTCCTCGTGCTGCCTCCATTTGGATGCGATTCCACCCCTTCCTGCTAAATAGGATCTCAAACTTCATAGCCTGCTGTAAACTTGCAAGATGCCCCTTGCGGCTTCTAACCCTCTCCCCTTTCATCCATCGCAAATAATGGTATCTTCTCATCTTGGCTATTTTGCTCTCTGGGGATGTGCACTTGAACCCTGGCCCAGGCCCTACAAACTCAGTGCCCACCACCAGAGGTCTCTTCATAGCTCACCATAACATTAGAAGCCTTGAACATAACTTTACTGAGTTAGAAACCTGGACTGCCCTCCACGAACCTGATATAATCTGCTTAACTGAACTTGGCTGAAACCCATTGTCCAGGATTCTCGCCTCCAAATACCCTCCTATAATCTACTGAGGAATGACAGAGGTATCAGTAAAAGAGGTGGAGTCACGGCTATTTATTTCAAAAACCACCTAAACCTTGCTGCTACACATTCCTCATCCCAAGGCCATTGTGAGGTGCAACATGCAATTCTCTCACTGGGGGCAAAGAAATTGCATATCGTCTGTGTGTATAACCCACCAAAAGACGGCATAAAGGGTCTGGATGATCTGCTTGATCAAACATCGCTATTAGCTGGTAGAAATGAAGTACTTATACTTGGGGACCTAAATATTAACTGGCTTGGCAATACCCATGCTATGTCACTTTCAAAGATCCAAAGCTACAACCCACACCAGTTGATCACTGAGCCTACCAGGTTAGCCCCAAACTCGAATAGTAGCACCCTGCTGGATTGGATTTTGACAAATCATCCTGAAAACATTCTCAACTCTGGCACCTTAGCTGATGCTATTACTGACCACTCCCCAACTTTCTGCATATGGGGCAAAGCTGTCCCACCTCTGACTAAGCCCCATCTCATCACCTTCCATGATTATGCAAGCCTTGCACCCCAATCCTTTCTACAGCATGTCTTCTGCATCGACTGGGCTGATTTGTATAAGGCTACTGATTTTCAATCTACCCTAAATATCTTCCTAAACAACTTTCTAGCCATACAAGACCACCATTGTTGTCTGGTTACGTGTCGAGTCAAGCTGAGGAAACCCTGATGGTTAAAGGCTGATCTCCTTACCAAGTTAAAGAGGAGGGATAAGAGTTGGCACTGGTTCCATACCTCCAGCCTGAAAAGTGACTATAACCTCTGCAGAGTTCAGAGGAATGCCTGTAGAAAAGACATCAAGCATGCAAAAAGCTCTTACTGCAAAGAATTGCTAACAAACTCTTATGGTGACTCCAGAAAATTCTGGTCCCATATAAAGTCTTTTCTGGGTTCTCACCAGCTCCCGTCACCTAGTGATATGATTCTTGAAGGCATAAATTGTAACAACCATGAGACCATTGCAAACTTTTTTAATTGCAAATTCTCTGACCTCTCACCTCTTACCTCCTCCCTCCCAGTGTTGCAACTTCCTAATATTCCTCCTGATAGGTCAGTCCCCCTCTTCTATTTCAGGTCTATTATATGTAAAGAAGTCTTTACCTACCTACAGAAAGTCTCAGAGACTATGGCTACTGGCTCGGATGCCTTGGAACCCAGACGATTAAAACTGGTGACACCTTTTATAGCTGCACCCCTAGTGAGGATCTTCACTCCCTCCCTTAGTCAAAGTCAAGTACCTGATATCTGGAAGTCCGCAAGGGTCACCCCTGTTTTAAGAAAAGGAGATCTCAAAGACCCCAAAAACTATACACCCATTGCCATCCTACCTGTCCTTGGAAAGATTCTTGAAAAGCTTGTAGCAACCCAAACTATTGAATTCCTGCAGAAATATGACCTTCTAACTGTGGCACAGCATGGATTCCGCAAAGGTCACAGCACAAACACTGCCCTCCTCAAACTCACGTCCGACATCCTATCTGCTATGGATGCTGGTCTTCTCACAGGAGCAATCTTCATTGACATGACAAAGGCCTTCGACCTGGTTGGCCACTCTATCCTCCTCGCTACCCTGCATTCACTGAACTTTGCACCTAATGTTGTAAATTGGTTTGACAGCTACCTATCAAACTGGACTCAAATGGTCAAATACAACTCTGCCTTCTCATGAAAGACTGGACTAAATATTGGGGTGTCCCAAGGCTCCATCCTCGGCCCACTCCTTTTCTCCATTTTTATCAGTGGCATCACATCTACCCTATCGGAAACTTCCTCACTTCTGTATGCTGATGATATAGTGCTCTACACCAGTGCCAAAGACATACATGTCATAAATCAGTGACTCTTGACTGACTTTCAAAGTACATAGTCATTACTGGCAAACCACAGGCTGCTGTTAAATCACTCAAAGACCAAAGTTATGCTTTTTGGAACAAACCCTAAAATCAAGCACTCCCAAAGTAATCTCAGAGTCATGGCCTTGAATGGCTCCACCTTAGGATCTGTGACTTCTTTTAAATACCCTGGTGTTACCCTCAACCAATCACTAAGCTTTGATCTCCATATACAAGATGCTTGCAAGACAGTGAACACAAACCTGGGCATTGCCTACTGCACCAGCTACGTGTTAACCCCCTCCACCAGGCTAGCAATAGCACGAGGTATTTTACTCCCCTCACTTACCTATGGTGTTGCCACCTATACTGCTGTGGCCAAATCTAATCTATACAAGTGGGACGTCACCTACAACAGCATCTGTCACTATGCATCCTCTGCCCACCTACTTAAACACCACTGTCTCTTCTACTCGGACCTGGGCTGGCTACCTCCAAAGGAGACTAGGCTCTACTCTCTCGGCACTACCATAAATAGGATCATATCTTCACAAACTCCTACGTCACTTGCTGGGTACTTTGTCAGACAGCCCTCCCACTATGGATTGCACTCGGTGGACAAATCCGTTGTCTGTATTGCTAAGTACAGTTCCTTCAAGGGTGCAAGTGATTTTGCTGTTCTAGCTCCACAATACTGGAACTCCATCCCTCTAGCTGTGCACCTTGCTCCCTCTCACAAGGCCTTTAAGACTGAGCTGTGCAAGTATTTAGTCTCAACAAATGTTTGCTCCTGCTTCAAACCCCCTTAGCCCCCCTCAATATCAGCACTGTCCTGCACTTACACTCTGCTCTTTTCCCTAATTCCTTTTCTCTCTCTGAATCTATCTACACCCTTCATGGCATTAACTATTGTTAAGGTTTACTGCTGCAATGTTTGATGTGGCTTACCCATCTCTCTTGACCTACTTGTTCTGTTTGATATTTACTCCCTAAAAGATGTTCCTGTAAACACTGTCATACCTTATTTGTTTTTTTATACTGTATCCTCCCGGGTCATGCCTGAAAATAGTCATGACCATGGCTAGTGCACCCACCCGGTAAACAAAAACTAAATAAATAAATAAAATAAAAACCATACTGGTTCACTTCTCTTCTGTGTGTCTCTCCTTACTCCTGTACATTCCCTTATCTCCTCTCCATTCCTCTGATACCTGGTCTTTCTCTATCCCCCCCCCCAACAAACCCTTCGCTAGGCAACCTACCTTCTCCTTCTACCTTCCCTGCCTCTGGAACTACCTCCTTTCCCCATGTGTTCTTTCTCCTCCTCCCTCCCTTCCCATCCCACGTACCTTCTTAGGTTGCTTCCTGCTGTACCTGCAGCTATCCATTCATCCCCATCACCCTCGCAAGAAACAAAGTGCTGCAACCAAAGCTGCCTTCAAGGCAGACAGTTGCCTCTGAGATAACACTTTACTGTAGCACCTATTCTTTTTCATAACCTAGTCCCTTTATTTGTTTTATTTACTTTTCTAACTTCATGCAGTATTTATCACCAGTGGTGCTCAGCTAAAATGTAACATTAAAATACAATTTTTAAAACTTCCTCCTAGATTTGATTCCTTATTCCTTGCTGAAAATACAAACATGTAAGATTTCTGCACAGATTATAATCCATGGTCTTTTGCCTCTTAGACTGCTGATATTTATGTTGTATTAGCAAGCTGAACTGCAGTGAATGGCAGCTCCTGTGGCATAGAGGTTAAGTCATACACCAAGGAAGCAGGTCACTTAAACGATGAGGTTCAAATCCAGAACACTTCCTTTTATGTAAAGCATAACAAAAACAGTCCTCCTGTCTCTACTGCAACATTGGTTATAGCTTTGTTTCCCTTGCCTGTCTCTGTGATAATTCTAATTTACTGGTATAATTTTTTAGGGCTGTAGTGGGCGTAGCCCTGCAGACCTTTTGGGATGAGTAAAGGGACTCCACATTCCTTCCTAAGTTTCTACCCACTGCTCTGCCCACTGTGCCTGACTGTGTTGCTTGAATTGGGACTTTTTGTCCTATTCATTTCAAGTAGAAAGTGGGAAAAAGAGAAAAAAAAACACAGAATCAAGTCCTGTGTCTTTGAAGTAACTCCAAGTATACTGATCATAAAACAACTGCTGTGAATGGCTTTGTGATATGTGTGTGTGTGGGGGAGGTTGCATTATCAACTACATCAGAACAGTAGGCAGCAGTGGGAGATTCAACATCCCATAGTGCATGATTGAGCTTTTGTTTAATCTCCAGTTAGATCATCCCTGTGTGACTGTGCATGGCCCAGGGAGGATGACAGGACCAGCAAACAAAATATCAGAACTTATATAAACTCTAACATACAATGCAGGCTACTAAATCTCTCACTGTTGCATACTGTTCTAAGGCCAGCTGCAGGAGATTCTGGGATTTGTAGTAACAGAAGATGTAAAAAGTGTTAATAACCCTTTTTGTTCTGATGGTGAGTGCTACAATTTACTACAGCTTGCAAATTAGAGAGCCACATTAAAACAGCCTAATTCAGTTGAAGGGAACATACACACCAACTATCATACAGTACAGTGAAAGCAACAGAGGAGGACTAGATAGGCAACTCATCTCATATAGGATCGTACACTTTCCCTAGGCAGAAGCCCCAATGTACCTGTTACAGAGCATATACCCTGGTAACACCCTTGTCTGCAATTTTTATACATTTTATTTTACTAAGCATCATTGGTTAGCCTTGTTTTCATATATGAATTGTAGTGTTAATTTCACCCCTCCCCACACTACTATGAGGAGTGCCTGACCCTTCATTAGTGCACCTCCCTTTAATTCTAGCTCCACCTCCAGGTTGCCTTGATTGGTACTGGGCGTCTCCCACTTAAACTACATTTCCTTTATACCGAGGTTGGCTGGGCTGGACCCACTCCATGAACTTATATAAACTCTAACAAAAAATGTAGACTACTGAACCTCTCACTGCTGCATACTGTTCTAAGGCCAGCTGCAGGAGATTCTGGGATTTGCAATAACAGAATATGCAAGTGTTTGTGACTCATTTTGTTCTGATAGTGAGTGCCATGATTTACTACAGCTTGCAAATTACAGAGCCACATTAAAACAGAGCTAATTTAGTTAAAGGGAGCATACACACCAAATATCACTAGTTTTCCTTTTTATTGACAACAAAGGAACACAACGGTGATGATAGGAGTATACCATATGATTTTGATCTTTTGCAATTACTTGCAGTCTGCCATTTTTGCTATTTGTACTGGTTCCTGAAAGGCTAGAGTTCCAGCCTTTGGGTCTCTCTGACAAGGTCCTCCTGTCCAAACTATTGGAGAAAGTTGTGAGTTCTCAGCTTAGGAACTGCTTAGAAAATACAAATCTGCTTAATCCTTTACAATCAGGCTTCAGACCTCGACACAGCACCATCTCAGCAATAGCAAAGGTGACTAATGACTGGCAGCATGAACTGGATGTGAAGAATTTTGTTTGTGCTGCATTCTTAGATCTAAGCAAGGCTTTGATACGGTCAACCATGGCTTGCTCCTTTCTTCTCTCCGGAGTATCAGACTGGACACCCTATCATTGAGATGGTTCTCTAATTACCTCACAGGCCAGTTTCAACAGGTAAAAGCAGAAGGAGAATTATCACCACTAAAACCCCTTTTGAGAGGTGTACCTCAGCAGTCTATATTGGGTCCCTTGCTTTTTGCAATTTATATCAACAGAATTGATGCCAGCATTAAAGACGCTAACATACACCTCTTCGCAGACGATACAGTGCTTTATATCAGCAGACCTACTCATGAAGCAGCCTGTAGTGATCTACAGCAGGAATTCAATCAGTTGGAACTACAGCTTCTAAACCAGAAATTACTTCTAAATGCAAAAAAAAAACAAGGCAAAACTTTTTTCACCTTTTGCTCACACAACAAATTCATCAACAACTGGAACTTTTCCATAGATTTCTACACTGCTTGGTGAACCCCTGGGATTTGTAGCAAAGTTTAAATATCTGGGGGTCTGGATTGACCACAAACTTTCATTTAATGATCATATTGAGGAGTTGTCAAAAAAAAACTCAGACATAGACTTGGTCTCTTCTACAGGATTAAGCAATTCCTTACTAAGGATGCGAAGAAGAGACTGGTGCAAACCACCTTCCTTTCCTTGCTAGATTATACTGACTTTCTATATAGTCAGGGTCCAGCTTCTGTTCTTACTTAATTGGATACAATCTACCACCATGCCTTAAGGTTTATTACTGGTCTCCCATACTCTACACGTCATTGCTCTCTTTATACAGCTGTGGGTTGGTCTTCCTTATACTATAGATGGCAGAGAAACGCTGCCATATGGACCTATAGTGCCATCATCAAGAAGCTGCCTCTTTATATTTCAGATTGTTTACCATTGAGCATTGTAACCAGGTGTGGGCTGAGAAGTGCCTTATACATCTCTCTGACTATGCCCAAAGTTAGATCACATTTTGGCTGGACAGCCATAAGTTGCATGTTAGCACTACCATGGAATAAGTTGCAAAAAAACTCTGAAACTGTTCTGCCCTATCAGCCTAGCAGCATTTAAATCAAGCTATAATCACTCCTTCAAGGAATCCTGCAACTGTTACCCCTGATACCTGCCACCTTCCTAGTTTATGGTGTCCTCATTAACCCTCTCCTTGTGCCCTTCAAACTAAATCTTCCTTACTATCCTCTTATCATTCCTGTCATCTCCGCTACCTTGTTTCTTCACTTGCTCTACTAGGTTACTGTGTCCACTTGATTCCTCATTCTCTGCATTGCACTTAGTCCTCTCTTGCTGCCCTCTCTCCTCTACCTGCTCCTACCTCTTCCTAATGTACCGCTCTAGCATGTCATACTAATTTTTTTGGTATGATGTATGCTGCCCAGTCCTTAAGCACCCTCACTATTAAACAACCCTTACATCCCTCCTTGAGTAGACAGCACACTATCAACGGCCTTTACCACCCTCACCTTGGAGAATGTATGCTATCCAATCTTGCGCTTTTACGCTACACTTTCCCGGTGGTCTCAAATGGGGTCTCATCATTACAGTGAGCTCTCTTCCTCAACCTATCCCCCTCCCTACTTCCCCTACCCTTGTATAGTTATCCCTCATCCACTCCCCCTCCCCTTCTCCAGTTCACCCACCCCATTTCATCATCTAACTTATGAATACACTCTTGTTGTCCTCTGGTCTGATCCAGGTCTACTGTGTAAATTTTGTTTATATCTATGGAAATGCTTATATATTTTTTTTTATTTGGTCCTTTTTGCTGCTGCTGCTGTTCTGTGCCTTCTTGCTCTTACTGTTAATCTTGTGAATTGTAATGTCTCCTTCTAAATTTTGTGTTGTTTGATATTGCTGTAACCTCTGTGTCCTATTAGTATTTTTGTTTAATGTCCAGGTCCATCTTGAAAATGAGCTTGCTCAATGATGATCACCTGGTTAAATAAAGATTTTGATTGATTGATTGATTGATGTTCTAGAGGCCTCTCAAAAGGAGTCAACTTGTCAATGCTATGCCTTCAAATGGGAGTACTTTTTCTATTTTGTGCTGGAGCAGGGAGCTCGACCCCCTCTTTTGCCCTGTGGCTAGCATCCTGGATTACTTGTGGTCCATCTCTCAATTGAGCCTAAGGTCAACGATCTTCAAGGTGCACCTAGCATGCTAGCCCAGTGGCATGGAGGACTCAGGCACTGGGCACCTTCCTCCTGCCACACTGGTGATATGGGGTTGGGAATGGACTCAGGTTGCTTGGGGGCTGGCAGGGTGAGGCTGGATCAAAGATCAATGTACAAGAAGCTTGTAGTAAGTAGCCACCACCTACCAGCCTGTAGCCACCACCAGCTGCCATCCAGTTAGATACCTCCAGCAGCCTAGAGTCTGGTGCCAGCATTTAGTCTTTTGTGGGAGATACCACCTCTGGTGGTTGAGGGGGGTCAGTAATACTCAATGACCATTCAATGCTTTGGTGCTGTCAATCTGATCTCTTTCATAGACATTACATTCATAATAAAAATCAAGAAAATACACAGTTTAGACACTTACTAATTTCAGGCAGATTCAAATCATAGCTCTGAAACTTAATGACAAACCTCAGTGCCTCTACTCCTCCATTTTCTTTCATGGCTGTGATCAAGATCCTTAATGGAGGAGCAATGAAACTGCTCTTCTGTAACTTGAATTTGTTTCTCACTCTGAAGTGAATGGTTAATAGTCATTACTCTCACCTATGTAGAGATAATGAACACAGGCTTTGGATTAGTGAATGGGGTGGGCCTTGAGGGGCCAACCAATCCTCATCAATATCTAATTCTTTGTTTCTGTGAACATGTCAGATATTTAGTGTTATTGGCTTAAGAGGTTACACGCTTGCCTCTGGGGCCAGAAAGACATAGGCTGGTGCCCCACACCAGGAAATTGGGCTAATACCCAGTATTGATACTGTAGTGTAGCACCTGGGTATGGGATGTACTACACTGATGTTGAGGTGCTAGCCTTTGTATGAGATGTTAAACCAAGATCCATTCTGTCCATCTTTTCTGGTTGTCCAGGTGGAAGTCAAAGATCCCATGGGACTTAATACAAAAGCCAAAGACCTTTTTATTTTAAAATCAGTTAGCAAATGATATTACAATATTCATAAATATATCATGTCATTATTCCTTACACCTAGGACCCACCCCCTTATTATATGCACTTCTTTTACACAATTTCTGCTACTCAGTATTTCTAGTGACATCATCATGGGGGTATCGAAAGGTTTTTACCATTAATTATGGAAAGCTTCAGTCTCCATTATTAGCAATTCCTTCTAATACAGCAACCTAATTAAGGCTTAAAATTGTCCAACCATGATTTGAGATGCCACCTCCTGGTTAGTATGAGAGATACTTGGCACTGTGCTTGCCATAGAAAATATTTGAAGATGATGAACACCAACTGCTGCATTCCTACCTCACACTTCCCTTGTGGAAGGGAGTTTAGACTGTAAACAATCTATCCATCCTGAGGATTGTGTAAAACAGGCTCCCTTAAGACCCTTAAAACATAGCCCCAATGTTGTGAGTAAAGGAACATTCTGAGAATAAGTTCTTTATCAATTTGTTTTGCTTTACAAAGGAGGCTATTGGATAGTACTGTTCAATCAGGTTTTTATGCATTAAGTTTGCTTTCGATTATAGTCACACAAGCAGACTTAACCACATGATTGCATCTCACTTTTTTATCAGGATCCATGTATTTTGCATATCAGAAGAGCCACACTTTAAACACAGAAATTTATGGCAGATAAGGACTACTTGGCCCACCCAGTTTGCACATTTTCTCTACCTGCTGCAGAAACCACAGACCCTACTTGATCTCTGGCTTTGTTCTCTTTCCTATCACTTGGGGTTGGCAACTTGCTTATTGTGGTGCTTCACAAGGGACCACCATCCTACAATGGAACCAATCTGGCCCGATTTCCTCACATGCAGCCCTATTGGCTTTGGCCAGATTTTGTTTTTATTTAGCACTGCTGCTTAATTTGCATTCCTTTTGTTTTCTCCTGAAAAAGGGACCTCTGGTTCCAGTGGGCTTACCCAGTTATCAAAATGAAATCAATCAGTCAATCAATCAATCAATCAATCAATCAACTAATAAATACATTTGCATGTGTACTGTGCTTTTTTCCCTTATAACCCCTCCCTCCTTGGCTTGCACCTGGAAAGGAGCTTCAGCTCAGTGTCTTTATCCTGGACAACAAATTCTAAATAAATAAAGAACATAAACAGTAGCAGGCAATATATGCAGGAAATTCAAGTCTTGATTTTGTTATGGTGTAAAGCAATGCTGTTATACAGCCATCTTGATTTTGAAATGTCCTACTAAGAAGTAATGCATTATATATATATGGGATATGCAGGGGGGGTGCACCTGTGTGATAACCAAGTTATTTGTACAGTAACCTGTGACCTCGAGTAACCTCATGAGTGGCTAAGCCACGAGTGAGGTTTACTAGAGGTCACAGGCTACTGTACAAATAACTTGGTTATCCCACAGGCGCCCCACACATATTTGATTTATGCAACAGGATTTTTTGGGTTCAGTTTTGTTATATTTTATTTTTTTGTTAAGTTCATTTCCATGTTTTTTTCTTTGCGCCTGGTTTCTGTGTTTGGTTTGCAGGGTTGCTGTGCTGAGAAACAGGAAAAATTGCCTTTTTCATTTTTATTTAAAATCTGGTTTCAGTTTGGAGGGGTTGGCTAGGGGCTGCATTTTGTGAGTCTTTGGGACTGTGATAGCTTGGGTTGTAAAGAGCACTGTGAGAAGGTGAAAGTGAAACTTGGAGGCAGTACTGCTGAGCAGGCAGCACAGGTGGTGGTGATTAGTGACGTAGTCACTGTGTGGATAAATGGAGGATGATGTAATCACTATGTGGATGTAACTGGGAGGCAGTACTGCTGAGCAGGCAGCACAGGTGGTGGTGGTTAGTGATGTAGTCACTGTGTGGATAAATGGGTGATGATGCAATCACTATGTGGATAACCTGAAGTTATTCACATGGTGATTACATCACCACATATTTATCCACACAGTGGCTCAGATAACTGAAGTTATGTGTCAGTTTTTATACTGACACCTGTTGCATAAATATATATATATAGGCTTCCATGTACAGTAGTTTTATCTCTGTGTCCAGTTTTTTTGGCTCAACAATTGAAATCTCCCATGCCTGACACTAAGCCAACCACCATTTTCTCCCTATTATGGTATTAAACACCACAACACTTCAAACATGTTCTTCATACTGGGAATTCTAACTGTTCCAGTTCATAAAGTATGTATTTTCTTATTTTGATAAGGACATCAAAGTTGGATTAAGTGGTCTCTGTGAAGAGCTGAATAAGCAATACAAAAAAATCTGTTTCATTACTAGTCATCCAACAGCACACCCCAAACATTTTTGCCTGTTAAACGTACATGGTTTAAAATATAAATTGGAACTTGATGAAAACAAAAACTAGTGGTATTCAGAGTTCTACAGATGCCATGAAGGATGGATTATTCTGCCATCAAAGACCCATGACCAGTTACTTCTTGGCTAGTGATATCTCACTGCAGCTGTTAACTCCATTGCTTGCTGACAGTTTCTACTATTCTTTCTCCATCTACATTCATACAAGACATGTGACAATCTTGCTGCCAGTAATTCAGGGTCCATGCAGTCCAGGGGATTTTAGAGATTCACAAATAAAACAAATATTTTCCTATTAATAAAGCTGTTTTTCTGCCCATACCTCTTAACAGTCCAAAATTAGCAGGGCTTACAGCACAAAACACATATGTCTCACATACAGACTGAGCCATCCCATATTGTATGTTGACATTATAAACACAAATTCAACCATAAACCCTGTTGTAATGGGCTTTGTGCTGATGTATTGCAGACAGGGGAGTTGACCTATTGGTCCTCAGGGTGCAGAGCTGTGAATTTTGAAACCCAGGTTTAAATCCCACATATCTCCACTTATTCACAATGTGACCTTGAGCAAGTCACTTAACCACACATTCATTGCCTGTGTGCTTAGTCTCCTTGCCTTTCCTTAACCCCCTTGTATGTCAGTTCCTCATTGCACATCCCTAATGACTACCGTAAAATGAAAACAAACTCTGGTCAGAGCCAACACGGCTGCTATACAGCTTTAAAGGGACATTATCCACTTAAAATTACCAAACTTGGGGACCGGTCCAGTGATGCAGAGGGCTGAGGGGCCTTGAGCACCTTATCTGTCCCTTCCCAGTGACCTGGTTTTGGAAACAAGCTCGGGCCACCAGAGGTTGGCCAGGGGAAGGGTGGGAGAGGACTGAACAGCTGCTTGGCATGCTCTCCTTTCCAGGAGTGGGAGGTGAAAGTTCCCAGCTCTTGGCTACCACCGAGTGAAGGCTCAGTGGTAGTGTTGAGCAAATGAGGGGCTGTCAGTAGTCTGGGTGGGTGGAACAGGGTCACCAGTTCTGATGCACATGTGCATGTTGCCCCATTTATAAGTGCTGCACCCACAATTGTCCCTTTGGTTCTTTTTTAAAAGATCAAGCAAAATATGTAAATGCATAGGTTCATTTGCATTTGCTCAAAGCCCATATAACATAATGGAGGAGCTCCTGCTCAAATATGCATATTGTGTTTAGAAAAATACTGTCACACCTTTACACTGCCACTTCCTTTTTATTAACATCAAGACACTGGTGCTTTCATTTTATTCATCATAAACAGTGCCCGTTTTGTCATCATATATTTTCCCTATTCTTAGCTGTTTTTTCATGTTAAATTTATACTGGTACTACCACTGAGCCACCGCACATAATTTACTTATTTGTTTGTTTATTTGCTTAAAGGGTGAGCACACTGGAAAATTAATTACATTTACAGGTGCAACCCACAGTTACTTAGTTATGTATGTGACGGCCCACATTAGTGGCTTGAATCAGCTCAGATGGTATGCGGTCCCCATTTGTTCTACTTCATTTTGAATGTAATATTTATTACAAATGGCGCCCCTCTATTACATTATAAATGTTCCCAATTTTTGGCTCCTTTGACAAGTTAAATTTATATTGGAACTATTACTGAGCCACCGCACATTATAGCAACATAGAAACATAGACTTTGATGGCAGATAGGGACTGTTTGGCCCACCCTTTCTGCCCATTTCCATACCTATTGGATAAGCTGCAGATCCTAGTTAACCAACAGCCTACTTCCTCCTACCCCCAACAAGAATTGCTTTATGTCTGTCCCATGCATTCTTGAATTCCCCCACTGTTGTTGACCCCACAACCTCCTCAGGAAAGCTGTTTCATGCATCCACTACCCTCTTTGTGAAAAAAATACTTCCTTTCATTGCCCCTGAGTCATCCCCCCTCTGTATTCAGATTGTGCCCCCTTGTTCTTGCACATCTCTTTTTCTGAAATATGCTTCCCTCTTGGACTTTATTGATTCCCTTGAGGTACTTAAATGCTTCTATCATGTCCCACCTCTCCCTCCTTTCCGCGAGGGTATACATATTAAGCTCCTTTAGTCTCTCTTCATATGGCTTCTGGTGTAGCCCCTGCACCATTTTAGTTGCTCTCCTCTGAACTGCCTCCATCCTGTCTTTGTCCTTGTGGAGATGGGGTCTCCAAAACTGCATGCAGTATTCCAGATGGGGTCTCACCAACTGTCTGTACAGAGGGATAACATTTTCCTGTTTTCTACTGGTGATGCCTCTCCCTATGCATCCCAGTATCTTCCAAGCCCTCCTTACTGCCTTCTCACATTGCTTGCCTACCTTTAAGTGATCTGATATGACTACCCCCCAGGTCCCTTTCCATTTTTGTTGTTGTTAGTACCTCCCCCCACATTGTGTACTCTTCCCCTGGGTTTTTGTTTCCCAGGTGCATTACTTTGCACGTCTTTGCATTGAATCTAAGCTGTCATTCTTTTGATGATTCCTCCAACCTTGTCAAGTCCCTTCTCATCCTTCCCAGCCCCCCCCGTATATTAACCTTGTTGCAGATCTTTCTGCCATCTGCAAAGAGACATACTTACCCTTCCAGTCCCTCTGCAATGTCACCTATAAAGACATTAAAGAGGACCGGTCTCAGTACTGAACCCTGTGGTACCCCACTAGTAACCCCCCTTTCTTTGGAGTGGACTCCATTTACTGTTACCCTCTGTGTCCTGTTGTCCAGCCAATGTTTTACCCAGGCTATAACCCTAGGACCCACTTCAAGGCTGGCTAACTTGTTTATTAATCTTTTGTGTAGGACTATGTCAAATGCCTTGCCAAAGTCTAGGTAGGCCATGTCCACAGCCCCTCCCTGGTCTACTACTATAGTCACCCAGTCAAAGAATTTGATTAGATTCATCTGGCATGACCTTCCTGCTGTGAATCCATGCTGCCTTGGGTCCTGTGTTCCACTGGCCTCTAGGTACTCAACGATTTTTTCTTTCAGAAGGGATTCCATCATTTTTCCTACCACTGAGGTCAAACTAACAGGTCTGTAGTTTTCTGCCTCTGTCTTGCTCCCATATTTGTGAAGGGGAATCACATCTGCCCTCCTTCAGTCCTCAGGTACCACACCATCCTCCCAAGATTTATTAAAAAGAGTACTCAGTGGTGTCACTAGTTCTCCCCTTAGTTCTTTTAGAATTATTGGGTAAATCTCATCAGGTCCCATTGCTTTGTCCACCTTCAGTTTTGGGAGTTCTTTCAAGACCCTTTCTTCTCTGAATGAACTGGTATCACCCCCCCCATCCAGAGTGCTTCTATTCTGTGGTTTAAGTACCTCCCCCTCCTCTTCTTTTGTGAATATTGAGCATACATATTCGTTCAGTATCCCTGCTTTTTCACTGTCACCCTCTGCCCACTCCCTCTTCCCTTTATTAAGACTCACTATCACTCCCTTGGTCTTTCTTTGCTACCTAATGTACCTATAAAAGGTTTTATCCCCCTTCTTAACTGAGTTGGCTATCTTTTCCTCAGTTTAGGCCTTTGCTATTCTGACTGCCTTCCCCACTTCCTTCTGCTTTAACTGATACAGTTATCTGTCCTGCTCCTTCTGTGTTTCCTTATACTTCCTGAATGCTACCTTTTTCTTCGTAACCTTTCCCGCCACCTCTTTTGAGAACCATAATGTTTTTTTCCTTCATTTTGCTTTGTTGATTTGCTTCACACAAAGACTTGTTACCTCTGTGATGGCTGTTTTGATTTGTCCCCATTGTTCCTACACCCCTCCTTCTTGCCCATTTACTAGTGCTTTTCTGAGGCAGTCTCCCATTTTTCCAAAGTCAGCCATCCTAAAGTCTAATACTCTTGCTTTTGTATGGCTTGACTCTATGGCTGTGTTTATTGTGAACCACAATGTTTGGTGGACACTTGTTCCTAGATGGCTTCTCTCTGTCCCCGTTTGAGAGTACCAGGTCTAAGATTGTTCCCTCCTGAGTGGGTTCCAACACTAGCTGTCTGAGGCATGCCCCCTGTAGGCATCGAGAATGACCCTGTTCTTGGATGTGGCTGCAGCAAAGGTGCTTCAGTTAACATCTGGCATATTCAGGTCCCCCATTAATAATATCTCCCCTTTTTCTGCCATTCTAAGGATGTCTTCAATCATTTCCTTGTCCATTGCCTCCCCCAAGGTGGGGATCTGTATGCAACCTCTGTGTGGATTGTGGTGCCATTTCCTGTCTCCAGGGGGACCCACAGTGCCTCCTCTACTCCCTGGTTACCCATTTAGTTCTGCTGCTTTGATCCCTTCCCTTACACAGAGAGCTACTCCTCCTCCTGTTTTACCCTTCCTTTCCATCCTGTAGATTGTACACCCTGGTATGGTGACATCCCAGTCATGGTTCTCTGTGTACCATGTTTCTGTGACTGCCACGATAACCAGGTGTCTCTCTTCCATCAAGGCCACTAGTTCAGGGAGCTTGTTACACAGACTATGGGGATTGATACTCATCATCCTCCATTTTTTGATGGCCTTACCTCTTGTAGTCCCATTCCTGTCCTTCCTACCTTTGCCTTTTCTCCATTTATCCCTGTCCTGCTCCCTATTAACTTCTCTACCTTGGTGTTTACTTCACTAACTACCCTGTTTTGTGGGGGTGGCTAGGATTTCCCTGTTCCTTTTCAGTGCCCCCCCCTTGGCTAGTTTAAAGGCTTACCAATGAAGCATTTAAACCTATTACCTAGGATTCTGGTTCCCCTTCCAGACAGATGCAGACCATCACACCAGTATAGGCCTGTATCCCTCCAGGTGGACCCCCAGTCCCCAATGAAGCTAAAACCCTGAGTGCTGCACCAGTTTTTCAACCATTAATTGAATCCCATGGTGCAGAGTACCCTAGCATCACCCTTGCCATATACTGGCAGCACTTCTGAGAAGGTTACCATATGTGCTACTTGTCTAAGGCCCCTCTCCAACTCCACAAACTCCTCTTGTACTGCTCTGATCCCATTCCCAGCCAGGTGATTTGTCCCTAGGTGGACAATGACATCCATCTCCCTCCCTGTACAGCTGCTCCCATGATCCTGAGGATTCACTCCCTGCCCCACCAAGCTGTGGCACCAGGCAGGCACCTTACCTCCCTCTCCCCACCCTCCCCCAGTTCTACCCTCCTAACTATTGAGTCCCCCCTCCAGAAGTTGTTTTCTTCCCCTGTGGGGTCCCATGTCCCCCTCCTGTGGGTCTCCTTTGTGGAGGTTCCCAGCATCCTCCTTGGTCTCCTCTGCAGTTGCCTCCATAGAGGAAACACTCTCCTCCAGAATGGCATATGAATTATCGAAAGGAAAAAACTGGAGGGATGCACCTCTGTTCCACCACCCTCAACCTTCCTGAACCCACCTTGGTCTAACCGCTCCTCTTTCTTGGCAACCTCTGAGGCAGTGCCAGTGGCCCTGGTTTTCCCTGGGTGGGGGAGGAGGTTTCATGAATCCTAGCCAGGTCAACCTGAAGATGGGCAACCTCCTCCCTCAGACCAGAGAGGTGACTGCAAATAGGGTAGCATCACAGCCTCCAGAATGTCTCCCAGAAGACTGCTGCCCCACAGCCATTGCACTGTACCACTCCCAATCATATCTTATTTTGTGGCCCCTCTCCTGTTGCTTTGTATGCTTACTCTTTCCTCCCTCTATTTATTTTTCCACATACTTTCCTACTGCCTATGCGACCTTATAGCTCTCACCCTTCCAGTTTTGGGAAAGGAACTTTCTGTATTCTTCAGTAGTCTCCTTCTTCCTTGCTCAGGGTCAGACCTCCAGCAGCTGGGGGGAGGGAAAGCTACTCTTTTCCTTCAAGGATGATGAAACTTATGTGTCTCAGTGATTCTTTCTTTTCTACTGTCAAACAGGAAGTCCCTGTTGCCAGTCAAATCCAGTGCCTATAAAAGTGGAACTGGCTAATGGTGGGAAGGTACAGGTGAGGGAAGGAGGGCAATTAGTAAGAAAAGTTCTAGCTCTTTAGTCAGCTGCTTCTTGCTCTGAAAGCAAGATTCCTGTCTGCCAAAAGCTAGCAACAGGGAACTGTAATTGGAGACACCTGGTTTTCTACTGCCTGAGCCACACCCCCAATTAACTTCTCTTCTCCTGACTTAGCAAACTAAAAAGCTGGTACAGTCCCCTTTCCCCAACACAGAAAAACACACAGTCTTTCTTTTTTTACCCTAAATGAGACCCCTCACTTCTAATAAAGTATCTGTTTGCTTAATCCCAACAGACACTGGCTCCTGCTGAGTTAGAAGTGTTCTATTAGTAAGAAAAGTTCTAGCTCTTTAGTCAACTACTCCTTGCTCTGAAAGCAAGATTCCTGTCTGCCGAAAGCTTGCAGCAGGGCTGTTATTTATTTTGTTTTGTGCCAGCCCACATTAGCAGCTGGAGCCATCTCAATGGATATGGAGTCCCCATTTGTTCCAGTCTACTTTTAATGAAATATGGACTTAGCAATTGCATTCTGTGCCATTCCATTTTGATTTTTGTTTCATTTATGCATTTGATTCTTATAATATACACGGAGGCACACTCTGCAATGCACAAAGTACTGT
The DNA here is from genome assembly GCA_016271365.2 of Neoceratodus forsteri. Lineage (NCBI taxonomy): Eukaryota > Metazoa > Chordata > Ceratodontiformes > Ceratodontidae > Neoceratodus > Neoceratodus forsteri. Next base: position 1,643,875,534 of record CM028130.1, read on the forward strand.
TTAATTGATAATGGAAACTGCTAACATTATGTTTTTGAACTGCATGTACAACCTGTGTTAGCAGTGTGCTCTGTACCAAGTCTTTTTTTTTTCCGCTGCAGTGGAGAACCAGATGTTTTGTTTGTTTTTCTTCCACCCCACACACTCTGCACTATGAGTGTTTACTGATATTGTATGTTTCTCTGGATAGATTACAGCAGCAGAGGAGGTCCGGTAAAAAGCAAGCCTTACAGCTCTTCGGTACAGGGCAGAAGGGAAAGTGTATAATGTAACTCAGAAAGTCAATAAAATGCTTCTCCCTTCTCCGAATACTCCAAAGCTGTCTGCCAGGGTGTGTGTGTGGGGTGGGGATGGTAGCATATCACTGTGAAAAGATGTAGAAACTCAATTAAAAAGCTGTTGTTCTTCCTCCTTATGGCTGCATTTCCCCAGTCTCGCAACCCCAGTTCTCTACATCTTCTTATATCTTCCAAGCTCTGGACCAAAGTCTCTAGGAAAACACAGTTCTGCAAAGTTAACAAAGTCTAAAACATTCAGAAATGGTTTGATTTCACTCTAATTCACAGTGATACAACAAAGAGCATTTAATTCTCTCACCTGCTGGGTTGTTACCCGATTGTCACAGGCACAAAATGTTCTTTGTTGTGCTCATGCGAATTAGAGTGGAATAAAGGCATTTTTTAAATGTATTGGACTTTACTAACTTTGCAGAGCTGTGTTTTGCTGAAGACTTTGATTCAGAACTTCACACGTTTATATGCAGTCATGCATGACATGCTTGCAGCCTTAGTTAATTAACAAGAAGGATCCATAGCTTTACAGTTTACATGTGGTCATGCACTATGCACTTGCAGCCTTAGTTAATTAAAAAGAAGGAAAACAACGTACATTAATACGAGCCTGTAATACATGCTGACAGCTACAGAACGGAAACTAGTGCTGGGACTGATCTAATGAACGTAGACAATGTAGTACTTTTCAGCTGGGAGTGACAGTGAGCAGAGTTATTCACATATCGCGGAGGGGACTGTGGTGTAACTCCAAATATGTTGTTTGAGTGGAAAGAATGCGCCGAGTCCTTTTTTGACAGTAAGACAGCTTCAGAGCTCTACCCACTGCAGCTGTAAAAAGAAAAAAATGCAGAGTACTCTCCGAGGAAGCTGAATTAATAAACTTTTATTATAACTGCCGTAAAGTGCAAGACATAGTGCAAAGCTACCCTGCATAACAGCCTCACATATGGGGCTTCATCAGGAGGAGTAGTATACAACCAGACAAGATTGGGCTTATAAACTCACATAGTTTGCATATTCATGAGCCACATTGCCATACAGTTTTACCAATTCCTTGTCTTTTGGACAGTGTGTACTATAAAGTGCATGATATTGATTCTTATAATTAAAAGTGGACTGTACATCATTAACATCCTATTTAAAACCCATTAAAAAATTATTTGCATTGTCTTGCACAAATTAAGCTGTACCTTATCTCATAGCTCCACTTTTTGCATTCAGGTCATGTTATTCTTACTTAATGTGTGATTCTAAATTTGTTGGGTACATGTCCAAAATGTGTAGAAGGCACACAATGTGATCCCGCTGGTGGAAGTTCAGAAGACAGTCTGGTGAAAGGCAAACCTGTGACTCACCTGAAAGCCTAAACCAATCAGATTTTGCTCTAAAAATGTTGGCCCTGAGCAAAATTGAACCCCAGCACAGAAACCACATAAGAGAGATAATTATGTACGTAGCAAGTAAAGATCATAAATTAAGTGAGTGAAGTAAGATAGCAACATAAAAAAGTGAAGATTGCAAGAAAGTAAAAATAAGGAATGAAAGGGAGTGGGAGTGAGGTAATGGGGGTAGGGAGGGGATGAGTGTTGCATTCCGGGGGTTGAGTGCAGGATAGGGTAGAGTGTGATGAATAAAGAACAGCCAAAGATGGGGAAAGCAGAAATAAATTCATTCTCCTAGCAAGTAATGAAATGAACAGAGTAAACCAACAGATTTCAATACATTAAAATCCCACTATATTAAAAAAAGACTACCATACAGATCTACAGTTTTTTTTTTTGGGTGATTATTGTTTCTCCCCCCAGTTCCCACTGGCCATCTCTGACACCCCCCCTCGCCATCCTCGAGCATCAGACCCCCTCCTCTATCACCTCCATGACTTACCCTTCATGGCAGGGGGTGGGGAGCTACTCAACCCACAGGCACAGATCCTGCTTCAGAGGTGTCCTCTCAGGGCAGCACTATGGAGGGGGACCATCATCATCATCCTGCTGTGGCGGGAACCAATTTTCTGGTTTTCTTGTGCAGCTTGTGAGCATGCAATGATGCCAGTGATGCTCAGTGAGTGCATCTGCATGCTGTACATTGGACAGCTGCTCCAACTCCACCCTCACATTATGGGACATGGCACGCCGGCCCCCAGCCACTGCTAGGAGTCTGGCAAATTCTAGTCTGTGCCCCCACCCTCCCCCAGGAGAGGAGAGAAGATCTGTCCTCTGGATGCTCAATCCTTTCCCTGCCCGTCTGACCCCCGGTGACTAACTCGCACCATGAACATGGGTCACCGGCATGGCAGGAGGAAAGGCAGTGATGCCTCAGCCCTCCATGCCACTGGGCCGGCCATACAAGTCTACAATTGAATTCTTCTAACCCAACATTCGATAGTATTTTAGCTAATTAAATTACTGTAGAATTCATAAAATTCATAAATACATTTCTGCAGACAGGATGATGGGGGCACCTAACCAAGGAAAGGTTTGACATCAATCTCCACATTTTATCGACGAGGTTGCAATGAATTCAGATGTGAAATCCAGAAGGTCTCATGCTGGAGCAGAATGTGGGTTTGACCCCATCACAGGGCAGTTCCTCAACGTGTTCCAAGTCCCTGAATTAGAAACTCTGAGGGTTACAATCATGTATCCTGTTGTAGTGTCACCCAGTTGCATTAGTTTCCTTCCCCTGTACAATTGAATGAATGTGCTCCTACACTCTTTGAGGGGTCTGATTGCGCAGCTCATGTAAAGGCTATCACATGGACACCACCTCACATATACTGTAAAGGGGATATGGCAGTCAACATGCTGCTAAAGCACAAATGTTTGTCTTGTAATAGGATGTTTAAACATTTTGTCACTTTTAGCATGTTTGCAGACATTACATCGCCCACATATAAAAAATCCTGGCCTGTTACACTTGGGTTCTATCTCAGGATTAATAAAATGACTCTGCCTGAGTTGGTCCCCCAGGTTTCTACCCCTGCAAAAAGTGACACAGAGTCTGTTGCCTAAAAGTGGTCCAATTTATGGATCTCTTCCTAAAATTCTCCCTTTTTCATTGAAAAGATTCCTGATGTCATTTGCTTTGTGATTAAGATCTAACACCACAGTTACCTTATTGTCATCACTCGACTCTGGATTGTTTGTCCTTTCTGTTTTCAATAGCTCAGACCTTTCCACTGGTTCAGCATTGTTGTATGCATTCTACACAATAGCAGTTGAGTAGTCCCTCTTCTGAAACCTGAAAAAGTAGAAAGGTCTGAGCTATTGAAAACAAAAAGGACAAACAATCCAGAACTTAGAGTTGACAATAAGGTAATTGTGGTGTTAGATTTTAATCATAAAGTAAATGAGATCAGGAATCTTTTCAATGAAAGATGGGGAATTTTAGGAAGAGATCCATAAATTGGACCACTTATGGGCAACAGAGCTGGGCTCATTTGTAAAGGATGAGGCAGGGCTTGCATTTGAACTGCATCACACCCATGTTTTGGCACAGCTGCTCCGAACTCCGTTGGTGCAATTGCACACAGTTTTAGTGCATTGATTGTGACAGTTCTCTCATTTTATAGCAGCTTGCACCAAAGATGTGGTGCACATCGCATTAAAAGGGTCCCCAAATGGTACAACTTAGACTAGGGAAAAGCTGGTCTAACTTGTGGCATTTGGTGCTCGGGATTGAAAATCCTGATTGCTGTCTGGGAGAACTCCGCAAGCCCTGTCTGTCAAACAATTGGTGTAGCAAGGGCTTGCGGCATTCTTGGGGCTTTGAAAATCGAGCCCCCGTGTCACTTTTTGCAGAGGTAAAAACCTGGGGGACCAACTCGAGCAGAGCCATTTTATTAATCCTGAGAAAGAATCCAAGTGTAACAGGTCTAGATTTCTTAACTGCAGGTCATGCAATGTCTGCAAAAAGGCAAAAACTAGCAAACTGTTTGAACATCCTATTACAAGACAAACATTTGAAATTAAGCAGTATATTGACTGCTGTACCCCCTTTACAGTATATGTGGGGTGATGTCCATTCAGTAGCATTTATGTGGACTGCACAGTCAGACCCCTCAAAGATATAGTGCAGGAGTACATTTGTGCATCTATGCAGGGGAAGGAAAACCATTCAACTGGGTCACACTACTGCAGGCCACATGATTGTATCCCCAAAGTTTGCAATGCAGGGCCTTGGAACATGTTCAGGTACTCACCTGTGGTGGGGATCAAAGCTCCATTCTGCTCCAGCGTGAGACCTTCTGGATCTCACATCTGAATCTGATACATCCTCATGGACTAAAGAAGGGAGACTGATTTTAACCCTTTCCTTGGTTAGCTGCCCCTTCATTTTGCCTGCAGAAATTTATTTATGCATTTTATGAATTACGTTGTAATTTAACTACCCACAATATTATCGAATGTTGAGTTACAGTAGAAGAATTCAATTGTAGATCTGTATGGTAGTCTTTTTTTAATATAGTGGGGGATTTTAATGTATATAAATTTGCCAGTTTAGTGTGCTGGTTTCAATACTTGTTAGGAGAATGAACTTATTTTTGTTTTCCCCCATCTTTGACTGTTTTTTTATTCATTGCTGTCTACTTTATCCTGCACTTACCCCCTGACCACAACACCTCTCTCTCTCCCCCATTACCCCCACTCTCCCTTTCCTTCCTTTTACCATTTCTTGGCGGTCTCCACTTTTGCACATCACCATCTTATTTCACTTCCTTCGTCTATGATCCTTACTTGCTCCTAATATAATTACCTCTCCTATGTGGTTTCCATGCTGGTGTTCGATCTTTCTCAGGGCCAATGCTGTTAGAGCAAAATCTACATACAAAATTGCCAGCAGGTAAAGGCCTTATGGTCTATCAAGTCTGCTTGATTGTGCAGCTAGCTAGCCTTATACTGCAGCTGCCCTTCCCTCCCCTCCCCCCTCCAGTGACCTTACCCTGTCCCATCCCCTTTTGAAGCAGCCCACTGCTCTACAAGATACCACTTCCTCTGGCAATGCATTCCACCCAGACACCACCCTCTCCATAAAAAAAGTGTCTCCTCATTTACCTCCTGAACATTCCCCCTTCCAATCTCAGATCGTGCCTTTGAGTGTCCCTCCCCCTCCTTAATTTGAAAAGCCCCTCTAAACCCATCTTATTTATTCCCTTCATGTACTTGAAGGTTTCAGTCATGTACCCTCTATCCCTCCTCTCCTCCAGGAGTACATGTTCAATTTGCTCGGTTTAGGCATACAGGTAATTCACAAGGTTGATTCCCGCCAGAGCGATGTCTGACCTTCCACCAGTGGAATCACATTGTGTGCCTTCTACACATTTCGGATTTGTACCCGACAAATTTATGGCCACACATTAAGTAAGAATAGCATGATCTAAATACAAAAAGTGGCATGACGAGTTAGGGTACAGCTCAAGTTGTGCATGCAAATGCAAATAATGTTTTCATGGATTTGAAATAGGATGATAATGTTATATAGTTTACTTTGTTATTTTTTTATTGAGACAATCAACATTATGCACTTTATAGTACTCACTTTGTAAAATAAATGACAAGGAATAGTTAAAACTGTATGGTTATGGGGCTCAGGAAATATGCAAACTACTGTATGTGAGTTTATAAGCACTGTCTTGTCTGTTTGTACACTCCCCCTAACGAAGCTGTGCAGGGTAGCTTTGCAGCATGTCTTGCACGTTATGGCAGTTCATATAAGAGTTTATTAATTAATTCAGCTTATTCGGTGAGTGCTCTGCTTTGTTTCTTTTTTCTATGTGAGGTGTGATTCTAGCATAGTAGTGGAAGAATCTTTTGAGGTGGGAGTGCCTGGAAATCTTTGTTTGCTAATGACTACTGCAACTGTTTATGACCTGTATTACACTTTGGGATGCAGTGCACATGACAATCATTATATACCATCTTGGAGTGTGATCTCATCAGATCTCAGAAGCTAAGCAGGGTTTGCCCTGGTCAGTAGTCAGATGGGAGACCACCAGGCACCATGTGCTGCAGAAAGTGGTGTTGGTAGCTCTGCAGGGGGCACTCTCTCATTGATTACAAGAAACCATACTGATACCTCACTATGGTGTTAGGGGGACACTGTGCTGCTGCGAGGTATCTTCTTTTAGATGAGATGTTATACGGAGGTCCTGTCTGCCTGTTCTGGTGGTTACTCATGTGGACGTTAAAGATCCCATAGCACTTCTTAAAGTGAGTACTGGAATTTTCCTGGTGTCCTGGTCAAATTTCACTCATTCACTAAAACCACCAACAGCTTAACCTGGCTTAGTATCAGTCAATACTCCCTGTATGCCACTCCTCCCTTCCTGAATGAGGCTGAAAACAAGAAACATATTTTTAGCTATCTTTCCCAGTCAGCAGAAACAAAGAAATACTGAAAATGCACATTATAAATAGAATGCATGAATTTCAGTCACAATGGGGTGGTGCAAAATTGACACTTTGCCCCACTTCACTGTGCCACCCCATAATTGTGCAAGAAGCTATACACAAATGAGTTCATACACTGAAGCGAGATCTGCTCATCAGCCAGTTCTTATCATATGAGCTGCTGCCCCAGTACCATGCTGTATTATCTTATATATAAGCCTCTTGCAACATACTTTATTGGACACCTTGATAAAATCAAGATCTCAAGATAGATAATGTCCACTGTCTTCTTTTTCTTTATTCATCTAGTTCTTCCCACAAATTTTTTTATCAGGTTAGTTTGACATGTCATTAAGCTTATCAGTATAGCTTATACTTAGCAGTATAGTGTAGTGGTTAAGGGCACTGAGCTGCAAAGCTGGAGAACTGGGTTTGAATCCCATTAGCTCCCACTTGCATACTATATGACCCTGTGCAAGTCATTTAACTTCTTGGTTCTCTCAGGTCATACCTGGAAACAAGCTCTGGCTTAGTGTGCCTTTCCTGGTTAAACAATTTCCCCTTTCCCTTTCCTTTATCCAGGTGTAATTTAATCTTGTCCTTGATATTATATGTAACTTCCATTTCTCTACAACCTGCTCTGTAACACAACCACATAGACCTTGAATAGAGATGGGCCTGTTTAAAACTGACTTTGAATGGCTATTGGAAGGCCTCAGACCCAAGTATATTGGGAACCAGTGTCTGTACTGCTACTAGTGAGTGGGACACAACTTTCTGTAAAGGAGTATATTCCAGACTTGTGAGCAGATTGAACTGAATAGAAAAGATCCACTGCTTGTAATTTATTTATTTGTTTCCATTTTACCAGGAAAGTGGATTGGATCAAACAGTTCTGTTTTCAGCCATACCTGGGAGAGTATCACAGTACATACAAAGTTACAAAATAAGTACACAATCAGTAACATCATCAGAAGAAATAATCACATACACATATGTACAGAATATTTTCTGTACATGTACCAAAGTGAGCACTGCAGAAGAAGAGCAGACGTAATCTAGATTAACTGGCCTTTACGCAATAGCATGTGGATGCCCATCGGCCACTTCTTATCATCTGAGCCACTGATGTTCAATTTTCCATCTTAAATTCCCTTTGTAGAAATGGTTAAAATCACAGATTGGACAATCTGGGTGGCAGAACAGCATGGGCTAGGCTGCATCTGCTGTTTTAATAAAGTCTATAAATGACAAGAGGCATAGCAGAGAGCTCAGAAACCATAACACAATCCAGTCTATATTAAAAAAATGCTGCAGTTTAGCAGGATTACCATAACAGAGTATGTTTGAAAGATAAGATTTGTTTTCACTACAAAACAATGAATTTCCACTGGAAAAGTGGATCAGTAATGACTTCCCAGGGCCCAGGTTACATTAGCATAAATTAGAAAATGTGTGTCTCAGCTGCCCTCTGAAGTGAGAATTAATAAATTACTGTTTTTCTCTCAACTATCCATATTTCTTTTGTTACTTTCCATCCGAATTGCTGGTGAACATAATTTACAGTAGATCCTATTATTAGAGCCTATTTTTACAAATCCAGACAACACTGAAAGAAAAATGTCTTATCAAATTGAGTTTCTTTTTTAATTTATTCATTATTTCAAGTTTTTTTGGCCCTGAAAGGCACACTTATTTCCAGGTGTGACCCAGGAGCACAGGGAGTTTAAATGGCTTGCTCATGCAAGTGGTGGTCGTAGGATTCAAACACAGGTTTTCTACATTCCAATATCTACAGCTTGGTGGTCTAACCTTAAGGCTATAGAGACTTCTTAGATGACGCTGATCAGCATATTAGGATAGAACATGGCAACAAGATAAAATTCTATGGTGAATTTGCTGAAAAAACATTGAATTATCTTTTAACTGTTTTATGTTTAGGCAATTTCACCAAGTTTAGCAATAATAATACCCTGTTGTATGAAAGACAAACACATACTGACTAGAGGTGTGAGAACTTGCCCATTAACAAATTTGGTTAACGTTTGGTGTGGTCCTTTTCTTTGCTTGGACTTCATGAAATTAGGTTCAGAAATTTGGTTCACAATATAGTGAAGCAATTGGCATTGATGTAAAAATTTCACAACTGGGGAGGTGTATAATAAGCCTTGAGGACACAGAAGAATATTCATTGCCTTTATTGTGACAGGTGGTGTCGGAGTGGCAGTGCTGGTAGTTGACGAGTGACATGTCAGCAGCCAAGCACAAACTGTAGCCTGCAGACTCCATTGACTTTCAGACAGTATTTAATACACACACGGAAATGCATCACCATACAACATAAACTGAATTTAGGGCAAATAGGTCACTCTCTCCTGCTCCACAAGTTATTTAATAGATAATTACTTAACAAGGCTGTAGCATCCATTCAATGGATATTTGTAATTTTTTTATTTTATATATAATATTTTTTATTATTTTTATACCTAAAGCAGAGGAAGGGATTGGAGGAGTGCTATAGGTAATGCAGCAGTAATAGTGATAAATAGTCTAGACCTCACATCTCATACCTTGGAGCTGTGGAGTGGTGCAGTCATGGTGGTGATGGCATCTGATGATGAGTAGACACTGATGGTCTAGGAAGACTGTGATGTACTGCTGCCAGTTGTTGTGATGGTGATAAGAAAAGGGATGACCATGGTAGATTCTGTATTGATGATGACTCTCCAATGCAACATGAGAAGCTGAATGTGATATAATAGCATCATGAGAACCTGTGGTGGTGGTGACTCTGTGTGTGTGTGTGTGTGTGTGTGTGTGTGTGTGTGTGCTCATGCTAAAGGAGTCCCTTTGCTACTGCTGGAAGTGGTGTGTTGACTGTATCAGTGATACCATTGTGGGTCAGAGACTTGCAACCAGAGAATGGGGAGTAGTAGATGTCATTTGTGAATAACTGAATTAAAAGTCAAAGTTGATCCATGACAGACTGAGTTTCAGAAATGCTAAAAATTCAATATTATCTTGATTTAGCCTGGAGCCATCTGTTGACTCTGAGGCAATATTTCCAGTTGTACTGGAAATCCTTGAGTGGTAACATATGTCTGAGGGCATCCAATAAATTGTAAAACAACTTTAGCCAGTGTAGGCCAAGTGACTTGCTTCATCTGTTTTGTCAAAACTGGATTGGATCAGAAATGTTAGCAGCAATTGGCTCTGGTAGATAAGCCACTATCATGTACTCTGGTAGCATGGCATCAGAGTCTTCCTTCAAAATGTCTGAGCAGTGCCATGTGCAGCATTCAAAAGCTCCCACATGTCGATGTCCTCAGGAGGATCAGAAGAATGTTCTGTTGTTTCTATTCTGCCACTGCCACTATGAGAGAATACAGCAGCAGCAGGAAGACCAGGAGGCTGTGTATGCATGATATGGGGCAGCTGTGATGCTTGTGCTTGTGACATCACTTGTGATTGAGATTTTCCAGTAGCATTCTTGCTGATTTTAGTATTGAAGTCACATTCTTTACTGATACAGCATACATGTGTACAAAATTTCAGTTTCATAGCCTCCATCTGTCCCAGGAGCATGACCTTACCATTATTCAATATCTGGAAACCAGTTGCATTGCTAGGTCAAATCTTGTGCAAGATTCAGTTCTTTCAAACATTTGAACAAGTTTTCTTAGAAACTCTGTGCTGCTTCTTGATAATGGTAGCATTCTACTACTGCTGATACTACTGCTGTTGCTGCTGTTGAAAGTCAGAACTATTGTCACTTACATCAGCATTGCTTATTGTGTTGATGTTGTACAGCTTCACAACAGTGCATACACATTCCAAGTCAATTCAGCATTGCTATGATATGGCTAAGGATATCAGATTCTGCATTGAAATCATTAGTTCCCTGTTCATATGACTGTAGACGTGAAATCAGATTTTGCAGAAATCCCAATTGTCTTCATGGCAGCTATCCACTGTAGTCCACATCATCTATTTCCGTAGCCTCGACCACAACTTTCTGTTCCACAAGTCTCTCCACTATATAAACATGGAGTTCCACCACCATGTGAAAACATCTTTGATTAGGTGATGTTGAGGATCATTAAGCTTTAGCTCATACTGAAGAAGAATCTCCATGTGTTTAGCAGGATGATGGAAATACTTTTCAGTGTCCCATGCAGTACTGACTGCTTCTTCTAACTTTGCATAGTTGTAGAGCACATCATTGCTAGATTTAGTGTGTGTGTGTGTATGTGTCTGTCTGTCTGTCTGTCTGTGTGCGCAAAAAAGATACATGACAGAACTCATGATCATTCATAACCTTCAGCATTTTACTGACACTATTCTTCACAAAGATATCTACAGTGAGATTGTAAGGGCACATCCAGATGTCTACCAATAAGTGGATGAACTTCAGAATGCTTTCCCAACTGTATTTCCCCTCCGTCAGTGCCACATTAAGTAAAGGAACTCCTCTATTGCTATGCCTCAGTGAATGTAGCTCCTGCAGGTGGTGGTGCAAGGACTGGTGTCATTGCTGCAGTTTATTTTTTAATGTGGAGACAAGTCAATGGATCATTAGATTTAGAAACTGTAGGTCTGCACTACTACAGTAGTCTAAATATCATTAGTAAATGGATAGATACTCCATCTGCCTACTTCAGAAGTGTTAACATTTTCATGCACAGTATCATACCTACTGGTGATAACATGCTGGGTAAATATGAATCATGATGGAAAGCTGTATTCTGGTTTATGTGATTCCAAGAGTCTTCTAAAGTAAATAACTTCCGCCATGGAGAAAATGTGAAGATCATAGGCCATTATCTCAGCAATAAGTAGTATTATTGGTGATTATGTGGAAGTTTAACCAAGTTTTGGAATGTCTCTGGGCACTGTGGTTTATTTAAGCAATAAGGCACAACAGGGTGTGAGTTACTGGGGATTTACCCACGCCTTGTGTGGTGTGTCACGAGGCGCAGCCGAGTGACTTAACCACACAAGAAGTGGGTAAATCACCCAATAACTCATACCCTGGAGTGCCTTCTTGCAATTATACAATGGACCCATGTGTAAAATAAATTTAAAATGTGTTTAATTATGTTTTTTTATCAATGCCATTCATCAGCTGTGGGTTATGCAGGATTTACCAATGGTCATGTGACATGTTTTGACCAATGAGGTTACAGGATTTTCACACACCATTGTATAATTAGTTACAGTCTTACTGCTAGATGCTGATGATCAAATTCCTTATGAAGCCCTAGTAGCTACTGATACTTCTTATGGGTTCTGTGATCGAAATGAAATAAACAGTTTTATCCCAGTTCCATCCCCAACTGCCTCCACTTGACTTGGGCATGGATGTTATTATGATGCCATGGCCATATTTTTAATGAGTTACCAAAACATAGAAACATAGGTGTTCGCTTCAGCATGTAACAATCCACCACCCTAGCCTGCAGGCCATTCTGCATAACCACCAGCCTCTGTGCAAAGTAGTTTCTCCTCAGTTTTCCTCTGAAGTATTCTGTAGTCATCTGCTTGCTGTGGCCCAAATTGCTAAGTTTTGTTTCTGTCTCAACCCTTAATTGTTCATAAACAGAGTGTTATCAATCATTTTTCACAATGAATATGATCCACTCTTACCCTTCTCTTCTCAAAGTTAAACATGTCTTTACTCCCTTAATCTGTCCTGGCAGGGCATTTCCAATAGTCCACTCACTAATCTAGTTCCTGTCTTAGGACTCTCTCCATCTTTGCCACATCTGCCTGGTAATGGGGGGAGGGGAGGGCGGCAAAGGTGCCTGCAATACTCCAATTGTGTTCTCACCAGTAATCTACATAATTGCATTGCAATTTTTTGTGACCTACTGACAAAGTTCTGTTTAATGGGTAGCCTGTGATGTGGGCGCATGTACAAAGGTGACGTCTGAAATGGTGACACTTTGTGGGCGAAAGCCTGAATGGCGATGGGGAGGATAGGTTGACCAGATGTGGGGGTGGGTGAATCCGGTGACAGGATGTCACTATACGTACACGCTCGTGGGGGAGGAGGGAGCGAGCATGGCAAGCGTGGGCTGGAGGGGCAGAGGGGATGTAGGGGTGGTGCTGGTGGGTTGCCAGGCTGGCTGTGACATCGGGATTGGCCTGCAATTGGGGTGGGTGAGGTACCGGTTCGGGTCTGGGCACTGGTGCAATTTTATTGTGCTCGCCCAAACTCTATGTTTTTATGCTTTCGACATACACTTCGGGTTGAGAACTGCTAGCAGGTAGGTGTGGGGCCCAAGTTGTAAGTCCCCGGTGCCATTGTTCCATTCGCTGAGGATGTCAGAGCTCCAAAAATCTTTTCACTGCTCTGACATCACAATAACGCGGCTCGCCTTTAGGCAGTCGCCGTTATCACATAGAACCGTTTAATGCACCCTAGTATCCAGTGGCATTTTGAGACAACCTGCTTGTGTTGTGCCCCATGCTTCAGCTTGTTAGTTATGATAACGCACCAATCCCTTTTCTATTCTGTATGTCTAATATCCTCCCATTCAGGTGACATTTAGCCTTGGTATTCTTTTTGTATATCTCCAAAGTGTTGTATGTCTTTTTCACTACAGCTACTCATCTATCTGTAGATACCCCAGATTTATATGTACATATGTTGTCTCAAGTTACTTACTAAAGTTAATTTTCTGTATTTGTACTTTGACCTACCCAGGTCCACCTTGTAAATGAGTTTTTTGTCAATGGTGATTCACCTGGTAAAATAAAGATTTGATTGATCAATTGAAAAGGAATTACAATGCACTTACCTCAACCCCGGTCCTCTCCCTTAATCAGTACTCACTCTACTCAAACTCAAAGGGCTATGCCTCCCCTCCCTATGCATTCCTTTTCCAGCACTAAGTCCCCAGTATCTATTTACAGAACTCACACCTATTTCTGTAGCAGCAATGGGGAAGGGGTGGGAGGGGGAAGGGGTGGAGGGGCAAGGCAGGTAAGGAGAGTTTCTTTGGGGGGAGAGGGAGGGGGATGTGATTAATTTTGGCTGTATTTTTTTGGAAAAAGTGATACATGTCACAAAATGTTTGTCTTTATCCTTTCTTCTTAATAAAGTATACTGAATTAAAAAAAAACAATGCACTTACCTCTATTAATATGAATGCTGCACCTCTCCACCCATGATGCCAACCTGTCTAGATTCCACTGCATAGATTCCTTCTGGTTCTGTGCCTCAACCATACCCCCATGTTTTGTTTCATCTGCAAACATAGCTATCTATCCTTCTATATTCTTACTCATGTCACTGACATACAAATTGAACTACAACAGCCCTAACACCTACCCTGAGGAATGCCACTTGTCATTTCCCTTAACTCTTACACAAACCCATTGATTCTGACTCTGACTTCTACAGATAACCAACTTCTTACATCCGGCCCTGTGGTGCTGAGGGCTGAGGCATCCACCTTACCTTGCACCACGCCAGTTACTCGTGTTCGGGAGTGAACTCAGGGTGCTGGGGTCGGCCTTGGAAGTGAATATTAAGCATCTGGAGGACTGCTGTCCTTTCCTGGGGAGGGTGGGCTGTAGACTCTGTGGCACTAGCAGCTTACAATGGAGACTGGGAGTACTACAACTAGAGGGACACTGAGAGGGGTATGGAGGTGATGGCAGATGTCCTGTGGGTGGTGCGGGGGTGCACCCATCACCTGCTGCACATCATTGCATCTTTGCTCCTCCAAGACCAGAACACAAAAAAAAGCCCTGGCACGTGGGAAGATGAATCCAATATCCAATTTCTCTAGGACATCTCTTACTTAAGGGTGCTATAGATGATTTAAGGTTATTCAGTAAATAAGAGGAGTGGTAGATTCTGTGCAGCACGTAAAACTGGATTTAGTTCATGCTATCATTTTTGATTATATGCTAAGAGGCACATATTTCAGACCATTTTTCTTCTGAAACTTGCATATAACCAAAAATGATAGCATGAACTAAATCCAGTTTTACATGCTGCACAGATTCTACCACTCCCCCATATTTACTGAATAAACTTAACTCATTCATAACACCTTTATGTAAAAGATGTTCTATAAAAATTGGTAACACTTCACACACTGTAGCAAAATGCACAGTGTTCCTGTTGCCATCCATTCTTCCGTTTGGTGAGGTCTGTCTTTAGATTATCTATTAATATTTTATAAATCTTAGATACTAATTTGGATATTGGGTTAATTTAAAATTATGAATATGTCAGAATGATTCTGAAGTATAAGAGACAGACTGAACAGTTTAGTTAATCTAATCTTATCTAAAAGTCTCTGAATAGCTGAGTTTTGTCTAATTTGTATGATTTGTAACTGAGAGAAATATTATTTACTGAGAGATTTAAAACAGATTGCCTAAATTATGGATACCAATATTGAACCATGTTTTCAGAAAGTTTTTCTTAAAAATGTGATGAAAGCAAATTTTTATATAAGGTGTGTAATATGAAATATGATTTTATAGTTGATAATTGTGTTAACCTTTATCCAAATTGCATATTCTGTGGCGGTGAATATATCATTACTGCACAGAAATCTACCCTTCTCATTGTTCATACAGAATATCTGGTATCTTTCAGGTTATTATTTATATTTAATTCACAATACTGCATATCCTAAAAGGTGGCTGTACATTGAACCATTCACGAATCTCTTCTATTGTGGATCAGAAAACAATTGTACTGGAAATGAGGTAATTCTAACCCAGCTCTAATATGCCATGTATTCAGTTTTTTTCATGTTTAATTAGGTCTATTATTTTTCCAGAGAAATTTGGATATTCATTTTTCTAACTGTGAAAACAACTGTGCATCAGTATCTACTGGAGTAGATTGAAATACATATAGTAGTCTTGGGAGTGTGTTCATTGTAATTTCCTGGGGCCAGATTCACAAAACTTTGTCCCAGTGCAAACTGGGTTTTGCACCAAGCTGGTATGCCACAAAAGCCCAGTTTGTGCCCACAAAGTCAGTGTGCACCAGAGCAAAGTCTGGAGGTGGATAAAATGCAAATGTGTCGGAGGTGACCAGCATATTGGCATTGTCCCATTCACAAAACATTTGCTCCATACAAGGGCTTCCTGAGTGGTACCCTTGCATGGAGCAAATACCACCAGGGAAACCTCCTCTTAGCTCTATGCAACTCCAGTGGTTGGCATAGGTAGTGCAAGGTGGCCCCTGTGACCCACAACACTGTGTTCCTGGTAGTCTAGTGGTCCTCCCCACCTGAATCCCATCCTGTTATGTAGTGCCAATGTCCCTGGTGGTTTAAGGGTCCCTCCCCTCACCCAATAGCCATCCAATAATGTATTATGTCACTATCCCTGGGGGGTATAGTGGTCCCTCCCCCCACCGACACCCAGCCTACTGTACAAACAATGTGTCCCTGGTGTCCAGTGGTCTCACCCCCCTACCAGCACCCATTGCTGACCCACAGTAAATGTTTCTTGATATCCAGTGGTTCCACACCCACCCAATCCCCAGCCCTGGTGTCACAAGGCCTCCCCCACAGTGGTTGCCTGGCTGCCACAGCCAACCTGGTCACAGGTAGCAAGTCCCCTGACACAGCCCGGGTCCTGTTATAGTCAAGCACTGTGTCCCCCTCAGCATTCCCATCGCTGGTGTATAGTGGCCCCCCGCTACAATGACACCCACCCCCTGGTCCCTGTTACCTGTCAGTCGATACCATGGTTGAACAGCGAGTGACACTTCCCTCCACACAGTCCATCTTGGCCACCTGCTGTCTGATTGATGCTGGGAGCATGTTGCTTGTTTATAGGGCAAGTGTGATTCACCTTGCCCTATCAATAAGCAGCGCACTCCTAGCATCAGTCAGATGGTGCGTGGCCAAGGTGGAATGTGGTGGGCCGTGTCATGCACCATTCCATGACTGCGACACCGACTTGGAAGTATGGGTGACTGGGAGCTGGATGTCAGTGCTACAGGAGGGAGGGGAGCCACTGCCACCAGTGTGGGACTGGCTGAGGAGAGTGGGCTGCAGAACACTTTAATGTAACAGTGCTGGAGCTCTGTGCTTGGAGGGGAAGAAGATCTTGACACCAGCGGTGAATGCCATGGGTGATGTCACACTGGGGGCAGGAGGAGAGACCACTAGACACCGGGGACATCTCTGTGGTGTTCTGTGTGCTGGGCATTGGGTTGGGGGGGGGACCACTTCACACCAGGGTGTCTTTGACAGTGTCAGCATGGACACCAGTTGGAGGGGGACCTTAGCCACAAGGTACTTGTTCAGTATTAAGGGGATGGGCATTGGTTGGGCGGTGAGACTGCTGGACACCACCAATCATTTTTCCACTAGTGGGTCATGTGTCCAGGTGAGGAGAGGGACTGCTAGCCACCACTGATTATTTTTCTACTAGTTGAGCATGTGTGCAGGTAGGGGGAGGGACCACTAGCCAGCATGGCATCAGATTTCTCTTTTGGGCAGGGCTTTGGTTGTGTGGGGGACCACTGGATGCCAGGGAACTCTTACACTGTTTGATATCCCAGCTGCTGGCTAGAGCGGGCAGTATAGCCTAGAGGTTTGAGTAATGAGCTGTGAATGAGATTGGTATATCCAGCAGACCTGGGTTTGATTCCCACAAACTCCACTTGCATACTGCGTGACTCTGAACAAGCCACTTAACTACCCAGTGCTCCCAGGTCACCTCTGAAACTAGGCACTTGTGCCTAGTGGGCCTTACCTGGTTACCAAAGAAAAAAATAAATAATAAATATTGGATGGTGATCAGCAGCTGGTGAGAGGGACCACTAGACCACCAAGGAATATCCCTATTTATATTGGGCCAGCGATTGGCAGGGGGGGGGGTTAGGGGGGACCACTACACCACCAGGGAATCTCTCTGTTTATATCAGGCCGGCAATTGCCGAGGTGGGGTCTCTAATCTTCATTGCAACCCATTAAAATGGGCCCATAATGGGTATGCAAATGGCAACCTAGTGCCTTGTATGCCCAGTGGGCTCATTTGCATGGCTGCTTTGTGAATTGGGAATAGTGCATGGGCACTATCTGTTGGGGAGCTATTGGCTTGGCTATGAGTTTAGGTGGTGGTAGTGGGGTGGTGCAAGCAGTACAAGGGTTATGCCACCGCTACCAAGCCCTATTCACAGTTGGATAGCGTGGTGTGCTATCCGATGGTGAATAGCACATTTTTTCAACTGGGCAATTGCAATGTGAAATTCTGCATTGCCATTTGTGATATTTTTTTGTGAATCTGGCCCCTGGACTCTACCTAATAGAGAGAGCAGGGGGAGGGCTAACTATTTTTTTAAGTCCTGCTTTATTTCTGTTAGTAGATAATAAGATTATAGTTTCTGAAATCTTTTAAATCATTAGTACGTTGTATTCCCAAGTATTTTATTTTGTATTTAGAGATTTTTAATGGGAGCTCCCCATCGGGTGTATTTTTATAGGAGGGTTAATTGCTATGGTCTCTGCTTTGGACCTGTTTATTTTTAGCCCAGATTGGAGTTCTGTATTCCAACACTATTATTGAAAGTAGAGGGAGTTCTGTTTAGGGGTCAGAGATATATAAAAGTATATTGTACTTGTACAATAAGAGTTTTCTGTTATATTAAACTTTTGTGTAACCTTTTATTGAGTCTGTGTTTGGAATTTTAATTGCCAAGAGTTCAAATGATAAAGCAAAGAGTTTAGGGGATATGGGGCAACCTTGCCTGGTTTCTCTTCTTAACTTAAACCTTTAAGATGTAAAATTATTAGTGGTGATACGAGCTATGGGGAAGGGGGAGGAGTAAATCCAGCCTTCTCCAAATCCTTTACCAAATAAGGCCATTCAGCCCAATTACAGGTCTTTCTGGCATCCAGGGACATGACCAATGCATTTTCTTTCATATTGCCTAAAATAACATTAAGATCATTTCCAATATTATTATGTCCCCACCTTACCTTGATGAAGCCAAACTGATAATAATTGATTAAATATGGTGAGTAATATTCCAACCTGTTCACTAAAAGTTGTGTGAAAGTTTTACAGTCAGAGTTTAAGAGTGAGATTGGTCTGTATGATGAACATTTAGTGGGGTTTACCTTTTTATATTTGACCAGGATAAGGGCTTCATCGGGGGCTTTGGGACATCAGGAAGAAATTAATGAGAAACAGTAGAGATGGTACCAGGATGTTGTTAAATTCTTTGTAGAAATATATTGGTTTACCATCTAGGCCAGCAGCTTCTCCTGCCTTGAACTTTTTAATAGCAAGGAATATCTCTTCAATTGTTATTGGTCTATCTCTATCCAGACCACTACTATCTGTTGAGGACAAGGTTGGAGTAACTATTTAAATTTTATCTAAATCTTTACATTTTTCCTCTGAGTACAGTATGCAGATTTATATAGAGTTTTATGATATTTATAAAAAACCCTTTATAAAATCTTCCTGCGACAAAGAGAGTTGAACCCATCAGTGTCATTCTCTACTGCCCTTTTCTCCTTCTCTGCTCTTTCTTTTTTTCAAATAGGTATGGTAACATTGTTCATGATTTTTCTGTGTGAAAACAGTTTTTTGGTTTAATTAGAAGTAACTATATTTTGACATGTTCATTCAGAATTTAGTTATATTTTGATATTAGATTCTCCGATTGTTTCTTCTGAAATTGTAAGTTTCAGAATGTTTCTTTTGAGCTTGTTGAATGTTGAGTTTTAGAACATTCAACTGTTTTTTCTATTTCTCCTGCTATGAACTTTGTATAAATCTGTGATTTCCCCTTATGAATGCTTATTATGTGTCCCAAATTAGATTTGCTGTAACCCCAGATGGTAAACTTGAATTAAAAAATAATCTAGTTTATTTGATTATAACTTCTTATAAGGTATCTGTTTTAATAGAATCTGATTTAATTTAATTTTTTTTTATTTTTTTGGTGGCATCCCTGGATGCCACAATTACATGGAGGGGTGTATGGTCAGTACAGAAACATAGAAACATAGACTCTGATGGGAAACAAGGATCACTTGGTCCATCCAGTGCATCAATTTCTCCCTGCCTACACTACTACCACAGACCATACCCAATCTACAGCTCTTTCTCCTCCATTCCCTTGCACTATGGTTCTCTTGTGCTTATCTCATGCATTTTTGAACCCCACCACTGTTTTCGCCCCCACCACCTCTGCTGGAAGGCTGTACCAGGAATCCACCACTCTTTCTGTGAAGAAGTACTTCCTCACATCTCTCCTGACTCTGACCCCCTTCTGCTTCATAGCACGTCCCCTTGTTCTTGAGCACCGTTTCTTCTGAAAAGTGAATGTTATAGGGGGATTATGTATTGATGTTATCCATGAAGTGAGATATAGGGCCTGATATTCAAAGGTTAGTGCCAGCATGAGCAAGGTTAGCATAGGCACTAGCACTTCAGGCAGGGCCATATTCAGAGATCTCCCCAGAGCACTTCCCAATCCCAGCAGCATGAATGTGCTTACTATACTGCTGCTCCTGTACAAATGAAGGTGTCCTCTCATGCATACCAGTGAGCAGCACATTTAAAGGTTTGCATCAGTGGTAAATGATCCCCAAAGCAGTGATGTTTACTGCCACTGAAAACCATGTCTTATCCTAACGCTAAGCCCACCCCCCCACTCCCCAAAGTCAGGGCATCTGTGCAGTAGCTGCCTTCCTCTGTGCCCAACTGTCTGCCCTGATTGCCTAGTTCACAACTTCACACTATTCCCTGGTGGCATCGTGATTCCCTGTACTCCCAACATAGCACTATTCCTTAGTGGCTTAGTGGTCACCCCACCCCCATCATCCGGTTTTCAACATAGTGCTATTCCCTTATTGTATAGTGGCTCACACACTCAACTGATCACAGACCCCCACCCACTGATTACCACCTGCACCCCTTCACCCCAATTGCCATCATCAGTGAAAGTAGTGGCCAGCACAGCCATCCTCTCACCTCCTCAGCCAGCTGTCATCTGACAGTCATGGAGCATGTTCACATATATTAGGGGCCCATATGCCAACAGAGACTTGTGCTATGTTGAGAACTGGGTGAGCAAGGGGTGAGGAAACCAATCGACTACCAGGGAATAGTGCTATGTTGTGAATTGGGTGATCGTGGGGTGAGTGAACCATTATACCACCATGGAATAGTGCCTGGAGAAACCACTACCAACGGCTAAAACACGTTCCCACCAATTAGGGTGCAGTGCATTCCATATTAATGTACCAACTGAGTGTTCAAACACCTAGGTGGCACCCAGGACACCTCGCTTTCATTGATCACATTGGAATATTGATCAAACATGTTAAACAGCAACTGGAAGTCTGCTTTAGGCCAAAGGATGTCATAACTCCAAAACGGTGTCTGGCCATAGTCCAGTGCATGCTTCCCTCACTCCTGGATTACTGCTCCCCATTTATTCCCAAACCTTCAATCATAATCTTGCTAGACTTAACACTGCTACAACAGCATTTGTAGGTTCGCCTCACTGGCCCAGTACAGCACTCATTACTGCTCCCTTTATCAGATGCATGGCTGGCTTTCCCTGCAGGCCTGTCATGACTACATTATGAGTACCCTTGATGAAAAGTCCCTCAGGGAAAAAGAGAATTCCTCCCTATAAATCCTTCTCAGTCTTATGACTGTCTTATGACATCTCAGGTCCTCCTCTCAGTGTCTCCTTGACAGTCCTCAGATGGCTACCGAGATGGGTCGGAAAACTATCTCCTTTGCTGCACCTAGGCTATGGAATGGTTTGCCAACCTCCCCCCACTTACTACGTGCTTCTATCCTATTCAAAACACATTTAAAAATGCTGTTCTAACCACCTCTGTATGCAAGTGCACCATCTGAGCTGGAATACTGAATACCCTTAGGTCTGGATGCAAAAGGTTTTGAAGCAGTTGTCTACTTAGTTTTTATATTATATGGTTCTACAATATGTTGCTAACTATGGTCTGGAGTCTCACTCCCAACCAGTCATGATGTTTTTTGTGTCCTATGTTGTTAACTTCTCTTTATGTTGTGCTTTTTCTGTGCCTATCTGGAGCGTAGTACTGTGTTCCCTAACTGTAATTATCTTTATTGCATCATTGTGTGACTGTATTGAATCTACCTGTACCATTTGTTATGTATGGTACTTTGCCTGTGTTGTATGTGGCATCTTGATTGCTCAGGTCATTCCTGAAAATGGTCCATTGGACTAGTGGACCCACCCGGTTAACAAATAAATACAAACTCTGGTCAGAGCTGATATGGCTGTGGAAAGTTTTTAGGATGTTTTTCCACATTATTTCTAATGAATTTGCACAATGCAGATCTGCTGAGAGGCACTTTCAATGTGGTCTTCCTTTTACACAATTTCACAATGTATTTTATTAGACTATGCCTGCTGATTGCTATATATTTACAGTAGCCTGGATACTTCGCAGAAGAAATGGCATCTTATTTTTGGGTGGCAGAGCACTAGCAGTAGGATGCTGGAATGTGTCATACATAGGTACAAGCTGTGTGCGGGTGATAATGCCCAGTGGCCATATACCTCAGGCACTCGCATGTGGATCCATCGTCCTGGTGCCATTGCACTATGCAGTGCAGGTGAAAGCCGATGTTGTACTCACTCACGCAGGTCCTGGAACAGGCATGTTATAGCCGACCTCCCATTTGTTTGGTGCAGGCTAATTAAACCGCGAATGAACTATTCATAGCCTGGCACATACACTGTGACAGTTTAGCATAGCCCCCTTCACCACTGGACACCCTCCCCTCTCTTTACCCCAATTCCAAATCTACTGCAGTATTAATTTCTCATTCTTCTCTTGGTCTCCCTTGACCTTTACACTTTATACCATGATGGGGTGACCTCCTATCTTGGTAGTCTCCTGTCTACTAATCCTTCTGATTTTCTCTGTTGTCCTTGTGGTGGGAATGTAATGGCTTACTTAGCCGATGGCATGAAAAATAAAACAAAAGTGACCCAGTCAGAGGTGTAAACATGCCCTGTAGTACTGTTTCTCTACTGGGGACAACAGCTTGTTATTCATGGAGCTCATTTAGTGACTTAGGTCCTGTCATAGCGTACAGGATATAACTAAAAAGAAAGTAGTTTCATCATTTTCCAAACACTTCCCTCTGTTATGGTAATGCACCCTACAAACACTTCACTGTCCCCTTCCTGCTAGCAATTTGAATGCTTACCGGGGGAATGTTGTTGCTTGAGAGGGTTTTATTTGTGCAGACTGCATCCTCCGCAATGGAATTCCAGGCTCCCGGTTTGCAGTTCGGGTCCTGAAACTCGAGCACTACAGCCGCTTGCCTTTCTAATAGCAAGCGCTTGGTACGAACTTGCAAAGTATATTACTTCAAGACTTAGGGGCTTCTGGTGGTCCTAGCATGATGTATTCCTGCATTTGCAAAGACTGATACTGCAAAAACGGACGGCCAAGAAATTCACTTTTTTGTCTGCTTGGTTGCAAGCGCTCTGAAAAGCACTCCACAGATAAAACAGAGAATGCCTGTTTTGTTATAAATGCCCCAACTAGAAACAGAAAGTCAAATGTATGTGCAAGTAATAGTGTGCAAGGGCGAGTGCCGATTTTAAACTTTAAAAGTAGAAAACTCTGACAATTTTATAAGCATCCTTTCAGAAATTATGGGCAACCCATAATATTATATATGGCCCATAATTTCCTAAAATGCCCAGATACCTAACTAGATTACAGAGAAGCCTATTACTATGCACTATGCCATTATGTTGAGGAGGAAAAGGAAGCCTGATATGAGAGTGTTGTGTTCCTGTAATTAAACAAAAGTCAGGAAATATAAAGGACTAGACATACCTGAGTACTCCCTCAACTTTGGTATACAATGAAATGGCATCCCTTAAGGGCCAACGGCCCACTGATGAGTTATTCATATAGCCTATGCCTTTAATGAGGTCATATTTAGTGGGTGGAGTCAGGGCATTAAGTGACCCTTTCATATGCACACATGGATATATATTATTATGTTACTATTTTTCATAATATAATAAATGTGTTGTATGAATAAAATAAAAAAAATTGCTCTGGTCTCTGTTGATGCCCCAATATATGTATTAGAGTAGGTTTAATTTGTGTATTAGTGTTAGGGGCCACATCAGATGACCTGTGATGTCACTCCCTAGGTATAAAAAGGTTCTCAATTGCAGTGCTAGGCAGATAGGCTTGGAGCACAGAAGATAGTGGTCACGCTGAAGCCAAGCAAGGACCACTCTGTGGCAGTACTCAGGGTTAGAGTGCTGAAGTTCAGTGAAAACTTATGATTTTGTTTCTATTTATTTCTGAGTTAATATAGTTGTTATTTTTGAATTTTCATTTGTTTGAAATAAAACTTTAAACACACAAATTTGTGTGTGATTCATCAAGTCTGTGTTAAGTGTTGTCACTACCCACACCCTATCACAATTGGTGGCAGTGGTGGGATCCTGGTCATCCAAGGGATAGTGGGGGAGACCAGACAGTACCAGCACCGGTACAAGTGGCAACCATGGCATCTGGTACAGATGAGATGCAGAAACTCGGCACAGTTACCAGATCACAGACAGAGAGGACAGGCGAACCCCTACATGGAGGCCCGGGTCCAGATGTCCACCGGAAAAATCCAAAGGAACCCCCAGAGCATGGCGAAGAGGAAGAAGGGCAGCAGGAAAGACACCCAGAAATTAGTGATACACCCCCTGAAGGTCTTAGCAGTTTGCTTCATTGGCTGGTGGTACGCCAGATGGCAGTTGAATGACAGAGGGATATTGATGCACAAGAAAGAGACCTTAACCAGAGATGACAGGATGCCAGGTGGGCTGAGGCTTTACAGTTGCTGCAGAATTTAGGAGTGAGGCATGGAACAGGGGGTGGTCAGCCCACAAATAACCCTAAAGACATAAAACTTTCCCGTATGACTCCCACAGATGACATAGAAGCCTACCCGGCCACCTTCGAAAGGATGGCCAAGGCATGTGACTGGCCAAAACCCCAGTGGGTAGTTCGGCTTACCCCGTATGTCTCAGAAAAGGCACAGCTGGCATATGGCAATATGGACCCTCACTTGGCAGATGATTATGATCTAGTCAAGCAAGAAATATTGAAACATTATGATATAAATGCAGAGACCTATAGACAGAGGTTCTGTGCCCTAAAACACCAGCCTCAAGACTCTCCGAGAGAGAGACATACATTTGGTTGAGGGAATTATGCCTTAAATGGATTGTTCCCAGGGAAAATCAAGGATGGACATTATTGAAACATTTGTGATGGAGCAATTTCTACAGGTTTTGCCCACAGACGTAAAAATATGGATTAAGGAACACAATCCTGAGTCTGCAGAGATGGCTGTGACATTGGCTGAGGACTTTCTATCTGCACATTAGCCATACAGAAAAGGAGGGAACAGGCCATACAAATCCACAGAAAAACAACCTGTGGTAAGAAACCCACAGACTGTACCATCTAGACCTTATGAGGTAAAACCTAATCAAGGAAAAAGAACCTTTCCTGTGGGCATTATATGTAAGAAACTGTAAAGGTGTGGGGCACATAGCCCATTTTTGACTCTCTAGGAAATGTGTTGTAACCCATTTAGCCTTGTTAAACACGGGATATTTAACCACTATGGTACAGCTACGGAGACAGAAGGTTTTGGGGTTAATTGACTCAGGGAGCAAAAATACCCTGATTAGAAAAGATTTAATAACTGATGGAAAGAAGGGACCCCCTATATGGGAACAAATGAGTAGTAACTGCAGGGCTGGTACCACACTTACCCATACCCATAGTCCTGGGACATGATTTCCCTGGCTTTTCTTCCCTGTTGGTAAAACCAAATAATGTGTCAGCTGTGACTACCAGGGCACAGAGCAAGAAGGACCTACTGCTTGGGGAGTTATTTCCTTTTGATGGGGAGGTGTATGGAGATTCTGGTATATCTAGGAAAACTGGTAAAGAAAATAAAAGAATGCAAATGAAATGGCATATGGATAAACAGGGTTTACCAACTGAACGTCAACCAATGTATGTTAAAATAGATATGAGTGAACAACAAAAGAAAGATGTGACTTTGATACCTTTCTTTCAACAGGTGGGACAAGTTGAAAAACAAGGTGTTCCTGAATTTCAGGTTATTAACGATTTATTCTACCAGGTGTGCCTGAATCCCAGAACAGAGGAAACGGTGGAACAGCACCTGGTACCCCAGTGTTATAGGCAGGACATACTGTCTCTAGGCTACGATGTACCCTGGGCAGGACATACAGGGAGGGATACGACCACAAATAGAATCTTGCAGAGGTTCTTTTAGCCAGGGATCCATAAGGACATAGCCCAGTACTGCCAGACCTGTCCTGAGTGTCAGTTAATAGCCCACAAAAAGAAAAAATATATGGTACCCTTAGTTCCCCTACCCCAGTAACCACACCATTTGAAATAATAGGGATGGATATTGTGGTGCCCCTAGATAAAAGCAGTAAGGGGAACAGATTCATTCTAGTGGTCTATGATTACACCACTAAGCATCCAGAGGCCATCCCAATGAGCTCTGTCACCACTCCACACATAGTTGAAGAGCTGGTTAAATTATTCAGTCGAGTGGGGATCCCCAGGAAGATTTTAATGAATGGGGGGGGGAGAAAATTTCAACTTGGAATTGTAAAAAGAACTGCACCGTCTTCTGGGAATAGTAACCTTACACACATCACCATACCATCCCCAGACAGACGGGCTAGTAAAATGATTTAATCAGACCCTGAAAAGGATGATTAAGAAGTTCATCCATGAAGAGGGAAAAGAATGGGATAGGTACCTCCCCTTTCTGCTGTTCACGTACCGTGACGTACCCAAGCATCCACTGGTTACTCTCCTTTCTCACTCCTTTATGGTAGAACACCTAGGGGGCTGCTTGATATAATAAAGGAATGTTGGGAGGTGGGTAGAGATTTGAAATCTCCGGGCATTGCTCAGTACATGAGACAATTGCATCAAAGGCTGGTCTCATATACTAGCAAAGCGCATAAGATAGGGGTTGAAGCTCAGGAATATCAAAAGGACAGATATGCCAGAAGCATCAATATTAAGAAAAGTTTCCAACCAGGAGATCAAGTGTTATTACTGCTGCCCACATTGACCCACAAGCTGCTAATGAAGTGGCAGGGCTCATATAAAGTAATATGACAAACAGCCCGGTGACCTATGAAATCGAGACATCAGAAAAAAGAGTAGGAAAGAAGATCTACCATGCTAACCTACTTAAGAGGTGACATGAGAGGTCAGGTATGAAACTACAGCTGATAGTTATGCCTGAAACAAGGGAGACAGAAATAGATTTGGCATATGGGCCTCTCGATGAACAAAAAGGGAGAGAGGCTGTCACTATGAACCCAGAATTGACAATAAAACAAAAAACAGAATTACAGAAACTTGTAAGAGAGTTTAGCACCTCCTTTACCAGTAAACCAGGGTTAGCAAAAGGGGTAGAGCACTAGATTGTAACAGACTCATGTCCCATATGAAAAAAAACATATTGGCTCCCTGAAAGAAGTAGGGTGGAGGTACAAAAGGGAGATCCAAAGGCTAAAAGAATTGGACATAATTGAACCTTCCCAAAGTCCTTGGGGTTCCCCTGTGGTGATTATCCTAAAAAAGGAGAGAGGCATACAGTTGGTGTTTGGATTTCTGGGGCTTATATCAAGTGGCACAGTTCGATACCTACCCCACGTCAAGGGTTGATGACATACTAGACTGGATTGGAAATGCTAAATTTATCTCCACCCTGGACCTGACCAAGGGATACTGGCAGATCCCGTTAGCAGAAAGTGCCAAGCAAAAAAAATGTTTTCAGCACCTCCCTGGGACTATATCAATTTAAAACCATGCCTTTCAAACTTCATGGGGTTCCTGCAACTTTTCAATGATTCATGGACCAGGTACTGGCACCCCACAGTAATTTTTGTGCGGCTTACCTGAACAGTATCGTTGTGTTCAGTCCAAATGGGGAGACCCATTTGAAGCACCTAAGGGCAGTGGTTACCTCCATCCGACAGGCAGGGATGACAAGTAACCCTACTAAGTGCACTCTTGCTATGCAGGAAACCCGATATCTGGGTTTCATCTTGGGAAATTGCCTTATCAAACCAGAGGTAACCAAGATAGAAGTGATAGCAGAATGCCCCTTACCAAGCACAAAGAAACAAGTATGCTCCTTTTTAGGGTTAGCAGGATACTACTGGAGGTTCATTCCTAATTTCACAACCCTGTCGACTCCTGTCACTGACTTAACAAAGAAAAAGTATGGAAATCAGGTTAACTGGACACTGGAATGTGAGCAGGCCTTTATCCAAATTAAGGCAGCTCAATGCTCCTCCCCAGTGCTACGTAGTCCTGATTTTGCATACCCCTTTGAGGTGTATTCCGATGCCCCGGGTACAGGTATTGGAGCAGTGTTAAGCAAGACGATCAGTGGGGAAGAACATCCTGTGGTGTATATTTCCCAAAAAGTGCATGAAAGAGAGCAGAAATATTCCACCATAGAGCAAGAATGTCTCGCCGCTAAATGGATGATAGAAACATTGAGGCTCTGTCTGTGGGGAGGACCCTTTACTCTTATAACAGAGCACAACCCTTTATGTTTCCTATCACAGATGAAAGACAAGAATAACCGGGTGATGAGATGGTATCTGGCCGTATGGCCATATAAGTTTGAGGTGAAACATAGGGCAGGTATGGAACATGTCAATGCTGACTTCTTGTCCAGACAAGGGGCCAATAAGAATGTATGAATGCAAAAGAATATGAAAGATCTGTGCTGACTACGTACATGTAGTAGAGTAGTACAGCTAAGACACTCCAGGGCAATTAGTATTTTTAATAATGAGTATGCTAAGCAGATTATTACTGCTTGCCATGCTGTTAATTTTTTTTGTTTAGGGTGCCCTGGGGTGAAGCTTTCTAGAGAGGGTGGGTGGAAGCTCCATCTTACTCATGGTACTGGGGTAGGTTGTCTTGAAAACCAGTCTGTTAGTACTGGTTTTCGCTTAACCTTGGGGGTGTGTGACAGTTTAGCATAGCCACCCCTTCAACACTGGACACCTTCCCCTCTCTTCACCCCAATTCCAAATCTACTGCAGTAGTAATTTTTTATTCTTCTCTTGGTCTCCCTTGACCTTTTCACTTTTCTACCATGCTGGGGTGACCTCCTATCGTGGCATTCTCCTGTCTACTAATCCCTCTGATTTTCTCTGTTGTCCTTGTGGTGGGAATGTAATGGCTTACTCATAAAAAAAATAAAACAAAAGTGACCCAGTCAGAGGTGTAAACATGCCCTGTAGTACTGTTTCTTCACTGGGGAGAACAGCTTGTTATTCATGGAGCTCATTTAGTGACTTAGGTCCTGTCATAGCCTACAGGATGTAACTAAAAATAAAGTAATTTCATCATTTTCCAAACACTTCCCTCTGTTATGGTAATGCACCCTACAAACATTTCACTGTCCCCTTCCCGCTAGCAATTTGAATGCTTGCCGGGGGAATGTTGTTGATTGAGAGGGTTTTATTTGTGCAGACTGCATCCTCCGCACTGGAATTCCAGGCTCCCGGTTTGCAGTTCAGGTCTCGAAACTTGAGTGCTACAGCCGCATGCCTTTCTAATAGCAAGCGCCTGGTGCAAACTTGTGAAGACCTACAGTGTGACAGTTGCATGCAGCACCACCACCATCTGTGCCTATGCTGTGTTGTCCCAGTACAGCTGCAGGCAGCAGCACATGTGGAAGTAGTGTTCAAAACTGTATAATATTCCCCAATCTGTTTGTGCAGCACTAACACGTTTGCGCTGGTTTAGCACAGGGCTAAACCATTAGCCCGGCTCAAACAGCATGCAAATCAGGGCATAATGAGATGCTAATCTGGATGTTTGCCCAGAGACTATGTAAGTAGGCTCATTTGCATGTCACTTTTGAATATGGCAAAGTTTAGCGCCGGGCAAACATGTTTGCACCGGGCTAACAGTTTAGCCCTGCACTAAACCTGCGCAAACATGTTAGCGCTATGCAAACAGTTTGGGGAATATTTTACAGTTTTGAACACTGTGCTTTCACATATGCTGCTGCCTGCAGCTGTACTAGGTCCACACATTTGCTGGCACACACATTGGCCACGTAGTTCACCTCTACCTACCTTCACATTGCTGTGCACTGTTTTACTGTTGTGGTTTGCACTTCCTGGTTGCCATATTCAGAGCTGTCTTATTCCAGGGCTAAGTTTGCCCTGCACTCCCAACCCAGTTTGCCCGGCGTCATTCCCATGCTATATTCAGAAGCTGTTTGACCTGGGCTATTCCTTTTGAATATGGCTTGCTTTGTGCTCCGGGCTAAGTTTGCCCACTGGGCAGTGCTAATTTAGCCCCGGGGCAAATTTTTGAATATCTGGCCCTATAGTGGTAGACTACAGGTGATGCCACAAGATGGGACCATATATGAAAATGTTTTTCCCTTTAAATATGTTGGAGCTACTTTGGACCCCACCCTGAATGTTGTCCCCCACTTGGAAGTAATGACTTCAAAAGTTCATGGTCAGATTGCAATGTTATATAGGATTAAAAATGATTTAACAACAGAAACCAGGTTGGCTATTGTTAATCAAAATTTATTACTGGTAGTAAACTATGCATTGGTTATCACAGATATTGCTCCATGAAGTACCCTGACCAAAGAGTTAATTCTGATCCAAAGAACAGGAGCATTTGCATTAATGGCTTCTAATAAGGCACATCATTGTGAGGTATTTGGAAAACTGGGGTGGTTTCCTGGCTCTCTGAATTTTAAATTAGTTATGTCTTGTTTTTGTTTATAGGGTCAGAGGGGCAGGAACTCGACTTAGTTTATATAAATGTCTGAAGAACTACACACCCAGCTCTGCTTCTTGTTCTTGAGAGAACCATCTTCTCCTAAATGTTCCCTTAGTTTGTACGTTAAGTGGTCAATGTACTTTTGCGTTTTCTGCAGCTTCCATATAGAGCAAAATACCTTCACAGATTAGGTGTTTACCCACTTATAATGCCTTTTCAACTGCATTATTATCTCATTTTAAAGGCTCGTTTAAATGCAAGTGTTTTTAACACTTGTGTACTAATACCTGTATAGTGATTTCATTGATGAAGAACTTTACAGTTTCTAATATTGCACTAATTTGTACAGTAGTTTTATGTTTTATGACCCCAGGTCATACCTGTAAAAGGAATTGTATTCCAGTGTACTTACACATTAAATAAATAAATGAATAACTCAATAAATGCACGACAAAGCACAATATTTTGGTGCAAAATGTTAGTTTTGGTAGGGAGGTGCTACTGCTTGGTATGTATTTATTTTAATAAAAATTATTATCTTCATTTAAAGTTTTTTGGTTGTTTGCATCCCTGGCCAGTTATCCCACCTTCTCTGTTTGTTTGGTTTTACTTGATTTCACTCCAGACTGCTTTCTACTGTATGGTGGCCACGTGTAAAAAGCACCTTAAATATAAGGATGTTGCAGCCACTACTACAGCTGCACCTGCTGTATTCTGAAACCGGAAGTATTATGTGGTTCAGCATAGTCATAAGCTTGAGCCGGCAGCATGGAGCAGCTCCCCCTCCCCCGACGATGGGATGCTATTCACTAATTCACGGCAGTGGGGATTTCAACAACTGCTACTTGCTGAGAATGGGAGGGTAAAAAAATAATAATGATTGGCTATTAAATATACTATTGAAATGGACAACACACAACAGCATTACTAGGAGGCCCATAACATCCCCCGGTGACATCCCTCTTGAGTTTGGGAACTGCTTTTCCATGTGTAATAAATAACACATACAGTAAATTATTAAGTTATTTAAATTATTTAAGAATGTGTGTGTGTCAGTTATTTTAACATGGTATGCCCATTATATATAAGCAATAAGGCACTCCAAGGATACTGGTTGTACTAGGTTTACCCCACAGACAGGGGGCTGAAGGTACTCAGCTTTGTCTTGTGCCTTACTGTGTCCCTGACAATGGGGTAAACATAGTACAATTAAAGCTTCATCATGCCTTATTGCTTACTAAACCCTTGAAGTATGACCTCTAGGAACCTTTTATTTATTGTTGCAGAATATCAATTTCATTATGGGTTTAATGAGGTTTTATTATATCTTTTAATTTATTGCTGTATATTTTATTCATGTTCGGTGCCCAGAGCCTTTAGGATTGGGTGCATTATGAATAAAATTGCCTTGCCTTGCCTAAACAATGGCTTCAGACATGACACTGGATATGCTGTGGAATATATCCTTGTCTTTCTCCTCCTTGGTGTCCAACAGAGTATTGCTGCTTGAGGGAGAAATGTTTCGTTTGTGCACTAAAACAGCACTTTTCTCAGTCAGTACTTTCTTTCTGAGTGCCTGTTTAGATTTTTTTCTCTCTGGGCAGTTTGCTTGCCAAGTGTAGCTCTAATCCAGGATTATCAGAAATGAGATTTTTGTGTCTAGCAGAAGCCCACAGAAAGGATTCTTGGATTTCCTGAACATTTTTATCTTTTGAGTGGCATTTCATGCGAGAGACTACTGTTAATTCTTGTTGATGCAGTAATTTCAGTGACTTTTTAGGGTCTTTTGTGAATCAGTAATCACTGAGGGAGTGCTGCAAGGGCTACAGACTCTCAGCTCCCACTCTCTGGCTGCCACCGTCTTGCTCCACCACCAGTAGAGCACTCTCAATCAGTCTTATCCCACTGTTTCAGATGCCACAGATTGGTTGCTGAAATACAATACCATCCCACCCCCTCTCCATTTCACCCTTTCTCTACTAAAAGGTTTGTAACCATCATCAATCTGTTTTCCCCTAGTGTCATCCTCTGCCAAAAACATTTCTGCAATCCCTACTACATCCAGCTTATTCCTTATCATAATAAGCTCAAGCTCCCTGTTTTATTGCTCAGACTTTTAGGATTGATTAACCAGAATTTCTACCTCCTTTTCTTACCTCTGTAACGCCTCCTCTAAAAATACCCTTCGCACTTTTGATATACCCTTCCATGTACCCATCCTGGATTGCACCTCCCAAACTCTGCATGCTATTTCTGTCTCCCTTTGGTTTACAGTTTGGTAAGACCACGCCCATACACATACTTTCCTCATTCTAAAGCCCTATCCACTGCCATGCTAAATCTCTCACCCAAGACATAGCTCCCATTCTGTTAAAATAAAGCTCATCCTGCCTGTTAAATTTTGCCTGTTCCAGAAGACATCCCAATTACTGATGAAGGTAAACATTTTTATCCTTTCCCAATTACACAACCAGGCATTAGTTATTTAATGTCCCTATGTGTGTCTGGGCCAGTTCTCAGTATAGGCATCATCTCTAATATAACTACCTGCACCCTCTTCCCACCAAATTCTTCGCTAGCTCCTCAAAATTACTTCTGATATCCTTATCCATTCTCTTAACTATATCATTCCATTTCATCCCATGTAGAGGAAGATGAGTGAAACTCTTCTGTTTAAAAAAATTTTCACTCTTTATTTTTCAGTTTTTTTCAGATAACTTTCACCTCAGGAAAAAGAACTGATGTTTCATGGCCAATACACCCCACTTCTTTAAGGGTATGCTGTGGAACCTGTAAAACAACGGTGTCTGATACTACTATTTTGTATTCCCTGTTCAAACAAAATCTGGCCAGAGCTGATAGGGCTGCATGGGAGGAATTTGGGGTAAACATATTGAAAAATACCAAAGTTATGAGCCTGCATTAGCAAAATGTGACATAAGCTCATAAATTTATTGTTTTGTAATATTTGTATACTAAATTTTCAACATAGCCTTGTTATGACTCTGCCTCATGAGGAAGGGTAGGAAAAATGTTTAACTCCTAACCAAAAGGTGATTTTGCGTAGGGACTGTGAAAACAGCTTTTGGGATGCAAAAACACATTTTGGGCTGGGGCTGAAAAATGACAGCTGCGACAGTCAAGAGGTGCTGTAAAGAAATTACTATGTTCTAAATTTGGGGTCACAATATTGAAAATTACTAAAGTTATGAGTCTGCATTCACAAACATAGAAACATAAAATTTGTCGGCAGATAAGGACCACTTGGCCCACCTAGTCTGCCCAGCAAAATTTAACCTAGGCTCATAACTTTGTTGTTTTTGAATATTTTTACACTACATTTTCAACATAGCCTTCTTATGAAACCACCTCATGAACAAGGGCAGAGAAAATGTTCAACTCCTGCCTGAAAGGTGATTTCATGCATGGCCAGTGAAATCACCTTTCGGGATATGAAAAATCATTTTGGCCAGAATTTGAAAAATGACAACTGTCACATTCATGAGGTGTTGTAAAGATATTGTTGTGTTGTAAGTTTGGGATAAAA
The DNA here is from genome assembly GCA_016271365.2 of Neoceratodus forsteri. NCBI lineage: Eukaryota > Metazoa > Chordata > Ceratodontiformes > Ceratodontidae > Neoceratodus > Neoceratodus forsteri. The sequence goes on from CM028130.1 coordinate 1,643,909,651, forward strand.
ATATTGAAAATTACCAAAGTTATGAGCCTGAGTTTGAAAAATTCAATGTAGGCTCATAACTTTGTTGTTTTTTTAAATATTTTTACACCAAATTTTCAACACAGCCTTCTTATGAACCCACCTCATGAACAAGGGCACAGAAATATTTCAACTCCTGCCTGAAAGGTGATTTTTCACAGGGACTGCAAAATCACCTTTTGGGACAGATTTACCTAATGTCACTTGCATTGTTCATGAGGTGGTATCCCAAAAATGGTATGCTGAAAATTTGGGGCAAAAATATTGAAACATGGCCATGTTGTGCTACTAAGTTTAAAACCCCTTTGAAATACATTGAATGGCATACCTGATTTCCTCATTTCATGATCCTGCATTGAAGAGTGAAGATGTGTCTGTGATCCAGAGAGGATAACAGAGTCAGACCCCCGATGGGTAAGTAAGGGCCTGAGATGCGGGATGTGGATGCTGAGTGGGAAGGTCGGGTGGGTGGGAGTACAATGGCCGCAAAAGACATCAATGGACTTATTTTTTACAGGTTTAAAAAAGAAAAACAAAGAAAGATTAATGCACTGGGGGACTGGGAACCCCCCAGTACCACTGTTATATTTCTGGGGAGGAGGAGTGGGGTGGTGTGTGCTGAGATGGAGGGTCGGGTGGGGAAAGGAAGCAATACATATTAAAAAAATCAGGCAAAAATAACCATGCATGCACAGTAGTAGACGGGGAAGGGGGGTCAGTAGATTGGGATGGTTTTTGCAAATGCAGGCTCATAACAACCTTAACTTCCTTCACCCAATCAGGCGAGCTATTCTTATTAGGTGACTTCATCCTTAACTGGCTGTCTCCATCCACATCTAAAATATGTAATGACATTTCAGCCCTAAACCTTGTCCAACTTATAAAAGAACCCACCCACCTCAACCACACAACTCAAAACCATTCTCTGATTGACTGGGCACTCACCTCCCACCCCCACAGTTATCAAACCTGGTATCCTTCCTGATGGTCTCAGCGACCACCACCCAATCTTCCTAGTAAGGAAGATTCATAGGCCCAAACTCCCTCACAAACTACTACAACTTCAATCCTACAATTCCTTGGATCTCGTTCCTCTCCTACAAGACCTTACTCTCTTCGATTGGTCCTCTCTCTCCTTTGTCCCATCTATTAACCATGCTCTTGCATTTTTTAAAGACAAATTCCTAGCAACATGGAATTCTTATGCTCCCCTCAAACAAACTAGGGTTTGTGGAAATCACCTCCCCTGGGTCACCCCTGAACTGTTAGCCTGTCTCAGGGTGCAGAACAAAGCCTGGAAAATGCACAAGGCCTCCCAGCTACGCATAGACTTCACTACCTACCTTAGATTATGTAATGCGTGTACCAAAGCTACTAGACTAGCCAAATCAGAGTATTTTAGATCTGTCTTCCTCACAAATATCAACTCACCCTCTAAATTCTGGAAGGTGGGCCAAGCACTCTTCTTCCCTTCATCTCATCCCCCTCCGTGTTAAATGTTAACAACTCCTTGGTCTCTGACCCCTCCCGTGTGGCTAAGGAATTTAACTCCTATTACACCACATGCTCCTCAGTCCTCCTAAAATTCCTCTCATCTTCCCCCCGACTCTTCCATCTCCCAACTCTGTCATCCAACTACTTTCTCCCACCCCCATTCTCCTTAACAGCTGTCTCTCCTGATGAAACACTAACTGCCTTGCTCTCGCTAAACCTGTCTAAAGGTGCATCATCTGATGATATCGACCCCAAGCTCTTGTTCCTCTCTGCCCCAGCTATAGCCATCCCACTATCTCTCATTCTCAACCTCTCCTTCTCATCCTCTTCCATCCCTTCCCCCTGGAAACACACAGTGGTCCTTCCCAACCCAAGAGAGGTGACCAATCTTCTTCTGCCAAATTTAGCCCTATCTCTCTCCTCCCAACTCTCGCTAAACTTCAAGAACACTTGGTTCTCTTCCAACTAGCCTCCTTCCTCACTGACACCTCCTTTTTCACCCTGTTCCAATCTGGCTTTCAGAAAAATCACTCCACCACCATCTCCCTTCTCAGTCTCACTGACTATCCTCACCGGGATGGATAATGGCCTCATCACCTCTGCCATCTTTGTCGACCTCACCAAGGCTTTTGACACAGTATCCCATGCTCTCCTCATTGACTCCCTCATGACAGCTGGCCTGTCTACATCTGCTACCAACTGGTTCATGGCCTACCTCACAGGTAGAACCCAGTCTGTCAAGGTCTGCAATTCCATCTCCCCTCCTCTCCCCATCACCCCATCACCACTGGAGTCCCTCAGGTCTCAGTGCTCAGCCCTATTCTCTTTTCCATCTTCCTTAATGACCTGCCACTAGTCTGTTCCCCTAACTCTTCCATTCACATGTATGCTGATGATAATGTTTTTTACTCCTACGGCAAATGCCCAGCTGATGTTGCTACCACTCTGCAGCATGACTTCCACCAGGTTCAGCTCTAGTTTGCCTCCCATCAGCTCTTCCTCAATGCCAAAAAGACAGTTTCCATGCCCTTTGGCACAAGGCAGATATTTTCAAGGCTGCACAGCCTTCTCCCCTTCCATACCCTGGATGGGACTACACTAGAGGACACTACCTCTTTCAGATATCTTGGTGTCTGGCTGGACCAACACCTCAACTTCTCTGGTCATAGTGATGCCATCCTGAAAAAACTGTACCCCAAGCTAGGCACTTTATACAGGAACTGTAGTTGCATCCCTCCTATGGCAAGGTGTGAACTTGTCCAGAAGATGATGCTACCAAATTTTGACTACTGTGACGTAGTTTATGGTGCTGCTCCCAAGTCCTCCCTGGCCAGACTGGACACTCTCTTTAACTCCTTCTGCCATTTCACTCTTGATGCCCATTCTCGAACCCTTCACTGCGAGCTCTATCATGCCCTGGCCTTTCCCACTCTTGATAACTGACGCCTCTCCCACTGTGCCAAATTCACATCTAAATACTGGTTGGGTGAATTACCTCATTACCTCCTCACCTTTCTGTCAACCCCTCCAGAACCTCCCCATTCCCTCAGATCTTCAGACACTTGCACTTTGGTGGTCCCTCACCTCTCCACACTCATTGGTCAGTCTGCCTTTTCCTATCACTTCCCCAAAGCCTGGAACTCTCTCCCACCTCCCATATGTCACTCCTCCTCCTCCTACTTCCTTGGTGCATCTTTACACAACTATCTCTCTTCTAACTGTGCCTGCTACAATCCACCTTAATGTCCCCCCACCCTCCCTGTACCCTAATTATATCTCCCTTTACTCTTCTACCATTCCCCTTTTCCTCCCTTACAAATTCTTTCTCCCCTTACCCTAACCTCTCTCCTCCCTACCTCCCCTCTCCCCCCCCAACTGCCTACTACCTGCTTTCTGCTTCCTTCTTGATGTGCTCTACCACTGCCTTGTACAGGCAGGGTATTCGGCATCAGGGAGGGATCAATCTCTCCTCCTACTATCTGCTTCCCTCCCTCCCTTGTCTACTCTCCCATGATGCCTATTACCTGTCTGGTTCCTCATGTGCTCTACCTCTGCCTAGTGCAGGCAGGGCTACTCAGTATCTGGGAGGGGTCAGACCCTGGCAGACAGCTCCCCTCCTCACTCTTCTTCAGGTCCTCAGTCTCCTTTCCCCATCTCCTCCATTTTTTCTTTCCTATCCCCCCACGGAGCTCCCAGCCCCCCCAGTAATACCAGAGATTTTCTGTGCATGCCATACCTGATCCTCGCTCCCCCCTCTCAATAATCCATTTCCTCCCGCCCCAACTCCCTAACGTCTCTCTTCTACTGGCAGTTAAGCTCACCTTTCCCATTCCTGCTCATCCTCTGACAGGGTTCTCAACATCCTGAAGGGGTTTGAACTGACAAGTCTCCCACCCCCCCCAATTCCATCCCTCATCCTCACCCCTCTGCCTCCCTCCTCCCACTTCACCTTCTATGCTCACATCCCCCCTCTTTCTAGCCCTATTCACCCCTGATTACATACTCGTAACCTCACAGGTTACATTGCCTTGTCTCTATCCCCCTATCCCATCTCTTCTTATTACTCCCCCTCTTCTTCTCCCTTCCTCTCATTACCCAGCCCTATTTCTCGGTTGCCCAAATCTATTTTCCACCTACTATCTGCACTTTGGGCTTAGTTGGACATTGTACTGTTTGAAGTTACTCCTCAGCACTTGACCTAGCTATAAAACAAGTTAGCCCCATCCCATCATCCCTAATCAGCTAGGAGTTACTTAGTATTTGCATTCTCTAGCAAAGGCTGAATTACTGTAATTATTTCCGTTGTTTCTTCATCCAGCTCCTTTGACCAAAACTGTTAGTATCCACTATTTCTTACTCTTTGTAAAGTCTACTCATTTGTATTGTATGTATTTGTATGTAATTTATTATGCTATATTATGTTATTGTACCATATCTCTGTTTGCACTCCATGTGTTCCCCTACCCCCAGGTCATACAGGGAGATGAGCAACTTGTTGCTCAGTGTACCTACCTGGTGAAACATTTCAATAAATAATAAAGTATGAGGATTCCTGCACTGGGGAATTGGGTACCGCCCCCAGTGCCACTGTTACATTTTGGGGTGGGGGAGTGTGGCGGTGGGTGCTGAGAGAGAGGGTCAGGTGGAGGGAGAAATATATAAATATATTTACAGAAAAAAAAGGGTAAAAAATAACCATGCATGCATGGTAGTAGATGGGGGGGAGGCATTAGATTGGGACACTATGAGGTTTTGGCACTGGGCAATTGGGCACCACCCCAGTGCCAGTCATGTTTCTAGGGGGGAGGAGTGGGGTGGTGGGTGCTGACAGGGAGGCTGGGTGGGGGGGAGGAAACAATAAATTTATAAAAAAAAGCACAACTAATTGCACATACATGATAGTGTATGGGGGGGTCAGTAAGAGGATTTCAAATAGTTCAGTGCAGCTGCCTATAGAGACAGTGAGCTGAGTGTTCACTGATGTGGAGGTGACTGTGTTGACACTCCAACATGTTGTTGGGTTGCAAAGAATGCGGGAGTCCTTTTCTTATAGCAAGAGGTCTGCAGAGCTACGTCCACTGCAGCCCTAAAAAGTAAACTAAAGTCTTCTTTTAAGTTCTTGTTTTGTGTATTATTTGCTTCGTAACTTATGACACCCTCTGATCTGTAGCTTTTGACATTTACTTTTGTCTTATTTCTGCACTTTCCATGTTCATGTAAATGCTTTTTTAAAACAATATTTCACCTCATTCTCATAAAAATATAAATCAACCAACTTCCCTCTCCAACATGACAGGCCTTTCTTTCCGCAGTTATCACATGTCATGAAAGTAAGCAACAATTATATTGGCAGTCATCCTATCCTTCCACTTTCATCACAGAACAGGTCACCACATTAAGGTAGTGCAATAGAGCACTTCCCCTTATGTCAGTATTATTCAAAGTACCACGTGAGCTGCAGTGTTACATTACTGTACTGACTAAGCACAATAAGGTAACACCTCAATCTACTGTATATTGTATCTTGAATGATAATGAATTAAGGGGGAAGAGCTGTATTGTATTACCTTAACTGTGGTAACCTGCTCTGCGGTAAAGTGGAAGTTTGGACTACTACCCCTGTATTTCTTGTTTGCTTTATATGCACCCTGAAATAAGTGGCATGTAAAGACCAAGAAATACTTGTCCTCTTTCCAGAGGTGGAATGTTTTCAGAAAAAAGAAAAATAAAGCAAGCTCTTTTTAAGAACTAGAACTTTGCAGTTCCTTCTCTACATTTGATTACCTGAAAGTCAAGTGATAGACTGCTCTAAATGACCATTGGAACAGGCCTCATACAAGAGGCAGTGGGCATCATGAGATAACTCCTTTCTTTGCACATGTCAATCATTCCCCACATGCAGCAAAACTATCATAACAAAACAGAAACACAGGAAGCAAGGACAGAAAACGAAGACTTCAAGTCCATTGAGTCTCTCCTGAGAATCTATCTTAACACTACTGTAGTTTTCCACTGCTACTACTCCTCCTCCTCCTCCTCCTCTCTCTTTCCCCAATACTTTCCCTCACCCATGCCTGCTGATGATCCCCTTAAAGCTGTCCCACTCAACTTTCAAATATTTATGGCCCCTGCATTAACCACATTGCTGGAAGCTTTTCCATGTGTCCGCCACTCTCATTGGTATTTTGTAGTACCATTGGTACTTTGATTTAAAGTCCAAATCTGGAATATCGTAAACGTATGAATTTCTTTTAAGGTCACAAAGTATAGTGAATAACTAGAGATACCTATACGTTCTTGTAAAGAAGGTGTCTGATAGTGTAGATTTGTAAAATGTAAACGTCTAATCCAGACATAAAACCTTTAAGAAGCAATACTTCCATAATGCAATAAATATTGATTCATACTACTTGGGTCAAGACTATTTCATTATAGTAAAGTAAAAATGAGAAACTGATTGTTATGACTACCTGACCCTTGTCTGTGTCTGCATTATTAGGTATGCTATTAGAATTCTGCAATAATTAATAATTAAACAATTACGGTTGTGAATCAATAGATTTAGCACCTTTCTTCAGCAGCAAATTATATCATACACACAAGAAATATAAATTATAAAGTCTATTTTTCACTGAAAAAGTACATATTTTATCTGTAGTATGTGAGAAAATTAAAAACATTTTATTTTAGAGCTTAAACTTTGCAGAATAGTATATTTGACAATACAGTGTGTTTTCAGCTCCTATCAAAATACAGATAAATTATTTACTATTTATTATTAATTGTATTTATATTTTAGTACCCATGTGTCCATTTTTTTAAATAATATTTATAAAGAGCAAAGTTCTGCAACTCTTCTTAAGGATGTGTAGCCAGGTCACCTCTTGGCCCAGCAGCAGGACATTGCACTGATAAAGGAATAATGCCTGACAGAGTGGGTGTTATGCTGGAATAACATCCTGCCTTGGGTAGTTGGTCCCAAGGCTGCAGGCCGAGGGCATCCAACACTCGAGAAGGGATGTTATCCCAGCATAACACCCACCCTGGAGGGCATTATTCCTATTATACAATGGCTTGTTGTTACATACAGAATAAAAAAATAATTTTAAAGAATGTTTTTGTTAGTGTGTAAAAACATTTTTGTTTCCTAAGAGAAGATGCAAACAATGCTAATGAAAACAATCAGCTGGGATGTTGTGCCAGGATAACATCCCTGCTGTGATGGCCAACTGTCCAATCAGGAAGCCAAGATTTTTCTTGCCATTGTATAATGTGCAAATGACACAGATTTGGATGCTAGCCCCCAGACTCATGTTGCAAGGCAGGCCAGGCCAAGACAGCTGCCACCCAGCAGTGCGTCTTGACTGGGATGGGGCAGTGGTGGATTCTGACACCACAGTGACTCCTCTGGCTAGGCCAGGAAGCTTGCTTCTGCCACTGGGGAAGCTGTGTTCATGAGAGGTCAACATAAGCATCACACATGTGAGGGGAAGTGGGAGGGAGAAAACCAAGGGAGAAAAGCATGAAAGTCATCTAAATGATAGTTGTGTAAGGCCTGATCAGGGTACTTTTTTTTCATCCCTGCATGGGAACACTACTGCCTGGGGGAAAAAATCTCTAAGGAAAGAAATACAAGGTAACCAGTGCCCACAGAGAGGTTACTACAGATCTCACCCAGTAGGTGTGGTACCGGCCAGGTCTTTTTATGTTTGGATACTGGGGGCTAGCTGGGGAACCCTAATATCAGCTGCATAACTAAAATAAGTGGCAACAAATTAATAAGGCTGCTGTACACACAACTTATGTAGAGACTGCACAAAGAACATTTATTGGCCACAGCAGTGCATGGGCTCGATCCCCAAGTGGACATGCACATATCTTTACAGGAGCACTTCACAGAAAGGGCTTTTCTCCAGGCTCTCCAAACAACTAAGGTTTTCCTACACAGGTAATAGCCCATAATACTGAACACATACCCCTCTGTACAGATTATGTACAAGCAGGCCCCCTGATCTCTTTGAATGCAGGCACCCAGAGTCAGGTATTCAGCTGCAACAATAGAGTGACCCACCATATAGTACTAAATGGGCTCCCCTCAGGGTTACCATTATATTGCTCTCTCCTTACATCACCTACAAAACCCACTTAATATTAGCAAGGGTCATACAAGATATTATTTCCCAAGATGCTGTACTGTCAGGGATGAGTACAGTGTTGTAAAGTACATTTCTTCCCTCTCCTTCCACACTAGACTGCATTCATTTAGACAGGGACTTAAAGCCTCTCTGAAGAAGTTGGCACCTTGCTGCAGGAACTGGGACTCTCACCCTCAGGTGCTGGTACCATGTCCACAAGGGCACCATCACTTCCTGAAGTGTGGGTTCTAAAACTTAAAGGACACCTGAACAATCTATTTTTAGAAAGAAACAATTTAAATATCTGGTTTCATAAAGAGGTGAAGGAAAGGCTGTTGTTTACATTGATGCTAACATTGCATTTATCTGAATAACATAAATGCAGTTTTGTAGCATCCGAAAAAGTAAGCTTCAGCCTTCCAATTCAAAAAACCTGCTCTGCTTGTTCCCTAAAATGGCTGCCAAGTGTGTAAAGTGATTACATCATTGGAGTTACAGTACAGGCAGAGAGCTACATGGCTCTTTATAGTGCTAACTAGTTTTGTTTCACCATTTGTTTAGAATTGTTTCACCAAAATGATCAAATCCCTGATTTAACATGTGGATTATTTTGATCAAGACATGTTAGGCTATGATTTTGTTCATTTTGTTTACTTTAACATGCTGAAATTGTGTTGTAATCCAACCGACTTTCTCTTTGGCTAACCACAGTACAGTACACCTCTTCAAATACCTGGTGGTCTAGCGGTTATGTATTGTTCTGACGGTTGTAGCGAAGTCCTGGTCTGGTCCAATGCCAAAGTTCATGCTTTCTTGGTAATGCAACAAATATGCTTCTCTTGTAGTCTTCTTTTTCCTTAGCCCACCCCCGCAGATTACCCACCAGCCATCAAACAGTCCACTGTTCACACTCTGTCCTTATTACTGCCTGGGGTTGCATATGAGCTTCCCAGTCCCACAAAGAGAATTATTACACTTCAGATCGTAATCTTGTGCCTCATAGAGTAATGCACATCTATACCAATATGCTTCATTGACTGGCACTGTCAAATGATGTCTCCCAAATTACCCTGTAGTCTTCTTACATCAGTGTTACACTTCTGCTTCCACAATTAACAACAAGCAGATCACCACCCTTATGCACAATGCAGGCAGTATGTACAGTCCCCCTGTTTTGATTTTTTTCCTGCCTCATTAACCAACAACCAGGTCTTTCTGGGGAGCCAAGAAAGAAGCACTGGGACACACTGGGAAAACTGCTGTTCATACCCTCATAAGGGCTGGACTTGCTATGGTTAACAACATTATTATGCAGGGGAAGTATACTAATACCATGAGTGAATCCACCCAACCTCCAGTGTCTGTCTACTGCCTTACCTGTGATCTGCAGAACCCCATAGGACAGTCTTCCTGCAATTCTCCTCCAGTCCTTTTCTGCGCTGTTCTTCACAGTGCAAGTTGACAGCTCACCACTCTTCCGAATCTTGAATGCTGTATACACAGTCCCCTCGATACTGTCACAACAAACCTCGACAAACCACTCAAGGGTAATCTCCCTACACTGAATCCAGGTAACAATTTAGGTGCTACTCTGCCACTCCAAGTATTTGCAATTGCTGCCTGCTCTCATCCATGGTCTGGTAGTGATCACAGTGCTGGCAGCCCCACATCTCGGATCTCAAAATGATCTGTTCAGCTTTTCCTCCTCCTGTCTTCCCCCTACCCTGAATATAGCTGTACCCCACAGAGATTGTCTCCTCAGTCCCCTCAGGCAATTGTTCATCACTCCTCCCTACATCAAAAACTGGCATGTGCACCACCTTTCCACATCATGAATACAGTTAGTATAGTCTCCCATTTTTTTTTCTCATCTCAGTAATAAACATAATCTTTCCTGTAAGTCAGGCCAACAGTACCAGGGCACAAGGAAGGGGAGAAAAATGAACTTTTCTACCCTTATAAGGTCTAGGCTACCTAGGATTAGGGACTATTAAATGACATGCATAATGATGCGTGCACCTATCACTTAATGTTGCCTAATCAAAGGCGGTATAGCGCAGTGGTTTAATGCTCTGAGCTGCAAACCTGGAGACCTGGGTTTGAATCCCACAGCCCCCACATGCATACTGTGTGACCCTGAGGAAGTCACTTAACTCCCTCGTGGTCCCAAGTTGCACCTGAAAACAAGCTTTGGCTTAGTGTGCCTCTCCTGGTTAAGAAAAAAGAAAAGGTAGCCTAGATCTTATAAGGCTAAGAAAGTCCATTTTCCCCCTTGTGCCCTGCTGCTATCAGTCTAGCTTATCAGAAAGATCATGTTTATTTTTGATATGTCAAAAAAAAACCAACAACTAGGGTACTGATGTGGAAGGGTGGTGAGCTCACTAGTTTTTGATGTGGGAAGCAAAAGTAAAGAATGAATACCAGAGGGGCACTGAGGAGGCCATTCCTGTAGGGTGCTATATTAAGGGATGGGGAAGACTGGGCAGAAGGTGAGCAGATCATTGGGAGATCTGAGATGTGGGGCTACCAGCACCGTGATCACTACCTGACCTCTCCCAAGCCACCATACTTGCTACTTTACTATAACTCCTCTCACAGCGGTAAGTGCCCAGTGTGCTTCTCTTATTCAGTAACACACAGTGCCGCATCATGACACTACTCCTACTCATGGTCTCCCTATTCATTGTGCTGTCTCCCCCACTCTCTGCACATCAGGGTTACAACTTGCATGTATATGGCAACAACTCCATCTTATCCTGCATTGAATGGGACCACCTGACTATTCCTGAGGCAAAGACCTCTGTTCTCGCCAACAAGGATAATGAGCTACTGTGGATGGCACCTATGAAGTGGAGTTCTTACCCTCTCTCCCCAGTTCAGCTAAACATGTACATTTTTACAAGCAATACTGATAAAAACAGGAGGATTACACACGCCCACTCTCAGGCCCTTAAACAGCTAAAATGGCAAGCACTTAGGCTAGCCTGGTTGCTATTACTGTTGTCTGGCAATTTCCATCCCAACCCTGGTCCTGCTACAAAACCATCAATGCCTATAAAGAAGGGTGGGATCTTAACAATTGCTTCCATCAATATTTGCAGTCTCCTGGCCAGATACGACTCACTACAGGCATGGGTTGCTCAACATAAACCAGATGTTCTGTCTGTTGTAGAGACGTGGCTTATCCCAAGAGTCCCAGACCTGGCTATCCAGCTGGATGGGTACACCATATTCAGGCAGAATAGACCTGGTAAACGAGGTGGAGGTTGTCTCATTTACATTAGGGACATCCTACAGGGGTGTGCCATTATGCTCTCTACCAATGAATGCAAAACCCAAATGCTTGCAGTCCAGTTGCAACTTGGTACTCATGGAAAATTCTTCACTATAGTGTCTGTGTATATACCTCCTAAAGGGCAGGCCACAGGATTTAAGGCAACACTAGAGTTCCTCTCTGAACTTAGTCACAACACAGAGGTACTGATGTTTGGGGATTTTAACATAAATTGGCTATTCCCTGAGGCTGTACCCTACAAAAATGCAATTTCCTCTGTTGACATGATACAGCTAGAACTACCGAACTGGTACCAGTACATTGCTAGACTGATTAATAACCAACCGTCCTGAAAGAACAGTCAGCACAGTTGTACTCCCAGATGTCATTAGTGACCACTCCCCTTTATTCTGGACTTGGATGAATAAATCTCCTAGGATCTCCTCTCCCAAGATAGTTACCTCCAGAGTGCTAAAAAAAGGACAACTCAACTCACTCAAAGCACACCTCTCTCAACAGGACTGGTCAGCTGTATACACTGCAGAAGAAACTGACACTGCGGTTGAGTACTTTGTCAATACATTCAATGCATTCTGTAATATATTTGCCCCTTACAAAAATGGAAACTAAAGGGGATGAGCAAGTCCTGGGTCATCCCGCAGCTCATTGAACAAATGAAGGAAAGGGATAACCTGTGGCACAAGGCAAAAAGCTCTGTGTCCCCGATTGATATACAAAATTATAAAACAGCCTGGCATACATACATGTGGTCCATCTGAAAAGTGAAATGACTTTACTTCAAATCTGAACTAATCAACTCCTGGGGCGATAGCCATAAATTCTGGGATAACATAAAGTCCCTAACTGGAAAAAACAGCAAAATACCTCCCACTTTACTCAATGTAAACAGAATTAAAGCCCAAGACCCAAAAGTAATCATTAATATCGTCAACAAGGCCTTTACAGACCTTAGAGGAGTGCTCCCACCAGACATTCTAGTTCCGGAAAGCAGTACTCACCCTTGTAGCAATCTTAGCTCACCTGAAAGCTCAGTCTTTAACCCCTGTAGCAATGCCAGCCCACCTGATAGCTAAGTTCTCCCCTTCTACCTCAAGATTGTCACCAAACTTGAGGCCAAGAAATATATATTAATATTTTTTATCACTACTCTATTTTACACCTTTTTCCGTTTGGCCCCCTTCAACCTGACTGAACCCCCCCCCCCAGCTCCGACACCCAGAATTACCGGGACTTACCTTATGCCCGGCCCAAGAGCAGTGCCTGTGGGGGGTCAGGAGTCATCCTGCCGCCAGAATATTTTCTCCTCCAATTTTCAACTGGAGCCCCAGGAGTAGTCGCATGTGCGTGGTGGCGCGCATGCATACTACAGCCCTGGTAATGACTCCTTCTGCTCACCCGTTGGCCTAGTGCCTATGCACCCTCTAGCCTGTACTGTCTCCTGGCCTCCACCAGGAGGCAGACAATACCCGAGGGATATGACCTTCCCTCCCTGGAGAGGAGAGCAGAGCTGCCTTTCTGGCAGCTAAATCCAGCTCCGCCCCCCCCTTGCTGACCTCCGATGGCCCTTGCTCGTTTCTGAACCCAGGTTGTCGGTGTGGCATGAGGTAAGGTGTCCAGCACCTTAACCCTCAGCACCACTTGGCTGGTGGCCAAGAAATATCTTAAACAGACACTTGGGAAACTGAGAATCAGTGGAGGCACTCTAGACCTCAAGCTACTTGCGATCACCCTTGATGAGTTACTCTTCCCTCTAACTAGCATCCTTAACCTATCCCTGATCACAGCAAAATTCCTGCTGTCCTGGAAAGCAGTGTTAGTCACTCCTGTCTTCGAAAGTGGTGACAGAACTAGTCACTCCAATTACTGACCAATTTCTATTCTCCCCCCTCTCGAAAGTGCTCGAGAGGATTGTCTATGACCAACCCGTAGACTATCTTGATAAGTATTTGCTTCTATGCCCACAACATCATGGATTCAGGAAGCAGCACAGTACAACAACAGCAATAGTGGAATTCACTGGCTACATCCTTGAGGCACTAGACCTAGGGCTGTTGGTGGGGGCTACTTACATTGACCTCACCTAGGCCTTCAACATGGTAAACCATGAGTTACTACTAAACCAGCTGGCCAACACTGGTCTCTCGAAAGCATCTGTGAACTGGTTCTGGAGCTGCCTCTCAGGCCAAGTGCAACAAGTAAACATACTCGATGTCCTCTCTGATCATCATAATGTAACTACTGGGGTTCCCCAAGGCTCAATTGTGGGTCCCTTACTGTTCAATCTGTTTCTAAATAAGCTCCCTAACACATGTCAGGGAAATGCCCTCTTGTACGCTGATGTTGCTGTGCTGTTCACCAGTCATGCCAACCCTGAAGCTCTTGAAATACAAATGCAGGCTGATTTCTCTGAAGTGGAGGCCTGGTTAATTAACTCCAAGCTCCTCCTAAACTGCAAGAAAACAAAGACTATGCTGTCTGCCTCCACCCAGAACAGACATAGGTCCTATCATCTTAAAATCTTTAACAACTGCAAGGAAGCGTTAAACATGGTCAATAGTTTAAATACCTTGGGGTCTCTCTCTCTCTCTTGACAGCTCCCCATTGTTTACAGAGCGTGTAGATGGCGTTGTGCGAAACTGGAAAATTTCGCCCAGCGAAATATTTCCCGGAATTTGTGCATTTTGCAAAATATTTAGCCAGGTGAAATGTGAAATTTCACCCTGGGATGGGCGAAATTTCACCCTCGAACTGGCAAAATTTGCCACTCGCGTGGGGAAATTTTGCCACCATGGGCAAAATTTCTAAATTTTGCAATGGCCACCAATATTTAAAAAAATATCCCCTCCCCATCCTGGTGCCTAGTGGTCCTCCCCCCGGCTGATCACCGGTCTAATTCAAGAACCCCCACAGTCAACCCCGGGACCCTGACCCCCAATCTTTGAAAAAAAGCAATCCACTCCCCTGTTCCTGGTGTCTAGTGGACCCCTGCGGCCAATCATTGACCGAATTAAAGTAAAGAACCCTCCCACCGCCCCAGTCGATCCCAGTTATTTTCCCCTCCTCCCCAGCCATGACCCTGGCCCCAATCTTCAAAATAAAAAAAGCAATTCCCTGTTCCTGGTGTCTAGTGGACCCCCCACCCTCTCTTAAGTTAGAGCCCACCCTGATTCCCTCCCCCAGTATCTCAATCGGGCCACCGGTGCAGCCCTCCACTCACCTCCACGGCCGGCAGCCTGTCTGAGTGCTCAGTGAATGAGCAAGTGATTTGCTACACACGCTCACCCATTGAGTGGGGGTCTTGAATTCAGCCGGTGATCAATGTGGGGACCACTAGACACCAGGGATGGGAGGGATTTTTTTTTTTTTAAAGATTGGGGACGGGGACAGGATAACTCGGAGTGACTGGGGAGGGTTCTGAATTCGCCAGTGATCAGCCAGGGGAGGACCACTAGACACCAGGAAGGGAAAATAAAATATAAATGATGGTGCATGTCTGGTGAAATTAGTACAAAATTTTGTAGTTTGTACATGATTCGCTGAAATATTAGAGGCGAAATTGCCGATTTTGCGGCAATTTCCCCTGACAAAATAACATTTTGCAACATCTCTACATGTAGACCAAATTGCCAAGGCTGTAAACTCACGTATTGGCATATTATACATGCATATCCACTGCCTCACTGATGATGCCCTTAAGCTTACCTGCTTCCTCAATAATCTCTTCCCCCCCGCACCCCCCCAGTCTCTCCTCTCCTATATACTGTAAATAGCTTGTGTGTATTGTAAATATGTATGATACATAATGGTTGTATTAATTTACCTCATAATGTTGGTCACGACTACTATACTACTGCTTGTTGCTACATCCATTCTGCGACAGACCTACCAGAACTCCATGGTCTAAAGTCTACTCCATTGCTGACCCCAGCCCTTCCAAAGTCGTAACCTCATTGGATGCCTCAGGACCTCCATGGAACCTTCGGCCAAAGCTATCAGACCAACTCCATATTCCAGAATGTACTGTGACTCTAACTGCTTTTCCAGTGTAAACTGCTTTCCTGCTGCACACTGATCTAGCTACTACCTATTTGTATCATCTCATATATGCAGATGTACTTGTATCTATTGCTGAAATTGTATGCACCCTCTGTATTTCTATTCTACTCTTGGAATTGTCTCTATTCCCCCGGGTCGCCCCTGAAAAAGGGACTTGACTGTCTCAGTGGACCCACCCGGTTATCAAAATTCAAATAAATAAATAAGCAGTTCTGTCCTATCAATTATTGACTATGGGTTTGTAGTCTCTGGGGCAGTAGCTAACATAGCTCTCAGCAGAATCAAACTGGCCTTAAACAAAGCCAGTAGGCTTGTAATAGGTGCACATCAGTTAATCCATACCTGTGAGGTCTATGCCCACACAGGATGGCTCAGTCTTCAAAACAGAGTACAGTATCAGTTTTGTCTGCTTGCAAAGAAGACCACCCTAGGCATTACACTACCAGGGGCACAGAGACTTCTCTGCTCATCCACCCACTGTAGGCAAACCAGGGGAAACAGCATTAAAACTCTACTTGTCCCTTTCCGCCTTACATCGCTAGGGCAAAGGTCTTTTGCATGCAGGGCCCTTAAATGGTTTAACTCTCTTGATGTCACCCCACAATCTGAACCCAAACTTGGCCCTTTCAAAACAAAATTTTGTGCTCATCTTGCCACTACCAATTTGTGCGACTGTAGCACCTAATGGCTACTCTTCTCTCCTCTGGAAGAACTTTCTATAACAGCACTTCATTTCTTCCCTTCTCTCTACCCTTACCTTCTGCATCTCACCTTCCCTCCTTCACTGATGCCTCCCCCTTTACACTCTTTGCTCCCTTTCCCTTTGATTTCTTCCAATTCACCCTCTTTCAGAGGTTTTCTCTAATACTTACCCAATCTACCCTTTCCTTGCCTACTCGCTGGGTCCACTTCCCCATTCTACATTGTTTTTGAAAAGGCCCTTGTGGGCTGCTCTACTACATTCCTTCTAACTTCCTTACCTCTCCTTACAAGTCTGAATTCCTACCTACCTGTAACTATCTCACTGTTCCATCCCTACTCTGTTATACCCCCATCCCCCTCCCATTTTTACCCTCCACACCTCTTTTTCTCCTTCTTGTTGCCCAGGCTTATGACAGTAGCCTACTAAGTACACCTTATTTGAATACTGGAATGATTTGTAATTATCTTTTATATGAAGCATTGTAATGTATCTTCTACTCGTTGCTGTAAGTTTTTGTCCTCATATGACATGGAATCTCTGTAAACGGGCCTCCAGCTCAAAGGTGTTAATCCAAGATGTTAATAAATAATAAAAATAAAATGGAGGAGAGCAGGCAGTGATGACAAATACTCAGAGAGGCACTGTAGTGCCTAAATGTGTACCTGGATTCAATGTAGGGTGATTACCTTGGCGGGGGGTGGGTGTCAAGGTTTGTTGAGGCAGTATTGAGGAGACTGTGTATACCACATTCAAGATTCAGAAGAACGGTGAGCCAGACAACTACTGTAGGATTGTGGAGGAGGGCCTGGATAAGGACTGCAATAGGATTGCTGAAGAGGTCTTGCCAGATTTTGCTGATCACAGGTAAGGGGAAATACCAATGCTGGAGGTCAGGAGGACTTGATCAAGACATTAATACATCTCCCCTGCATAAACATGTTGCTATCCACAGTTAGTCCAACCCTTATACGGTATGAACAGCACTTTTTCTGGTGTGTTCTGGTACTTATTGCTTGATTCTCTAGAAAGACATAGTTGTTGGTCAATGAGGCAGAACAAAATGGGAGACTGTATGTACTGCCTTCTTTGTGCAAAAGGATGGCAATCCGCTCAATGTTTACTGTGGGAGCAGAAGTGAAACATTGATGAAAGTGGACTGGAGAGTGATTTGGGAGGCATCACTTAACAGTGTCAGGCAATGAAGTGTATTGATATAGGTGCGTGCTATTATCTGAGGCACGAGATTATGATCTGAAGTATGATGTTCTCTTTGTGGGACTGGGAAGCTCATATGCAGCCCCAGCAGTACTAAGGACAGAGTGTGAATGGCAGACTGTTTGATGGCTGGTAGACTAGCTGTGGGGGGAGGGGTGTTCATAAGGGGAAAAGAAGACTATAAGAGAAGCACATTTCTGGATTACCAATGAAGCGTGATCACTGGCATTAGACCAGACCAGAACTTCACTGCAACCATCGGGACGTCACATGATCATTAGACCACCAGGTATTTGAAGAATTGTACTGTACTGTACTGCAGTTTGCCAAAGAGAAAGTCAGTTGGATTACAACACAATTTCGACACATTAAAGTAAACAAAATGAACAAAATCATAGCCTAATCTGTATTGATCAAAATAATCCACATTTTAAGTCATGGTTTTGACCATTTTGGTGAAACGATTCTAAATAAAGGGGGAAAACAGAACTGGTTAGCACTATACACAGCCATACACCTCTCTGCCTCTAGCTCCAATGATGTCATCACTTCACACATTTGGCAGACATTTTACGGAACAGGCAGAGCAGGTTTTTTTTTTTAATTGGAAGGCTGATGCTTACTTTTTCAGATGCTACAAAACTATTTGTTATTCACATAAATGCAATTTTAGCATCAATGTAAACAGCAGCCTATCCTTTATCCCCTTATGAAGTTGAATTTTTGAATAGTTTGTTTGCAAAATGTTGTTTAGATGTCCTTTAACATGGCTGTACTTATAGTCAGTACCAAAGGGACTTTGGCCAGACTTCCAGGGCCACCTACAATGAATAATTCCACCCAACGGCCAGCTGCTCCTGCCCAGCTGGTTCAACACAAAGAGCTATGTGATAATCCTGACTTCAGGAAAATCCCCCTAGGCTGTTAAGTAACATTTAGCAATTTTCTCAAACACTAGAGGACAGTGACTAGCAAATATCGGATACAGTATGTGTCTCACATTCCCTAACATCCACAGCTGTTACACATTTCTCCAGCACTTCCACCCCCTGGTATACCCTCTGGGGTTAGAGAATCTGATATTACTGTTATTCCTCCCTTACAATGCCCAGATTTAACAGGGTAATCCTCCTCAGGCTCACTGTAACCCACCCTCAGCTCCAACACTCTGTGGGACCCATTATCTTGAGACCTCATGGGGCACAGAACATTCAGGCCACACTTGGCACACCTGTGTGACCCCCTCTTAGTTGGAGTAATATTGATTACCAGAATTGTTGGAGGATTCATCCTGGACTCCCTCATATCTGTACATATATGGCCTGAGGTTGTTGTCCTTCACCACCTTGAAACCCAGAGAGGGCTCTTATGAATCCCAGTTAAATACCTTGTGGAGATATCTCCACTACTCCATCTCTCACTTCTCTCCTCCGAGGGGCCTCCTCAGACTCTTGGCTCTCATGCTCTTCTTTTCTGTTACCTCATCTCCCTGTTCACAGGTCTCAGCACTAGTTCTTGGGATTGCTTTATTTTTCTTAGAATGTCTTCCCTGCTGCCTCTGGTTTCAGCATACCTATCCATCAGCAGGGGATTGAGGAGCTGTTTCTCTTACTCTGCTGTTTCTCTCATCTCATACCAGCTTCTGCTCTCCTCTGAAATGAGTGTTAAAGCTCAGCCCAGAAAGAGTGAGTGTACAGGGCCCTGTCTCCCTTCTTGGTTCAAACATGTAGGTTTGGCATCCCATTCACCACAGCAGGCAGATAACACATGTTGTTGCTAGGATAAAACTTCTTTAATGTTGAAAAAACAGCAGTGCAAAAAAGCAATACAAGGACACCCCTCCTGAAAAATGCCAAACGTTTTTGCACTTGTAACCAGTGCTTTCTCAAGGCTATCCCCCTTCTTGTTGTACATGGGGTAGGATGCAACCAAACATGTACCAGCCTCTGAGCACATGCACAAGGCATATGCAGTGACTCAACAAACTCATACTGTTTACAGGAAGGAAGCTTGGGGTGTTCCAGTTTCAAGAGAATTTGGAACCTTAACTATTTAGTAACCAGGCTCAAACAGGCAGGTGTTGAGAGCCTGGTTACACACTCGCCCCTGTGGTCCCTTGCAAAGCCATTAAAACATGCAATAATAGGGAAAGGTTACGAGGGCTATAACTTTGCCAATATATGGAGTTTATATGCCAAACGTCAGTAGCTCTATTCCAGTCAGGTAAGGAATCTAATGGACTGGGGCAGGCAGCTACTAGGAAGCTGCTCTTTAACACCTTTCAAGGCATATCACTCATCTCAACAGCTTTCTGCTCCTTAGGCTGGTCTCCTATCCTGCAACAACAAATTCATCTACTACACACAGACATTGCATGACTGTGAAAATGTGATTATTTTATATGAACATATGTAAAACTGGGCTGAACAAATATGGGGTTTATCATGGAAGTATTTTAACAGTCATATAGAGTGTGGCTTGCTCCCCACATCTGTAGGTTCTCCCTAGGGAGATACAGTCCCAGCCCATGGCTGTCTCTTGGTGCTCCATACTACATGTATGATAAGTGTGTAATGAGTACAGTACCATTTGTCACCTTCTGTCTTCCTCTTCTTTGACATCTAGAACCAGAAACATTGTGTTCCCCAACAAGAAGACAGACCCAGGAAGAGCAGGACTGTTGGATCCATCCACACTGGAGATCTGCTGGCTGGTTACTTCCCCTCAGAGGGTAAGCCAAACTAGAACACACAACAATAGGATGACAGCTGTTCCTTCAGCAAAACAACCAGCTGATTCTCTCCCACTCCCATTCAGGTGTAGTGATTTGGATAAGTTGTCCTCATGGTGATGTCATCAGGCAAGGCATGGTGGCATAATATCCATTCTGCAAAGCCTTCATGTTTTTGTACACTACTTCATGTATCCAAATGTTCTGGCCTAGCTCTCATTTTTTGAACAAGCTGACAGCCCACCAATCAAACTCTTTCTTATATTGCTGTTACAGCTGTTTGTCTCCTCTGGACAGATGACACCTGGATTCCTGCAAGAGTACCATGTCCTGGGTAGCATCTACTTCTTGAAAAAAACAGCCAGGCATGTATTGGAAGTTGTATCCATGCTCTGTTTCCACTTTTCCCTTAATGATCCTGTACTCTCCACACAGCTTTTCCAGTTTTTTTGTGCCCCCCCCCTTTTGCAGGGCAACAAAAGCCAATCCCACCACTCAGAAAATTTCTGTTTCAAGGTCTCAGTCTCCTTATGGGATGGGCACAAAAATGGTTAACTACTTCCCCCCAGGGCTATCCTTTGGGATATTTAGTACTGCTGCTGCTTCAGCAGATTTAGTGACCAGTCACATAGTCCTCTTCTCCTTCAGCAACCACATTGGGCTCCTCTTTAGTGATATTTTCTGACCCCTCCTCCTCCTTCTATGTACTCACTCTCTCTGGTGATCCTGGAAAGCTATCTGATCACCTAAACCAGATAGCCCTCTCTGCTGATCCTCAAGAGCTATCTGGTTTAGGTGATTTCCCCTGGGCAGTGTCCTGCAGGAGGCATGACAGGGACTCAGGAGCAGTCACTGGAAGGACTATGCCTATGGCTAAGAAAACAGTTCCTGCTGGGTAATCACCAGAACAGGGTCCCTTTCATGTGGAGCTGGTCCTTGCAAAGTCCAAGTACAGCAGTAGCCACAGACATTGCCAGCCATTTCCAGATATTTCGTGAAATTTCTGAAGAGTTTCTCTCTGCTGCCCCTACTGTTTAAATGCAGAAAGTAGGAGATATTTCTGGAAATATCACAGAAACTTTGGGAAATAGCTGGCAGTGTCTGTGGCTGCTACTGTATCATGCAAAGCAGGGTGTTGGCCCACTCTGGGCAAGTAAACGACAACACACTAAAATATTTCTGGTAAATCTTTATTTTTACACCACCCCAGCATTTTAGTAACACTTTAATGGCATCTTCTGGGGGACTCTACTAAAATTTTAATGCAGACAAACAGTATCAATTAAAACCAAATTTCAAACATAACTTTACCAAAACATTATTTATGCGTTTATACAACGCTACAAACAACATGTCTATATTAATCCTTTATCTTCTTTCTTCTCTAGGACTGTTACTATTCCTGTTCAATTTTCAGCTGAAATGAAATTTCAAAACATATTTTTGTACTGCGCTGTTTACATACATTATATTCAAATACCACTATTCCACACCACCTGCCACCACGTACTGTACCAATTTTATGCTATGTACGCTAAAGTGCTACTACCACCAATTTACCAACCTCTGAGGCCTAGCTGTCACGTACTTACACCACCGTTCACTTTACACTTTAATAGCCTTACTGATAGGTCAAATGAGCAGTTTCCTGTGAAGTGTTCAAAAATGCACAGTATGCTCTTTTACTAGTTGATGCTAGACCAAGACCATCTCTTAATGGGGCGCTCACTCCCAGAAGGCAGGGTGGCTGCAGCCTACAGTCATATGTTCAAAGACCGTAATAAAGTTCCTGGTGGTCTAGTGTGACTGCCCACCCCAATCGCCTATAATAAAATCCCTGGTGGTGCAGTATGTCCCCACCCCCGATCACCTGTTCTCACACAGAAAAACATCCCAATCAGACATTGCATGTACTTTCATTTTATCTTTTTGTTAACAAACATTTGCACGACACTTGCGTTTCTATTTGAATTTCTGGACCTCAGTTTGGAAACTTTGTGTAAACGAAGAACATTACAAGAGTTGAATTTATATAAATTGGAAGCAATACAAAGAATTAAAGATATTAGTAAAACACACCAGGCCAGAACTGAACAAATCTACTCTTTTAAATTCTAGAAGAAGATCAGAAATAATCATCTCATAGCAAGCTATCTCCAGAAATATAAAGCAAATTGGCATGTAATTACAGTGGCATGGATGGGCATCGAATTATAAACAGTGGGAAACATTTAAAAAGGGTCAGAAATGTAGATTAGGATGTGAAGCCAGCTGGTCTGCTAAACATATTTTATTGCAATGTCCAAAGCAGAGCCCCATTCAAGAACAAATTATTAGGAACATCATTTTCTGGGATGAAGATTTTTACAAATGGTGAGAAACTGAGCTCTTGCCTAAATTTCACTGATCTCTGTGATTTATATTTAGGTTCAGAGTTTGCACTTCAAGCAGAATCATATGACGTGTCAGACCTGAATTGTGTAATATTTATGGAGTGGGCTGGTATATGAAAGGTAATAAGATTTTAATGGAAAAGAGATCATAAGATTTTGATGAATGATTGTAATTTTTACCTGTGGTGTGTTAGTGCACATATTTTTGTTTATTCAGCTTAAATGGTTATGCGTGCTTTGTGTTACAATAAAAACTGAAACTGAAAATTGAGATTATGAATAGAATTGTGTCTAAACTGGAGAAAACGTCTTGGCTAGCAAACCTCGAGATCCATTTTAAAAAATATAAGCCAGCATGATAGCAGTTTTTCTGATGCCAGAAGTACTGGCACAGGGTAAATAGCTTTTTTAGGGGACTGTTTCCGGCCCTCCCCAGTGAAGAACCACACACCACTGATGCACAGCAGCACAATTAACTGGTTCCAAACATAGGAAGAGGATACAACAGATACGACAATCGGAGAGACCAACAACAAAAGAAAAAAATCTCAGATGACAACTGGCATGGAACTCATGGAACCAGAGATATTAATATTTTAAAGCACTTGCTAATGTCAAAGGATATATTAGTTTTACAGAAAAAGCTGACCCGGCAGGTAAATCATTTTGAATCCATAGTACAATAGATCTGTACAGATTCACCAGAAGAACTAAATTTAAAAGCATACTTTGAAGGTGATACATGGGAAGGCCTTCAAATGAGATTCCTTACATTGACACTAAATAACAGGGGGCATTTTAAATCCTGGCAACTTTGGAAAAAAAAAATCATTGCTTTGCCAACCCCCAAACCAAACGCTGTCAGTGTTTAAAAGACTCTGAGATACAGAGGGAGGAGGATAGGGAGACATAACGAGGGGAACAGAAGGAAGCAGGGAGAGCAGTAAGGAGCACAAAGGCACAAACTGAAGAGAGAGAATAGCCAAGGCAGTAACAAAAGAGGACAAGACATTTCTTAGATATGTAAGTGAATAAAGGAAGACCAGAGTGGGACTATAAGGCTAAGAAGGGAAGGGGGGACTGTGCAGAGGGGGAATAGGAAAGGCCAGAAATCTTGAACACATACTTTTGTTCCGTGTTCACAGAAGAAAGAGATGCAGAGGGGCCACAAAAATGTAACAGGAGCATTGCAGGGAGGGAGGTGGACACTAGTCCAGTTTTGGAGGAGAGGGTCCTGAAGGTACTCGCAAATCTGAAAGTGGTCATAGCAATGGGGCCAGATGAGGGCCACCCAAGGGTATTGAGGGAGCTCAGGGAGGTACTCGCTGCACTTCTGATTGTCCTATTTAATAGCTCACTGGAAACAGAAGTGGTCCCAGAGGGCTGGAGGAGGGCAGATGTAGTTCCATTTCACAGAAGTAGAAGGAGGGAAGAGGCTGGCAAT
Source organism: Neoceratodus forsteri (assembly GCA_016271365.2). Taxonomy (NCBI): domain Eukaryota; kingdom Metazoa; phylum Chordata; order Ceratodontiformes; family Ceratodontidae; genus Neoceratodus; species Neoceratodus forsteri. The sequence continues at coordinate 1,643,933,635 of CM028130.1, forward strand.
TACAGGTCAATCAGCCTCACTTTGATACATAGATACATAGATAGTGATGACAGATAATGCATTCTTAAATCCTGTAATAGTTCCAGCCCCTACTGCCTCCTCTGGCAGGGCATTCCATTTGTCAACCACCCACTATGTGAAGAAATACTTCCTCTGAATCTCCCTCCCACCAATTTCATCCCATGTCCCTAGTCTTGGAACCTCTTTTTTGGTGAAAATTTGTGCTTTCCTCCACCTTGTTCCTCCCCGTGAGGTACTTATATGTCTCAGTCTTATCATCCCTCTCCCTCCTTTCCTTCATGGAGTACATATTTAAATCCTTCAGCCTGTCCTTGTAGTTTTTGTGATGTAAACCTTGCATCATCTTGGTTGCCTTCCTCTGAACTGCCTCCATCCTGTCTGTGTCCTTGTGTAGGTAAGTCCTCCAGAACTGGACACTGTACTCGAGATGAGGCCTCTCTAATGTCTCGTATAGTGGAATTATGACCTTCCTTTCCTGCTGGTGATACTCCTGCCCATGCACCCTAGCATCCTGTTTGCTTTACCTGCCACCTTGTTGCACTGACTCCCTACCTTGAGGGCATCAGAGACGATAACCCCTAGATCCCTTCCCACTTGGAGCATTCTGTATCATTCCCTCCCAGCTAATATGTTGTTCCAGGGTTTTTGCTCCCCATGTGCATTATTTTGCATTTCTTTGTGTTAAATCTCAACTGCCACTCCCTTGACCAGTCCTCAAGCTTCTGCAGATCTCTCCTCATTCTATCCACACCCCCTGGCGTGTCAACTCTGTTGCAGAGCTTTGTGTCATCAGTGAACAGACAAATTCTCCCTTCTAGGTCTTCCATAATGTCACTCATAAAGATGTTGAAGTGGACTGGACCAAGCACTGATCCCTGTGGCACCCCACTGATCACTCTTCCCTCTGCGAAGTGAAAGCCATTTACCACCACCCTCTGTGTCCTGCAATCCAGCCAGTTCCCCAACCACCACACCACTGACCTACCCACTCCCATGTTCCCTAGTTTGTTTAACAGCCTTCTATGCAGCACAGTGTCAAAGGCCTTGCTGAACTCCATGTAGACCATGTCCACTGTCCCCCAATCCACCTCTCGTGTCACCCAGTAGAAAAATTCAGTGAGGTTAGTCTGGCACGCCCCCAAAACCATGCTGCCTTGGGCTTGTAGACCACCAGCCACCAGGTGTTCCACTATTCTTTCCTTCAGTAGTGTTTTCATGATCTTCCCACTACTGTGGTCAGGCTGACTGGTCTGTAGTTTCCCGCTTCCTCTCTGTTCCTGCTTTTGTATGAGGGGACTACTGTACATCAGCTGTCCTCCAGTCTTTGGGTATCTCTCCTGTTTCCAGTGATTGACTAAACAGGGTTGCCAGAGGTTTTGCTACCACCTCTCTTAGTTCCCTCAGCACCCTGGAGTGTACCCCCTCAGGCCCCATAGCTTTATTGATTTATTCCTTCCAATTCCTTTAGGACCCTTTCTCATGGAAAGGGACTTGTATCCATTTCTGGGCTCTTCCTGCCCTCTCTACTACCTTCTGGCCTATTACTCAACCCCTCCTCTGTAAAGACTGAGCAGAAACACCTGTTCAGCATGTCTGCTTTACTGTTGTTATCCTCTTCTGTTCTCCCGCCTTCCCCCTTCAGCCTCACTATCCCTCCCTTTGTCTTACTTTTTTCACTTACGTACATATAAAAGGTTTTTTCCCCCTCTAACCACTGTTTGTGCAATGCACTCCTCTGTTTGTGCTTTGGCTTCCATTACTGCCCTCCCTGCCTCCCTTTGCTTCTTCTGGTACCTCTCCCTGTCCTCTTCTGCATGTGTCCATTTTTATTATATGAATGCTATTTTTTTGGCTTTCACTTTTTTTGTTACCTTCTTGGTATACCATTATGTTCTCCTCTTCCTTTTCCTCTTGCTGACCTGATTTACACATAATTGCATGGCCATTGCTATGCCTGTATTGAATACTGCCCACTGTTCCTCCAACAAAAACTAGATAAATAAATGTACACACAGTAATATTTTCAGTAATTCATGACTTTTTTTGCTGATTGTTGTGGTGCAGCAGAGCATAATTTCAGTTTGTTTAAAAGATTTGGTTATATTGCTGAAGTTTTCAATTTGCTACGTGTTACTTGTAGTGTAGTGTGTGTGTGTGTGAGTGTGTGTGACGCGTGCCATCAAATCAGACCTATTTTATTGTGCCACAGAGTAATTGCAGCAGTGTGAGCCTGCTATCCACTGCACCTGCATGAATTTTGTTATACTGCTTTTTGGTATCTTTACTGGTAGTGGACTGTTACTGCCGTGCACTACCCCCCCAACAGGCAAAAGATATTCTTATCCAGATTTGGATTTGTGACTTGTGAGCACTGGTTAGGTGTTGTGCCTTTGAGTCTGCATCTCTTGAGTGTGCAGCACAATCTTAATCTGTCTGTGCATTTGCATCTCCTTAGGGCCCAGTCTCCATCTGTAACTTAAGTCAGTTGTTTGTTTGGCTTCCTTTCAGAGTACTGGTGTGGTGCATATCTCTGCGTGAACATTGTACTCATTGATGCGCATTTTTAAGTCAAGGCGATCATCATGAGTCACTCATGATACAAATCGTGTTCTTCATCTTCATGGTCACGATTTATGAATCACAAAACTGTGAGTTTTTTTGTAGTTAGTTCCATGTAAGCCTGTTTCGTAGTATCTCGGGTCTCGGCTTCAATCACCATTGTACTCATTGATATGAGTTTCAAATCAGATAGTTTTGTATGGTACAGATCAGGGAAGTACAGCTGTAGGTATTCGCCTTCCCGTACAGTTTATTATCATTGGTCATGTCACACCAGACACTCATCATGAGACAAATCACGTTCTTCACGAATCACAGCAGTTTTTTTTTTTTCAGTTCTGATGATATGCTGAAGACCTGTAAAGATGACCAAAACATTGATGAATCTTTTTTAACCTTTTTTAAATAATGCCTCCCCTCCCAAAAAAATACTTATCTTCACTGGCTTGACAATATCGCAATGCCAAAATTCCTCATCAAGCCAAGAAATGCACACCCCAAGTTCGACTATATGACCTGTGATAAAAAAAAGCAATGATTACGTGTATGTACTGTGTATATCTATATCTGTATCTATATATATATATATATATATATATATATATATATAGATAGGATTGAGTACCCCATTTCAGGTTAAATCTGAAATTTGGCAGCTTAATAACTTTGCAACCGTATCATGGGTTTGCCTGAAAGTTGGAAAGCGTGGTCTGGCACCATAGATATTTGGATCTGGCAAGTTGTGTTATGATCGAATGTACAGTTGTGGAGTTACAGAGCACCAATGAATGCATAAATTACGCATTTTTGCGCATTTCTTTGCTCATGCCTACAGGTTGCATGGTTTACGTGATCAGTCTGAAAACATCATGGCACATGCAGCCTGGGTCCCCAATGTGCATTTTGAAGATTCCGTGAAAAAATATTAAATGGTTCAAAAGTTATTAAAAAAAACTGTACCCCATTATAGTCTATGGGAAAAGTTAAACTATGCAACACTGTTACGAATGCAGTTTTTACTGTCACAAATTACCCTTTCACTTTTGTGATTCAGCCATTTTTTTTCAGTAGGTCAGAAAAATGTTTGGCATTTAAATTTGGGACCCTCTAGGGACACAATTTTTGTTGTGTTCACCTAGTCGAGCCCTGAGGATGCTAGCCATGTCTTTTTTTGGGAGAAAAACACCCCAAAATATATTTGTCAAATTTTTGTAAAAAGTAGTGTCAAAAGTACTTTCACAAATGTGACACTTTCTTGATTTGTTTCGCGAAGCTGTTGTGATTTGCAAAAGTAATTTGCGAAAGTATGCCCAAAACTATAGGAAATCTTTGCCACCCTCCTGCAAAACAACAGTTTGGTCTTGTGAGCTGAAATTTACAGGGAAGAAAGCCAAGATCCCACAGATGTGCTTTTTTGTAGTTTGGTGACAAAATATTACAAGGCTGCAAAGTTATGGCACTCTGAAGTTGATGATTTTTCCCATAGGATAACATTACGGCATCCGCCACGCATTTCGGGGCCCGTATCTCGAAAACAGTTTGAGATACGGACTTTTCATCAAAAAAAAAATGCTTAGTCCCCCACTAGGGAGCTAAGTGCAAAAGTAGCCTGGAAACTCATAAATAATATGAGATTTTAATTATTTTTCTATGTCGTATGGTTCCTGAGATATAAGCAATTTAGTATTCGAAGTGCTCATTTTCTGGTATGAGGGCCATTGTTATGGCCACATTCTTTTTATTCATTGTGCTTCTGAATGCACCTTTTTGGGACAAAAAGCTTGTGCATTTCCGTTACTGTTACTGTTAGCATTTGTGTTTACATTTCCGCTTGCGTTTCCATTACCATTTGGGCATTTTTGTGTCACCGTGTGTGTTACTATTTGTGATTGCATTTGCATTACCGTTATGTTACTGTTTCCTTTTGCATCACCCTTGTGTTACCATTTGCATTTGCGCTTGCATTTGCATTGTTGCCACCACTTCATGCCTTGCAATCTATCACTGTCACCTACTAGCCTGCACTGCACCTGTGCTCACGCCACCGCTCATGCCACCACTCCCTTCTGCACCCACTGCCACCACTAGCCGCCACCATCTGCACCCGCGCCTCTGCACCGCTGTGCTGATGTTAGCCCCACCTATCACTGCCATCACTGCCATCACACCGCTCTGCCTCTCACTTTCATCATCACCACACTCATCTACTCCGCGCTTGTGCCCATGCCACGAACTGCCTGTGCCTGGTGCTCCACTCTGCACTGCTAGTGTCACCACTAGCCAGGCTCATATCACCACCACTGTCACCTGGCACCTGCACTACATATCACCACTTCACCTATGCCACCGCCACCATCTGGCACCGTCACCACCTGTGCCACTGTCACCGCTAGGAGCCATCACACTGCCTTACCTGTAATCCGCTTCTCGCATCATCGCCTGTGCCTGGCACTTCATGCTCAGGCGCCACCAACAACGCCAGTGCTCTACCACGCCACTGCTGTCACCACCTGCACATGCGCTCATGCTTTCATGCTCTGCATCACCATTTGTGCTTCACATTTGTACCACAACCCTTAGCTTTGCATTTACTATCATGTGCTGATGCTACTCATTACTGTTACTGTCACCGTTTGCATTTGCATCACTATTACCATTAGCATTTGCATTAACATTTGTGTTTGCGTTTCTGTCACTGTTACCATTACCGGTAGCAATTCATTGCATGGTACCGTTACCATTTGCGTTTGTGCTTGTGTTTGTGTTACTGTTTGCATTACTGTTTCATTTCACATCACCATTGGCGTAACCATTTCCGCTTGCATTTGCCTTACCGTTTGCATTTTCATTACTGTTTGCGTTACCATTTGCATGTGCGTTTCCATTACCATTACTGTTCTTGTCACTGTTGCATTACCATTAGCATTGGCGTTACAGTTAGCCCTATTGTTCCCATTAAGATTACTGTTACTGTTACCGTTACCATTACTGTTAGTGTTACAGTTACTGTTAGGGTTATTATGCACAAATAGGAAGCATGGTGGGCCCCGTGCTCCCACCACCACATACTATTCACTATTTAAAGTGCACATTCTCAAAAAGAAGGGAAATTCATGGCAAAAAACTCTGTTTAATGCATCAGTTAGGGTTGTTCCACAGCAGCAAAAGTGAGGAAATTTGGTGTTAAAGTTACCACCCTTGCACCCCACACCATCCTGCCCTCACCAACAGCATCGGTGTATTGGGTCATTAGCCCAACTCTCACCCCATTCTCCCTATACTGCACCACCCTCAGCTTATTTACATATGGAATGGGGTGAGAGTTACGTCCAATGACCTAATACACACCCCGATGCCTGTAGGTGGGGGTGGGTGGTGGGGTGCAAGGGGTGGTAACCCTAACACTGAATTTCCTCACTTTTGTCGCTGTGGAACAACCCTAACTGATGCATTAAACAGATTATTTTAGAACTGAGTAGTTGAACTGGTATTGGTAACACAGGTTGCTGTTGCCCAAATGCATCACCCTACATTTATTAGCATTAAAGTGCATTTTATTTTCTATAGCCCAAGACTCCAAGGGCCAGATATTCAAAGCTTTGCGCTGGCACAAACCATTTGTGCAGGTTTAGTGCAGGTCTGCTATATTCAGAAGACCAAATAGCATATGCAAACTGCATTAGCGGTGGGCAAAATCATAATGTATGCAAGGGGCAAACTGAGGAGGTGTGTCAGTGCAATGCTATATTCATCGAATAGTGCCACACAAAGTGGTTTTGTGTGACTTAGAGCAACACTTTGCACAATGCAAATTACCACCCAGGAAAAGGTAGTCTTAACTCTGGGCAAACCAGCTTTGGCATTGTGGCTTTGTGTAGCATTTGTGCGGCATTTGCGTGGCTTTATGTGACCCTAACCAATAAGTATGACACATAGAAAAAGCCATACATACAGAAAACATGCTTCCTACTGATGGCATCACAATGATGCCATCATCTGCCACCAGTCCTAGCCATGCTAGGCAGTAAGTGGTGACCCTGCTCCCAGTGGACACCATGGCAGTGCAGCGATACAGCACACAGTTGCAGACCACCCTTCGGTGGACACCAACAGATGCCAGCACACACGTGCAGTACTGTGGGCATGGAGGGTGTTGAGGGGAGGATGTACAAGGTGCCAGGCTGCACCACAGACTGGGTGTGGCCACAAGGCTGGGACAAGCCATGCTGTGCACATGGGCCAGTGTTGGGAATTCTCCAACACCAGTATGCCTGTCTGATCGTATGTGCCCCCAGCCACATACTGCACATCTGTACAGACACCACAGCACACACAGCCACCGTGTATATGTCACTGTGAGCATCCCATGCCAGTGGTGCAGCATCTGTGGGTCGCACAACAGCATAACAGTAATGTCCACTGTCCATAAGCACCTGCAAGTTGGGCCTGTTACTGTGTACAGTGCAGTGGTCATCACTGGCCTACACACCATAGGCACTGCTGTGTCCCTCACACTACTGGCCTCCTTGCTACTGTAGTGTCTGCTGTGCACTGTAGCATGACCTACAGTTTGACAGTTGCATGCAGCACCATCACCTGTGCCTGTGCCGTGTAGTCCCCTGGGGCACAATATGCTATGCTGTACTGTACAAATTTAGCCTGCAACTACCACCATGCACTCCCAGACTGACCTACAGGTGGAGCTGTGGGCAGACCCAGCCAGCCCCTGTACTTCCAGACTGACCTACAGGTGGAGCTGTGGGACCCTGCAATAACACTGGACAAACTGCATGCAAATCAGAGCATAATGAGATGCTAATCTGGATGTTTGCCTAGAGACTACCTAAGTAGGCTCATTTGCATGTCACTTTTGAATAGCAAAGTTTAGCCCCAGGCAAACGTGATTGAACTGGGCAAATGGCTTAGCTCCACACTAAACCTATGCAAATGTGTTAGCGTGGCACAAATGTTTTGCAAATAGTGTACATTTTTGCACAATGCAATTTCACATGCGCTGCTGCTTGCAGCTTTACTGAGTCCACACCTTTGCTGGCACACACATTGGCCACATAGTTTACCTCTACCTTTCTTCATGTTGCTGTGAACTTGGCTGCTGTTGTGGTTTGCACTTCTTGATTCCTATATTCAGAGCTGTCTTATTCCTGGGTTATGTTTGCACTGCACTCCCAGCCCAGTTTGCCCGACTTCCTTAGCATGCTATATTCAGCAGGTTTTGCACCAGAGCTATCCCTTTTGAATATAGCAGGCTATTGAGTCTGGGCTAAATTAGCACTCTGAGCAGTGCTAATTTAGCCCACGGCAAAGTTTTAAATATCTAGCCCCAAGTGTAGTAGTGCCGACTGAAATTCTTGAGCAGTTTACAAATTATTAATAATCCCTCCCATTTTGCAATTGTTGGTATATTTACTAAGCCATGCATTGTCCAGTGACTGCATGGCTGCTACTACAATATTAAAGAGGATGTGGCCCATAATCGAACCCTGAGGTACTCCACTTGTCACTGTACCCATGGATGAAACATACCCTCTAATTGTCACACACTGATGCCTGTTATCCAGCCATGAAATAACCCAATTGATGATATTAGGATGTAGGTCTATTTTTGTAAGGTGTTCAACCAATACCTTATGTGACATGGTATCAAATGCCTTAGCATAGTCAAGAAAAACTATGTCAACCGGTAAACCCTTGTCCAATGCTAAGCTAACAGGTTCAAAAAATTGAAGTTGGTTTGTAAGGCAGGACCTGTCAGAAAAAAAAAACATGTTGTGTGGCATCGAGGTGGCCATTTTTGGACACATGTGCGGTTATATGTAACTGGATCAATTTTTCTAGGAGTTTACCTATTACAGAAGTCAGACTGATTGGTCTATAGCTCTGAACTTCACATCTGTTTCTGCCCTTATTTGTGGGGGTTATAGAGTCAGTCCTCCATTAGTTTATTATCTTGCCTTCTGTTAGTGAGGTGTTAAATAGGGAAGCTAGTGGACCTGATAACTCAGTCGATAATTCTCTGAGGAATATAGGTGCAATACCATCGGGTCCTGGTGCACCATTTCATTTTGTATTTGGAATAACATCAACAACCTCAGCTGCTGTGAAGGATAACAGCTTGTTGTTTTTATCAACATTTATCTGATATAGGCTTTCATTTATTGATTGTGTAGAAATTATCAAAAAAGAGCTGAGCACTGTAATTGTGGGGTGGGGAAAACTGTGACAGGTGTGAAGTGGGACGAAGTGATTACAGCCTTCCTGTGCCGAGATTGCTGGTAGCCAGACGCTCCGGCGCCTTAGCCCCCTCCCTGGCCTTTCACTTGCTAATTTCACTGGCCCCCCTGCTGCTTTGCCTACGCCAGAGCCCAAAAAAGATTTAAATCCAGCTGTGCTCTCTATTGTTTCCCCAGAGGAAGACCCTCGCTGAGCGCCCCTCACTGAGCGCCGAGGACAGATGCCACCAGCGGGCGGGCGGCACCTCCAGCCGGCGCCGAGCTCCATAGAGCCGGAGAGACCCTGCAACTAAGGTACGGCAAAGCTGCAATTTTATGCCCACCCTTCCTTCCCTCTTGTGGTCTTTCTTAGTAGTCACTTTCCCAAAAACTAAACCACGCCTGCTGCAAATTGCCGACTCTATAGCATGACACACATCCATTGCTGATCGCAGATAGTGGATCTGTAGCTGACATTTAGTCTGTGCAATCACATAGCAACACCGCCAACGGAACAAAACAGTTACTGCGGTAATTTGCAAGATAGAACATCTGGTCACCTCCATAATGGGAACTTTCCTGTGCCTTTTTATTACTTATAATACTGAATTCAGTAAAAGATGCAGACATCCAAATGATACAATACAAAATGATACGGTATTGTTCTCCTCCTGCTGCAATCATATAGCAGGAGACTGGATATGTTTCTATGACATCCCACTATTACGATCTTACACACTTAACAGCTACTATGGAGGGACACAGTCAGCTGTACATCTGCTTGGTGACTATTATCAACTGCATTTAGATATACAGTCCACACTTATTTCAGTCAAAGTATTAATCTTTTCTATTATAAGAGGCCGAAGGACTGAGGCCGGATGGCATTTAAGATCCCAACAAAATAAAAAAAAAAAAAAAAAAAAAATACACAATAAAAAATGCATCTACTAGATTCTATACCCTATCCCTGGCAGCAACCATGAAAATACTACTGCTAGTACTAATTTGCTCTGGGAATGTGGAACTTAACCCTGGGCCACCTATGAATATCTCTGCACCTTCAGAATTAGTAAAGATTAAAGGGCTAAGCCTTCTACATATTAATGTATGTAGCCTACTAAAAAAAATCACATTGCTCCAAGCCTGGGTTAGCCATATACTACCTGACATTTTGGTGGTATCTGAGTCATGGCTTAGGCCGATACAGCTGACAGAGACATTAACTTACTTGACTATCAAACATTCAGAGCTGATAGGCATTCAAGAGGAGGTGGTAGTAATCTATGTAAAGGCCAACCTACCTGCAACTTGTCTTGACTCGCCTTCCATGACAAAAGAATTTGAGTGCCTATCCTCAGAATAGCTCTCTCCAACACTATCTGCCACAATTGATCGGCTGTTACAGGCCTCCCACAGCTGGCCTGAAGATTCTATCCCACTTGGGGACTTGATCTCAGCAGGAAATGAAGAAACCATAATCATAGGCGACCTTAATCTAAACTGGCTTTCAAGACAGCTGCACCACTATCATCATTCTGTGATATGCATGGGCTTACACAACTTATAAATGAACCTACTAGAATAAACAAAAAGAACCTAAAACAATACACTACTGGATTTATTATTAGTGAGTAAACTCACCTCTTCTCACATATTGGAGTACTGTTCAATGACATCAGTGACCATTGTACTATTGCAGCAATTAGAACAGCATGTGCCTTCATCCCCAACAAAATTCATGCTGAGGAGATCGAAAAAGAAATTCAACATCAATGCATACCTGGATGATATCAAACACTCCATAAGATGGCAAGAGTTCTATTTAGTGACCACTACGGAGATTGCACATGGTATTCTAAATGATATCATTACAAGTGCTCTAAACACCCATGCACCAGTTTCTAAACTTCGTATCAAAAATAAAACTTGTCATTGGTTCAATTCAGAGCTTAAATCCAACCTGCTCAACAGGGATAAACTTTGGAAGAAGGCTCGAAAAACCAAGTTAGCCACTGACTGGGAGCAGTTTAGAAAAGCTAGAATCTCTGCACCAAGAAAGTGCGAGACACAAAGGCTGCATACTATATGGCTGAACTAGATTCATCATACCATAACCCTGCCAAATTTTGGAATACCATAAAAGATATAACTGGCAATGTCACAAGCAACCTACTCCCAGAAAAAGTACATAGTGGAAATAGAACCATCATTGACAGAATAGAAGTACTGGAAGCTTTTAATAATCACTTTACTACTGCTGGGCTAGCATTTGACTCCTCTCCTGCCAACCTTCTGAGATTGCAACTAGGGATTAAGAACTCTGATGTAAAAGTGACTGATTCCACTTTCTCCTTCACACCAACCACACTGAAACAAGTTGATGAACTAATATTACAGTTGGATACAAAAAAAAGTGCAGGTGCTGACTCCTTGACCCCTACTTCATAAAAATTGCCATACATGTTATAGCAGTACCGGTGACGCATCTGTTCAACCTCTCATTACAGTCAGAGGTATCCCGTCAATCTGAAAACCGCTCAAGTTATTCCACTATTGAAACTGGGATCCCACAGACCTCAATAACTACAGACCAATCTCCATTCTCCGGTACTGTCCAAACTACTTAAAAATTGTAGAGCATGCAGTTAAGGGAGTACTTAGAAGCTAACAATCTTCTAAATCCAGCACAATCTGGTTTCAGAACAAATCACAGTACCATCACAGTTTTGCAAAAGTCACCAATGACTGGCAACTTGAATTGGATAAAAAATTGTGTTAGTGCTGTTTTCTTAGACCCAAGTAAGGCCTTTTGACATGGTTGACCACGACCTGCTCCTCATCACTGAGGTCAGTTGGGCTTGACACCAATTCCATTAGATGGTTTCATAATTATCTTTCAGGAAGAACTCAGCAGGTGAAGGCCGAAGGTGATATATCCCCACTCAGACCACTTCAAAAAGGAGTACCACAAGGATCAATCCTTGGCCCTATCCTATTTGCAATATATATCAACAACATCGACTTAAAACTTTCCAAAGCCACTGTGCACCTGTTTGCTGATGATACAGTACTGTATGTCAGTCACTCTTCACCTATTACAGCCTGCAAAGAGCTACAAGCAGAATTCGACCTGCTGCAATATCAACTGCTGAGAAAGAAACTATTATTGAATGCAAAAAAAACCAAGGCAATGTTTTTCTCCCCTCAGGTGCAGTCAGGATACACTATCCCTCTCAACCTTCCGAAATTATCCACTGCCCTTGGTGAAAACCTAGACTATGTCACAAAATTCAAATACCTGGGGGTATGGTTAGATAATAGGTTAGACTACCTAGAACATTTGGAAGAACTGTTAAAAAAACTCAGACAAAGACTTGACTTTACTACAGAATAAGGCATTTCCTCAAGTGATTCAAAAAGAAGATGGTCCAGGCCACTTTCCTCTCAGTACTAGATTATGCTGACTTTATACAGTCGCTGCCCTACTGTATGTCTGAACAAGATAGATGCACTATATCACAGAGCCTTGAGGTTCATCACAGACCTACCCTACAGCACTCACCACTGTCTGCTCTACTCTGCAGTGGGATGGACGTCACTTCAAGCCAGAAGAGATAGAAATGCAATATTATGGACCTACAGAGCAATATCGCAGCAGCTTCCAAAATATATCTCTGACTGTTTTCTACAAGCCACATCAAATAGTTATGCATTAAGAAGTATGAACCTTATTACCCTCAAGGTGCCTAAATTCCACCTCGACATGGTAGATATGCAGTTAGCTATGTGTTATCCACTTTATGGAACACAATGCAGAAGACATTGAAAGTGAAGAAGCTTATATCTATTTCAGCCTTCAAATACCTATACAATAGGATTTTCAAAGAAAAATGTAGCTGCTTCCATCAACACTAGTTTAACCCTCCAAATTTAGATACACAAGACCAGCTCACCAGCACCTACTGTGAAACTACCCTATAGCTCACTATCCAGTGCCTTTTCAGCTCCCTATTCCCTTAATCCTTAAATCTCCCTAATGCTCCCAGCTCATACCTCTCGCCTAACCCTCTCCTCTTCCTCCTGTACCTACTCTGGATCCTCTTATTGCACCAACTCTTACGATTCCTCCCCTCCCCACCCGGTTCCCTACCCCTGACCATTACTGCAGGGTACCAATCCTGCCACTCCGTCAGCCACAAAACACTCCTTTGTCCCCCTAGCACCCATCCTAGTGAGCTGGCTACCTTATGAACCTTCTGAATCATGTACATATGTAATATATCCTTGTTTTTCCCTAACATGTCAAATTATGTGTTCAATATCTGATTTATTGTTTTATTTCTGTCTTCACAATTTGGTGTATAATCTGATTGTTATATTATTGGGATCTGTTGTATAACTCACATTTTTGTATTCTTCTATTTGTAAATGTTCTGAATGCTATATTTCATGTAAATTGAACCTTGACCTTACCAGGTCCATCTTGCAAATGAGCCTTGCTCAACAATGTTCGCCTGGATAAATAAAGATTTGATTGATTTGATTGATTTATTTTTAAACACACTTAAAAAATATTTATTTAGTTATTTTGTCATAAGTTTTGTTAGTGACTGTCTCATTATTTACCAGCAAGGGCCCTACTCCGGTTTTCTTGCCATGCAAACTGCCAACATACAGTAATTGTAAAACTGCTTCTTATTATCTGTTACTGAAGTTGCAAGTTTTAATTCCATTTTTTGTTTAGCAAGGATAATCAATTGCTTAGTTTTTTGAGCTACATTTTTGTACCTCACTACTGTATTCTGTGATGGTTTCTTCTTGAGTTTAGAGTACAGTTTTCTCTTTTTGTTTATACTCTTTTTAATAGAGTGGTTCCACCAAGGTGGAATCCTTTTGTTATTGTTATACTTCATGCATTTGGGGACCCAGTGCTTGATGCAGTGCTGGATTTTACTGTCTAGCTTATCCCAGATTTGAGCCATGTTCACATTTTGTAATTCATCACACCAATTCCAGCCCTGTAAATACTTTCTAATTTCATAGTAATTAGCTTTATAAAAGTCCTTAAATTTTGATTTACCACTTATTTGCTTATTTAGTGTAGCTTTGATATTAAGAAGGACCATGTTATGGTCACTGTCACCTAGAGGCAAAAGGAGTTTAGGGACTTCAGTACATTGTTTGGAGTTAGTAAAAATCAAATACAATATGTTTTTGCCTCTAGTGGCTTCATTTGTTCTCTGAACCAAGTCATTTTGAATAATTGTATCAATAAATTTATTTTCGAGGGAACTAGTTCCTTCCATGGTATCCCAGTTGATATCAGGGAAATTAAAGCCCCCCAGGAGTACATAGTCATCTTTAATCTCCACGCTGGCTAGTTCCACCAAAAAATTATTGTTCTGTTCAGAGCCTAAATTAGGTGATTTATATCCCAAGCCAATAACTAGGGGGCTTATGTTTAGTTCTGATTTTGGCCCATATAAGCTCGTTGTCACTATCTGGACCATCTTTGTTTTGAGTCTCATTTGCAAAGAGATATTCAGCACAATATAAAGCAATAACACCTCCTCTTTTGTTTTTCTGGTGTTTAGAAATGCTGGTGTAACCCAGTATATCCTTACACCATTCATCATTACTGTACCATGTTTCACTTATACTGCATACATCTACAGTGTACTTAAATAAGTTTTGTTGCAGCTCCTCCAATTTGTTACGTAAGCTGCGGGCATTGACTAACAATAGTGTAAGGTTGGGACTTAGCATGTCAGTGAATTGTTTATCGTTATTATCAAGGGAAACTAAAGTCTACATTGGGTAACTGTTATCATCTTAATTGTATATGTATAATCATGTTGAACCTGCTTACCAATTGTATCTATTGTACCCTCCCCACCTACCCAGGACACATCTGGAATCAAGCAGTACTCTGCTCAGCATGCCTTCCTGGTGAAACTCTTAAATTAAAATAAAATAAACTAACTAACTAATTAAGTAACTAACTACTTCTATAGAAGTTGCTTGGGTAGACTTCTTCCCCTGGGTTTCTAGTTTAAATAATTATTAATTGTACTCAGTATTTTCTTGCTAAGGAGGGCACTGTCCCTCCTGCCGGGATGCAGCCCATCCTAGCAGAACAGTTCATTATGGTTTTCAAATTCTTCCCAGTGAGTTATGCAAGTTATTTTTTGCCTTAGGCGTAATTTCTACAACCATTTGTTAATGTGTTTAGTTTTAGAATTAATATATTCAGAGGCTCTTGGAGCAGGTAATATCTCTGAGATGGCAATATTGCAGTCCATTTCGACCAATTTGTTTGCAAGAGACACATAATCATTTTTAATTTTATTGGCAGAATCATGCCTTAAATTATTGGTCCCCACATGCATTATAACAAGTGGTGATGTACTGGAATCCTGATGTATAAGATTCCGCATGCACGTAATTTTAGATATTTTGGTCCCACTAAAAGAAGACATAGTGTGGTTGTATTTGTAAGGGTTACATATAGCATGATCTAAATGCTTATTGACTGAATCCCTGGGAACATATATTTTTTTTGTTTCTTGTGTTTGAAGAAGTGTCGACAGTCATAGCATTATGATTCACATTTTCCCTGATGTTACTTATAGTTCTACAGACTCTCTGGGTAGACCTAGGAGTTTTTAATATTTCCTGATTGATACTCTGGGATTCTGAAGGCGTTTTCAATATTTCAAAGTTTTGATTATCCCCTGGCTTAGTGAGTTGTACATATGGTGGTAGCGGTGGTGATTGTCCCTCAGTTATCACCTGGGATTCCTGGCTTAGAGGGTCAAATCTATTTTGTATAGTTAAAGAAAAGGAATCAGCTCTCCTACCCCTTCTAATAGTTTTAGAGGCTTGTACCAGGTACCAGTCCTCATCGGAATTTGTTACCACATCTTCCTCTCTAGTCCTTTTTTTTGTAGTGTGATTATGGTGATAGTAAGCTGGAGGGGGAGAGGGTTTGGTAAAGTTAAGGGCACAAGTTGAGAAAGGACAAAGCTCCCAGCTGTTGGGGAATTTTGGACCACCCCACTATTGTAAGGTTCAAACAAATTTATTGGTGCCTTACAGGTCATGCTAAGTTCAATACTCCTTTTATGTAGTTCTGCTTGGCTTGCTTTTAGTGCCTTTAATTTAGCATCAAACATGGCAATTTCTTTAATCATGCCCTCATTTTGCAGGCAATTAAAGCATTTAAAGACCTCTTTCCTGCCTGATTGGGGCCTAATTTCATACATTTGACTTGGGTATCAGCCCATACCGTACTAGGCAGTCCAGATATGTGAATGAATTCATTCACATATCTGGACTGCCTAGTATGGTATGGGCTGCACACCCATTGGCTCATGCTTCAACCGATGGGTGTGCAGCCACCGAGCTGTCTGTCGAGGGCGGCGGGCTGGCAGACAGGTGGGTGCTGCCGCCCGCCGGCTGATGGGGGAAGCGGTGGTGGAGGCTCAGTGGGCGGGTGGGGTGGGGGTCCACATATCACTAGGGATTTCTATACTTGGGGTGAGGAATGCCCTCACGATTGGCTCCGCTGGTCCACTGGACCACCAGGGATATTGGGCTTTGGGGATCTGATGCCTGCAATCAGGCTAATGGGGGGTTACGTTATGTCCACAATCAGGTTAATGGGAGGGCGGGTTAAGTTATGCCCACGATCGGGCTACTTGGGGAGGGAACACTGTATGCCCACGATTGGCTACTAAGTGGTCCACTGGACCACCAGGGTTAGGGGACATTCATCACCTTTAGGGATGTCCCAATTGGCTGTAGGCGCCGGTCCCAATGGCTGCCACTGGCAGGGCCCCAGGTGCAAGTCATCGGGATTGGTATACCTGCATGCTAATGGCATGCAAATGGGGCTGTAATCAGATGCAAATGGCTCCCTGTGCACCTTGCATAAATGCTGGCCCCATTTGCACGTCACCCTTTGAATATCACAGGTGCTGTGCATGGTGCAATGGAACTTGCTCCACCGCATCTCAATGCTCCATTCTGACCACTTGCTGGTGCAGTTCCACTCACGTCATGCACAGTGGGGTGGCCAGGGGTGATATTCAAAGCAGTTGGGCCATAGCGCAACTCCATTGAATATCACCCTAGCCACACCCCAGCGCAACTATTTGGAGCAGCGCAGGGGCTTGCACCACAAACTGGTGCAGTTTGACTATCTGGGCCAGAGAGTATAAACTAAGTGCATATGAAGATGATGTGCTTTTATACTTAACACAACCCAAAAAATCATTAAAAGAGCTTATAAAAACTGCAAATAATTTGGTAAAATTACTGAATACAAAATAAACTGGTCTAAATCCATAATTTTAAAACTAGACAACCAGAAATATATAAATTTGACAGACCATTATATTTGATAACAAACAAATAAAAAAATACATTATCTGGGAGTCAATCTAACCTCAAAAGCAGATCAATTATTTGAAGCAAATTATGACATCATTTTCAAAGATATACAGAATGAACTCAATAGTTGGATTTCACTACCCTTAGCACTGGTAGGCCGCATTAAGATTATAAAAATGCAAATACTACCTAAATTCATTTTTCTGTTCCAAACCATGTCTATTCCAATTCCACAGAATTTCTTTAAAAAACTTAAAACAATAATCATCAAATTTATATGGAAAAACCCAAAACCCAGAATAGCATACTCAGCGATGGTATTAACAAAAAGTAATAGTGAACTTGCTCTACCGGATCACGTACAAGTATTATATATCTGCACAAATTGCAACTATTTGGATATGGATGTAAGAGAATAAACAAATGCCTAAATCAGCCATAATAGAACAAGATATACATCTGTATCCAAAACTGAGGAATTTTCTATATTCTTCATATTACCAGAAAGCCAAAAATATAAAGGAGTGTATCACAACAAAAATCACAATGCAGTCCTGGCTAAAGGCTCATCAAATGCTAAAAGAACAAACCATAATCATAGATTACACCCCAGTGCACTTAAATTATAACTTTAATCTTTCTGTTTCTGGGCACTACTTTAAGATATGGAAAGATAAAGGCATAAATGAAATGCAAATGTTTATTCATAGTGAAGAATTAAAAACCTTCAAACAACTTCAGCAAGAATTTAACATTCTAACAACACATGCCTTGCAATATCAACAAATTAAGAATTTTATCAAAACTAAAAAAGCAAATGAATTACAAGGATCAATATTTTCTAAAATATTTAAAGATAAAAATGAAAAAAACTAAATTAATTTCATGAATTTATGAAGCTCTAGGAGAACAAGTCAATAAAGAACAAGCAAGACTAAGGAGAACATGGGAGATAGACTTGGGCATAAATATAACGGATAATATGTGGCAAGAAATAATACCATCTTTTACAACAATAGTCAAAGCTAGTAAATTCCAACAAATACAGATGAACACAATTTATAGAACATATTATATACCTTCAAGATTACATAAGTTTAACAAAAATATAGCAGAAGGATGCCTCAGATGTGCCCTTGCATCAGATACTTTAGTTCTTATGCTACACTCTTGTCCTTGCTTGTCCAATTTTTGGCCTAGGATAATAACAATAATGAAAAAAAACATAAAAATCCCCAATGAAGATGACCCTTCAATTAACATTATTAGCCATATCAACTATACATAATAAACTGGATGAAAATCAACAAACTTTATATCTATAGCATTTATAATAGCAAAGAAATGTATACTCATAAAATGGAAAGACAGGCCCCCACCGACATGTGAAATGTATCAATTTAATGATTGACACAATGAATTTGGAAAACAACTATTATATAAAGAATGATCAGAAATACATTTTTGAAACTATATGGGCCCCCTTGTGGGATAACATACAACTTGAAATTATATATACAGTATATAAAAATAGAACATAATAAAGAAGATAGCTAGGAACCTGGACCCCATGGTTATGATGTTAAAGACTGGCCCTTATACTGATGAAAATTAAATCAGATGAAACATTGGTTTTAATCTTTATCTGACCCAAAAAGAAAAAAAAATCATGCACCTGGGTCGCAGAAACCCTGGAGAGAGCTACAGGATGAGGGGTTGGGGGAGTTGCTGATGGTCACCAGGGAAGAAAAGGATCTCGGGGTTATATCTTAGATAACCTAAAGGTGGCCAAGCAGAGTATAACGTCTGTAGGGAGGGCCAGTGGCATGTTGGGGTGCATAGCAAGGGGTATCACTAGCAGAAGGAGAAAAGTGGTGATACCGCTATACAAAACACTGGTGAGGCCTCATCTGGAATACTCTGCACAGTTCTGTAGGCCACATTTTCATAAGGACATAGACAGGGTGGAGGCTGTTCAGAGAAGGGCAGCTAAGATGGTGCAGAGGTTGCACCAGAAGACATATGAGGAGAGATTTAAAGACCTCAATATGTATACACTGGAAGAGAGGAGGGAACAGGGAGACACGATAGAAACCTTCAAGTATCTTAAAGGTATAAACAAGGTGCAAGTGGGTGACATTTTGAAGTATAGGAGAAGTACAAGAATGAGGGGGCATGATATAAGATTAGAAGGGGCAGGATAAGGGCAAATGTGAGGAAGTTTTTTTCATGGAAAGGGTGGTGGATGCATGGAATAGCCTGCCCCAGGAGGTGGTGACAGCAAGCACAGTGGGGGGGATTTAAACATACATGGGATAGGCATAAGTGAACCCTAGAGGTGGGAAGGAGAAGATAAAGCCAATGATCAAGTAGGGTCAGAGGCCGCTAATAAAAGTAAGGTATATGGGCAGACTAGATGGACCTAGCGGTCCTTATCTGCTGTCAATTCCTATATTTATCTCCCTTTTTGTCCTTATTGACAATCCACTCCTCTGTGCCTTAGTTGGCCTCACCCTTCTTCCTGCATCCTTTTGTTTATCTAAATATACTGTACCTCCCTGTTCCCCTCCATCTGGGTCTTCTTGTACTTCCTAAAAGCTGCTTTTTCTCACTTACTACCTTAGCCACCTGCTTTGAGAACCATAGTGGCCTGTTCCTCCTCCTACCTTTGCTTGCTTTGTTCAATTGGCTTGCCATTGCCTTAGTTATTGTTTCCTCCTTGATCGTTTTCCATTGTGCCTCCACTACCCCGTCATCCCCCTTCAAGGTATTTACTGAGGCAGTCACCCATTTCTTTTAAAATCTGCTCTTGTGAAGTCCAGGACTGTCATCCTAGTGTGGTTTACTCTTGCCCAATCTGTATGCCAAACCACACTGTATGGTGATTGCATGTACCCAGGGGGCTAGCCACTGTGACATCTGCAGTGCTGTTCCTGTTTATTAGTACCAGGTCTAGCACTGACCCGTCTCTAGTGGGTTCCATAACCAGCTGCCTGGGACAGCCCCCTGAAGGGAGTTGAGGATGGCCTGCTTCTTGATGTAGCTGTGACCAGAATGCTCCACTCTACATCCAGCAGATTAAAGTCCCCCATAGTCAGTATTTCTCCTTTGCTTGCCATTCTGCCAGTGATCTCCCCCAGAGGCTCATCTAACTCCACCCCCTGTGTTGGTGGTCTGTACACCACCTCCACCTGTATCAACCCAAAGAACCACCAGTCCTTCCTTCTCTCCCTCGCATCCCTGTATATCCATGGCCTTTATGCCTTCCCTCACATATAAAGTAACCCCTCGTTTCTCCTTGTCCTGTTATTCTGGAACATGATGTATCCTGGAATGGCCACACCTCAGCTATTGTTGACGGTGCACCCTGATTCTGTTATGGTGATCAGATCCAGATCTGCCTCTGAAACAGTTGGCTCAAGGTCAGGAATTTTATTTCCTAGGCTCTTTGCTTTGGCACACATGACTCACCATTCCTTTTGTTCCTCCCTCCCCCTACATTGCCATCCCTTCCTGATTCCATTGTTTGCCCTTCCCTTGTCCCTGGTGCTGCCTCCCCATTTCATCCTCCTTCTGCCCACCCTCCTTTGCCCTACTCTCACCATTAGATCTGCCTCCTGACCAGCCTGTCCTTACCTCCCCCTTCTCCTTATGCCCCCTACCTGGAGAATTTATTTCCCCTTGGCTTCTCCTCTTTGCTGCTCCATTTTTTGGGGGGCATTTTCTGCATCCCTCATTTTTTCTACCTCCACCTCTGGCTAGTTTAACTGCCTGTTGAAGTAGCATTTATACCTTCCACCCAGGACTGCCATTCCCCTCCTGCATGGATTGAGGTCATCTTTCTTGTACAGGCCTCTATCCCCTAGTTAGGACCCAGTCCTTGATGTAGCCAAAACCCTTCTCCATGTACCATACCTTCAGCCACTCAATGAAGGCCCTAGTGTGGTGTTTCTTAGCCTTCCCATCTAAAATTGAAACAAATGTTTAAGTCACTGCCATGCTCTGAACCACTGATCCTTTGCCTATGAAGCTAACACACATGCAGCATGCCACTGAGCTGTTCTATTGGATTCAGTGAGTCAGTTATTCACAGCAGACCCCACTCTAGTGAGCAATTAGTGAACACTTCCCAATGCTTAGTAATTAAGGCCACCCTCCTTTACTAGCCCCTCTTGTTTAGAAGCTCAGGCCCAAAATATAAAAAGGCAATAGAAGCTGCAGCCTCTAAATGGTGAAATACTGTAGACTTCATGTACTTCATGGCTTTACTCAACATTTTCCAGCAGCATTTGGACACTTACCAAACTGCTCTTTTAATGGCATAACACATTGGCTCCACCCTCTTCCCAGGTTACTCATTTCTTCAAGATTAACCTACAAGAGGTCAATCATCCTCCTGAAGTTTGATGTCCTGAAATATAGTAACTATGTCTTGGTTCTGGGATGCTGAGCCCTGAGTGGTTATGCAAAACATCATGGCCTCAACCTGCACTTCCTTTATAGCATCCTGATTTGAGTACACTGGAACCAAGGTGGCTCCATCCCTGGTGTGTTCCCTGACATACTGCACTAGAAAGCAGTCCTGAAAGATGTCCATCAACACCTGACTTCATGCACTCCTTCACCTGGGAACAAGGGTCTGTTTTAATATAGTCTTACTTGTCCAGGATACAGTGCAACTTGACCAGGACTAGTGCAGTTAACCTTCTACTTGTCTGTCTTGACTAGCACAGGTATCCCACACCTGTCAATGAAGTTATGAAAGTCCCTACTATAGCAGGCTATAGTCCTCATGCTAATTTCCCTCAGTGTTACACGGTAGCCTGGAGAGATTAACAGTTCATTAAGAGCTGCAATTATCTGGCAGTACAAGATGTGGATCTTACAAAAGACTCAATGTGAGTCATTATCACTCCATTGGGACTTTCTTTTTTTTGGTCTGACTCCCCCACTCCCCGAAGGGAGCTCAGCCCCGCCCCCTCTGCCCCCCATGCCCAGACTGGTATGCCCCCCCCAAAAGTGACACAACACAGTGACCTACCAACCCATCAACAAAATTGACAGGTTACTGACAGGCCACTGTGTTGGTGCACCCAACACAAGGGCACACTGTCTCCCGGTCCTGCACTCCCTCCCGGAATCAACTCCGACTGGAGTTGAGAATCATAATTATGGGGGGTGCAGTGAGCAGAACCCCCTTCATGGGGGGTTTGGGGGTAAAGCCCTCAATGAGAAAAATAGGACCGACAGACACAGGGGTTTATGTGGGCCACTACTAGGTCGACTATTACTTCGAAGAGATGCCGGTCAACAAAAGTGTTGTCAAGCCAGCATCGTAAAGCCCCCAGGCTTACCCCACTTGGGCAGGGCCATGGTCCATGGTAACATGTCCTGGCTTACTCCACAGGGTGGGGCCATGGGAGTGGGACTCCACCGGGTGAACACTGTTGGCAACGGCGGAGTGAGGCTTCATGCTCAGGGCCAGGATTTTGTGTGCAGCTGTACCTGGGGGCAGGGACGTGCAATGATGATCCGCATCTGCCCCGCCCCCACAGGTAACAGCATCAGCACAATGGATCCCTCCAGCCTTCACCAGGGGGCCATGGCATGCCAAACACATTACCCCTTCCCCCCAAAGAAGGAGAGAAGTCCCTAGGATGCTGAAACCTTCTGCCCCAGGCTGGCCCTCTGACATCCTGAGTCCATTTCTGAACCAGATCATCGGCAACACAGATGGACACACTGCCTCTGCACCAGTGGGCTGGCCCATTTTAGGGCTTTCTGCTAGTGTCCAGGCTGGTATCAGAGGTAGAGTGCGGCTAAGTCATTATATTTCAGTACTCTAAGTTTGCTTTTATGTGTCTGATGATTTGTTTCACATTGTTAAGACTTGCACCCTTCATTTTCCTACATTTTGAATGTTTGTATCCAACATTTCAGTGATAAAATATCAAGAGGTATACAGGATGTTTACTGCAGGTGGTGAGTTTTATCCCATCCCACCCTCCCCATCGCTGCTCCCTCTCCCTTCTCTTTCTCCCTATTCTGTACTTGCCCTGGACATCACTGCAGACCTGACTCTGAAATGATCATCCATAGACCCATAGCTGCCATTACTGGAGGATGGAGGGTCCCCAAATCTTTCCAATGGTCCACACTAGTTAATGTTATCCAAACACTTCCACCCTTATCCCACCCAGCATGTCCTTTCATCCTACAAACAGTGCTTTGGTGCATGAATGGTAAAAAAATAAACCTTAATAAAATATTTCATTTGAAAGCTTAAAACAGGAATTTCTGATTTATTATCCACTGCTGTGGGATCATCTCATTTGGGGGGGAGGTGCAGAAAGAAGAAGAGAGAGGGACCATGGTACAAAGCAATGGGGAAGGGAGTGCAGACTGTGTGGAATTTTAAGGCATGTTTTTTTTTTGTTGTTTTGCTGGGGCTGGAAGCAGTGTGGGGGCAGGATAAATGTGCAATAATCAGAATATTTCTTGTCTTGCATTTTTTCCTGCATAAAGTGCAAAATTCCCCATTATAATTGTGGCCAAGTGCAACCATCTGTGGGCTAGTACTATTTTGAGTAAACTTGTGCCGCTGGCTAGTGTAAAAAAAATGTTAAGGTTGTCCCCAGCCTGGATGTGTTCCAATCAACTCAACTCTCAACTCAAATGAGCTTTATTTCTTTAAAAACACAAATCAGGTTAGCTAAGCACTTGTACAAAATTAAAACACAGCAGGATAAAACACCTCACATAATAAAACGTATAAAAACAGTAAACTTCACAAGAATAAATTATCAAAAATCTAGAAAAGCAAGTCTGAAAAGGTAGGTCTTTAATGCAGACTTGAAGCTCTCCACAGTTGGGCGCTCCCTTACCAAACGAGATAGAGAATTCCAGAGTGTTGGGGCAGCAAACAAAAAAGCCCTAGCACCAGATGATTTCAAAAAGACCCTGGGAATCTCCAGCAATCCCTCATTGGTGGAGCAAAGTGGACAGAGGGAGCAGTAAGGACGCAGGAGTTCTTGCAGATAGTGAGGACCTTGTCCATGTAGGGCATTATAGGTCAGCATAGGTGGGCTGGCAGTATAGCCTAGAGGTTAGAGGAACGAGGTGTGAACATGCTTGATACACCCAGCAGACCAGACCTGAGTTTGATTCTTATAACCTCCACTTGCATACTGTGTGACTCTGAGCAAGTCACTTAACTGCCCAGTGCTCCCAGGTCAACCCTGAAAACAGGCACTTGTGCCTAGTGGGCCTTACCCAGTTACCAAAGACTAAAATAAAAAAAATAAAAAGAAACAAACTTGAAGGTGACTCACCACTGCACTGGCAGCCAGTACTGGCCACAGAGCACAGGTAAGACATGGCAAGACTGAAGTAAGCCAGTCAACAACCTGGCCGGCGCATTCTGCACTAGCTGCAAGTGACGAATGTCAACCCCCAGAATCCCTAGGTATATAGAGTTACAGTAATCAAGGTGTTAGGTCATGAAGGCATGGACCAAAGTTGGAAGTTCATCAGGTGGGAGCAGGTGTTTCACCTGGGTGATATTCCTCAGGTGGTAAAATGAGGCTTTAACGATGGCCGACCCATGATTTGAGCGTCAGTCCTTCATCAAAAATAATGCCCAGATTACGCACCTGCTCCAAGGTCACTAGCTGGCTGCCCCCCAGCCAAAGCCCAGAAGGCTGTTCAGCCAGTTGTCCCTCAACCCGATGACCCGGGTCCACAACCAGCACCACAGTCTTGTCTGGATTCAGCTTCAACCAGTTGGCACTCATCCAGTCCTGGATCTCGGTGAGGTAGTTGTTAAACACAGAGACCATATCACCCTGCCTGGTCACAAAGGACATGCAGAGCTGGGTATTGTCCGCATAGCAGTGGAAACCCAGCCCATACCACCTCACAATGTCCCCCAATGGCAGCACATACACCATGAACAATATGATTGACAACACAGAACCCATAAGGACCCCACAAGGCAGGGAGACTGGGTCAGAGGAATAGATCCCCGACACAACTCTCTGAAACCTGACAGTGAGGTACGAATTAAACCACCCAAGGACTGTACCAGAAAGCCCACAGATAAACCTCAGGTGCACCAGAAGCACACCATTGTCCATGGTGTCAAATGCTGCAGGGAGATCTAGGAGAACTAAGATCAATCGGGTTCTCTGATCTCTCGACATCAGGAGATCATTTAGTACCTGGACAAGTGCCATCTCAGTGCTATGCCTCTTCTTAAAGCCTGACTGGAGAGGATCATAGATCTCGTGGATGATAAGATGACTCTCCAGCTGCAGCATGACTGCCTTCTCAATAACCTTCCCTACAAAAGGAAGGTTAGAGACAGGCCTGCAGTTTGCAAGACAGTCAGGGTCAAGAGAAGATTTCTTAAGAAGGGGTGTCACCACCACCTCCTTCAGTGTGTCCAGAAACACTCCTGTCTCTAAAGAACACCCAACTATCTCCACTAGGACTGGGCCAATGACCTCAACACACCCCACAAGGAGGTGAGATGGGCCTAGGTCCAAATTACAGCATGTCGGCTGCAAACTCTGGATGATCCTCATGACATCCACAATCACCAAACGTTCAAAACCTGACCAAACAGACTGAGGGGCAGCGACCTCCCACCGACTGCTACATTCTCCATTGGCGCGAGCCGCACAGAGATCTGCTCTGATGTCAGCATCCTTATCTGCAAAGAACTGAGCAAACTCGTCACATTTTCCTTGTGACAATGCTCTCCATGGCTGGAGACAGACTGGAACTCACAGTCTGTCCATAGTCCGGAAGAGCTGAGCTGGTTGGTTTTGTGCAGCAGCTATCTCCCTGGACAGGAATTATGTCTTCTTATGGGAGACAGCCAACTGATAATTCTTATAATGGGACATCAGTCTAAGTCTGTCAGCATCAAGACCAGATTTCCACCAGCATCGCTCCAACCTTCATCCCACTCACTTCAACTCCCTCAGGCTCCCATCAAATCAAGGGTCCAAGGATGGAGGGTGAGTGGGCAAACACGGACAGGAGCAGCGGAATCCAGGGCCCCCACCACGGCCCTATTATAGGCCTGCAGCAGGTTCTCTGGATTCCTGCTTACACATGACACACTCGATAGATCCAGCACTGCCATCAGGCCATCTGGGGTCAAACCCCTCAATGGACAGTACTGGACCATCTCCACAGGGGCAGACCTATTAGGGGGAGCAAGGAAATTGAACCTTATGATGTGATGGTCCAACCATCTGACCAGTTCTGCAGAAGCATGAGATTCAATGACAGATAACCAGACAGTATGTTTAGTGCATAAAAAACACAATAAATGCATTTGTCAATTCATTTACAAAATCTGCAAAAATAAAAAATAAAAGGTGTTAATCCATCACACCATAATAATTCAGGAAATACTTTCTTCTTGAAACTCCTGTCCTTCCTCTGTGTATACAATATCCTTTACAGTGTGTAAGCTCTCACACTACCTCCTTCTTACTCTGTGGTCAGAAGCTACTGAACCACCTATCTATCTTTAGCCTCCTGGTGGAGGGTTTTATAGCAGTCCCAGGGGTAACATAATGGTCAGGTGACCTCTTAATTAACCAGATAGACCTTCTGTTTGGTTCTGCATATGGGTACATTGAATATGTGCTACCCACATGTTATCAACAGGCATTATGTACATCCTTTTTAGAACACATACTGAAATCTGTAGTATAGGACCAGCAAGAACCTTAAAGGGACACTGTCAACCCCCTTAGGTCTCAAAGTATCCCTAGTTTAAAAAACACATTTTATGATTGCCAAAATTCTGTAAAGATTGTTGATGTAGCTGGTAGTTTGACTCTGACTCTTATTTTCTTTAAAAAAGTGAAAAATGGACTGCTCAATATACTGGTGCTATCACACCAAAACAGGTTTGTTTACATTCCTTGATCAACTTTAAATGCATCTTTCCTGGACTTGAGAACACCCACAAAACAATCTAGCCCCTTATGATGCAATGGGAGTTTAGGAGGCTACATCCTTATGAGTGGCTGCACTGTTAAGGTGTGTTTCTAATGCTCAGGAAGTACGCGGTAAGAACAGAACCAGGATTGTAAACAAAACAAAGTTGTTAATAAATATACATTGCCATGCATTTCAGTTCTGTTAAGCAAAGAGACAGACAAAACAAACAGCAACATCAGTGAATTTTAGAGAGGGTAAGCAATCACAAAATGTGGTGTTTCAACTATAAACAATATGATGAAAAACAGGTTGACAGTGTCCCTTTAATTAGAGGAACTGTACATTATTAGGAGTTTAGCTCCTCCCACTGGTAGTGACCTCATACCTCCAGGTTACTATAAGACCAGTCAGTACATGGACTGCCAGCCCTATAGTAGGACCTTCCAAAATTCAAGGCTTCTGGTAATTATATTCTATGTGTATTTATTTACTTACAACACACAGGAAACTAAACTGGCCAGGGGAAGAGAAAATGAGGGGCCCGCTCGCTACCTTCTTTCTCCTGCCAGCCCAGGAGACCTGGCATTATAGCACTGCATGAGAGAAGCTGCCAATTTATTCTTTATTCAAACCATAGTAGCTTCCAAAGAATGACTATCTGTCCAAGCTGTATCCTCTTTTCTAAGGCATGACTCTGTACTAGTTATTAAGAGCTTTTACTTTAACATAACATTTAATTTTCAGCAACCTGTCGGCTGAAATGTCAGCTGTCGGCAAAACATTTCATTTTGGCCCTTTGAAAATTGACAGCCCCAGTCACAACATTTCTGAGGCTGCACCACTATGTGCTCATTCTTTTCTTTATTCTGGGACACTACGGGGCTTACTGTCTACCTGCCCATAGTGTCTCTAAGACTGCTAAACATTGGGTGGCATTTCCACATTGATCAGAGCATTATCAGCCATGCGGAATGTCTGGGTACTTCAGAGCATCACTCTGCTCCAAAACAGGAGTTTTAAGCTGCCTCTTTCTGTATAGCTGCAATAGGCAGCTAGCGGTTGCAGGAAACCTACACTCGGCTCGGGCCCTCTAAATAATTTCTTTATTTCAACTCCATGCCAGGAGCATCTTCTTTATTACTGCATCATGTGGTTGCTTTAAATTACGGAGCCTGACCTTGGGCTCTTCCTAAGTCGCACTCTGCGATATGCACTTTTCTCAGCGTTCCACTTTTATCAACAGGGCACCATTTAATACAGTATCACCGTCCAAGGTCTGCGGAGGTCAGGGGGGCTCACAGTGGAGTCGCCCCCCACCCCCTGAAAACAAGCATCACCGTCCAAGGTCCACGGAGGTTGTGAGAGCTCACAGTGGAGTCGCCTTCCCCCACACCCTGAAAACAAGCATCACCGTCCAAGGTCCATGGAGGTCGTGAGGGCTCACAGTGGAGTTGCCCTCCCCACCCTGAAAACAAGGTACGGAATACATCTAGGTGGACGAGAGCCCGTGCCCTCCTCGCTCTGGAACAGCCTGAGGATTGCCCGTCACCATGTCTGGCTCCCCACTGCCCCCACCACCACCCTTGGTGAACTCCTCCTTCTATGGGGGACAGGTGTGCATTTGAACCAATCAGCCCACTTCCCCACTAGCAGCCTATGCTTGCTCACCACTAGGGGCTGACCTGACGTTCTTGTCTTCAACCTGTAGCTCTTCCGCTGGTCCCCCCCCAGCCTAGCTACTATGTATCGATATGTCATCCCCATGCTCAGTCTGCTCTTCCGAATACTGACACCTCCATCCTCCACTTTTCCTGAATATTTACTCTCCTGTGCACATAACATCCCACTGCCTGCCTGGCTGCCCCCCCATGCAATTTATCCCACAGCACCACAGGGGATCTACTGCCTCGACCTCCCCCTCACACAGCATACGGCCTTTACCAGGAGTGGGAGCACTACCTCCTGCACCTCCAGACCCCCCACTCACCACACATTATCCTGTCATCCCCCTCCTCACTGAAGCGCCTAACCCTGGTGTCCCCCCACGTACTTAACCTACCCATTCCCACATTCTCTAGCTTTAAAGGATCCCAAGCATGCATATCTCACTGCATGAAAAAACTGACCTGGAATCCCATCCTCAGGCCTCTTCTCCTCCTCCTCCTCCTAATGTCTGGCAATATCCACCCTAACCCTGGTCCTCTCACTACCTCCATGCCCACACACTCAGCAGGTGGATTGCTTATTGCCACCCTTAATGTCTGCAGCTTACTAAAAAAATGGGACTCATTCCAAGGGTGGGTCAGGCAACATCAGCCTGTCATCATTGCCCTGGGTGAAACCTGACTCTCCGCCTGTATCCCTGACTCCTCGATATAGACAGCTCCGACATTCACTGGCATGGTGCAGCCATGCCTGCAAAAGAGAGCAGGGCATTGGAAGTAGGGGAAGCACACCTACGAAAACTCGTATGGTGGCACTATGTTTCTTGCACATGCGTGCAAGCAAACATAAAAATTGGAGGGTGTTTAACAGAGGTTACAACAGCAAGGCTGTGAATGAGCTTGGTACATCCAGCAGACCGGGGATTGATTCCCACAGCCTCCACTTGCATACTGTGTGACCCGGAGCAAGTCACTTATCCTCCCTGTGTTCCTGGGTCGCTCCTATAAATGGGCCTTGTTCCTAGTGGGAATTACCTGGTTACCAAAGAATAAAAATAACTAGAAAATAACAGTATAGAAATGATTTACTATTACTTTTAAAGTATATTTTAACATTATCAATGGCTTTTGAACAGGATTGATATACTTATTAGTTATAAAAAAGGGTGAAGCCGGAGGTGGAGTTTGGGGTGTAGTCTAGCATCCAGTTTTCACCTTATCCAAAGGTGGTGACCATATTTCAGCAAGACAGAACTTTCGGGCCTTGTTGTAGTCCAATTTTATTTCCTGAGATTGAATGAGCACTCTTTTTGTTGATGGCACTAAATAGATTATACAGGTCTTGACTATGAAATATAAAATAAATGTACAGTAAGCATACTGTATATAATTTCAGGTCTTTATTACTGTACAAGGTACAAGGCTAAGGCAAGAGTTAATAAAATACACAACTAACTAATATACTAAATCACAAACACACAGACAATACACGTAAATAAATATATATCATGTTTTATTTGAACATGAAGCAGTACACTGTACATCCAAAAAATGATGCACACGTTCAAAACATGTTTAAATCATAGTAGGAATTCCCTAATATATCACAGTGTAGATCTGATGCACATAAATATCTTATTAAGTTTGAAAATTAAAAATACATTCTTGGATATAAATATGGGGAAATAATTATTCCTTAGATGAGGATTGCTCATTCGGTAAGAAAACTGTTTTGCTGCATGGATCCTAACTGGTAATGGCAGGGTACAGCATCACAGCTGCACACACCCACTGATTGTTACCGTACACCAGTGTCAATGAGTCATAATTTATTAAAGAAGAGGTGCAAATATAAAGGAACGAGTGAATATACTGTAAACTGTTAAGAAAAATCATGGTTTGCTAACAATCCTCTTGTAAAGTTAAGCTCAACAGATATTAATCCATTGCAATACATCCTTACACACAAATGTATGAGGGTTTACAATTTCAAGGACAATATACAAGGGATGGGTGATATATCGTGGCCCTTTAATATGAGGCTTTGAAATGCCTGTCCCTTTCCTCATTAAAAGCCCACTAGTCATATTCTCATACCTAGAAAGATAGAATTTGATGGCAGAAGGAGCTCAAAAGCCCTTTGAGTCTGCCCTTACTGTACTACCTCATCCCACTGACTGACTTTCTTAGTAGGTTGTATCTCACCCCCTCCTATCCCACCCCTCAAATCCTTGCTGCCCCCTTGGGGACTATGATCCCCTTTGCTTTGTCCCAACTGTGTTTAAATCCATTAAGGGTAGCTGCCTCCAACTTCTGCCAGCAGTCTGTTCTATGGTTCTACCACCCTCTCAGTGAAGTAGAACATTCTCACGTTTCTCCTGAATTTGTTCCTTACTAACCTCCATTAATGCCCCCTAGTGACTGAATCCATATTTCTTACGAATAGGTCCTCACTGTTTACCTTGTTCATACTCCTGAGAAACTTACATGTTTCAGTCATGTCTTCCTACTCCCACCTGGCCTTCAGCGAATACATGTTTAGGGCCACCAGTCATTCCTCACAGGATCTACCCTGCTTGCCTTGGATCATTTTGGTGACCCTTCACTTTCCTGACTGTAATCTGTTGATGTCCTTCCTCTGATCAGAAATTATCCTCAAACTAGGATTTGAAAGTATCCTGTATGCACCTTGCAACAGCCGCATGTAGTAAAGTAAATTCCCAGTATGTGTACTCATGACATGCAAGGAATAAAGGAACATGGAATGCACAAATGGAAATGGGTGTTTGTACAACTGCATAAAAAATGGAGTGCATGGATATGCTGTCATCTACACGTGCCTGGACCAGTGTAATGAACATGCACAGTACCAATCCTGCAACATCAATATTGCAACCAGTGGTAAAACATAATACCACTGTACCCCTTGCCAGTGAGAGGGCTACCACATCTCCATCACAGTAATCAAGAAATACAACACCATTGCTGAAAAGCACCCCCAAACACACACACGCACACACATACAATATTTATGTTCTCACACATGATTGACAGCACGAAGCACACAGGCAACTGTCTGTACAGGCAAATATATTTAATGGTGCCAGTATGGGGTTCAGGCAGCTACCATGAGCAAATAAGTTTCCTACTCTTTTGCCCTCTTCTTTACTGTGCCACTAGGTACCATAGAGCAAACTTCCTCAACACCACCACTTTCAAATGGGCAGTCGTTTCTCCCCATGGGGCCTCCTATAGCAAGATTAGCCAGCAAATGTCTCCCTGATAACCCTGCAACACATGCAGTAAGTGTATGCATGTGTCAGCCACCCTGGACACACAGCTGTCCTGCTCCCCTATTTCACCCACCTTGTGTCTTCTATATTTTCTTGCTGTCTTGTGTTTTTGACTAGCCAGGATTTGAGTAGATCTTGGAAAGGTAGGAACCTTAGAATTCAATATGTTAAACTGACATGCTATAAAGTGAGGTATAGGTTGGTTCTGTTCACTATTATCGTGCTCCTTTCTGGTGACATCCACTGTAACCCTGGGCCCCAGCACACTGAAGCAGTAATCAACACATCAGAAGTTTTGATTACTGACAAATTAACATTTGCACACTGTAACATGTAGTAGTAAAAACCTTTATTTTTAAAATAGAAAAGATGGACAAGTCACATCATTAGGACCAAAGTCCTATTTGCAAGATGGTCCTGTATTTGCATAAAGTTACAACATAAAACATAAAACATTAACGGTTTACAAACACATAGGCCCAGATATTCAAAGGGGTTGCACCTGGAGCAACTGAGTTGTGCTGGCGCAACCCCAGTAATGCGCCCCGGGGCAATGTTCAAATGAGGTACTTGCGCAGTGCAAGTCCCGATGCACTAGGGTGCAATGATAATGTATACAGCGTATCCGAAGGAGTGTGCCCATGCATATGCGGTACATCCTGATATTCAGCCTGGGATGTGCGGCACATATAGTGGCACAGCTCTTAGATGCACCACATACTGGGACACAAAGTTGAGCACAAAAAAAAACGGTTCAAATGCTGGCCACCCACAGGCAGGCTGCGGTACTGCATGGCACAACACAGCACCCGCCAGCCGTGTTGTGTACCCTGGTGGTCTAGTGGCAACCCCCTCCCTGCCCATAACCTGATCACTGAGAAATAGGAATAGCTTCAGTCCCTGGTAGTCTAGCAGTACCCCCCTCCCTGAGCCCCGAGCCATGTACTACTAAGATCACCCCAGTCCCTCATAGTCCAGTGGTCTCCCCTCCCCAAGCCACAATCTGTGTTTATATACCACAACCCCTTTCTCATTGGTAGTCTAGTGGTCCCCTTTCCCTGAGCCCAGATCTGTGTCGAAATACAAACAGCCCAGTCCCTGGTAGTGTAGCAGTACCCCCCACCTCACCCGTGTCCAAGATCACCTGTGTAGCGCAGTACACTACATCCATGGTGGTCCAGTGGCCTCCCCACACAGGCCCCCTGCCCACTCAGCCCCCCCCGTCATCGGCGGGCAGTTGCAACCCGCCGACATACTGCCCGGCTGCCCGCTGAATGACAGTATGCAATATGATCTGTCAGCTCATTCGCCCACCTGCCCTGCTCAACGCATGCAAATGGGGCCATAATGACATGTAAAGGACTCTATTTGTGCCGTGCATACGTTGTGGCCCCATTTGCATGTCCAGGTCTGAATATCTGGGACTTGCGCCCAGTGCAGCTACAGTAGCGCTGGAGCATTCCCAGTCCTACCTGTCTGGGGGGATGCGCCAGCTCATTGTATATGTGCCCTGTGCATTATGTGCTATATTCAGAGGTGATGCGCCATGGCACATCTCCTTTGAATAGCTCCCTTTCTTGCTACGGTGCACTTCAGTTGTGCTGCACCTCCACTTGCGCTGTTGCCAGGTGAATTCTGAATATTGGGCCCATAGTGTACAAAATATACTTTCATGCGTTTTCTCAAAAGCAGAGGGAATATATACAATACTCTATAAATTACTAAAAACATGTCCTCATATCTGCAACAGTACTAGTCATTGCACATGCACCTTGTGTTTAGTTCATGTTTCAGGTCTGCAACAAAGGACTTTGTACATTGATGAACTTTGTTTGTAACATGTTTTATCAAACATGCTAACATCAGGACATTGTCTCCTAAAATTGACCAATTAATGCACTGGGTCTATTCATATCAACCTGATTTCCTGGTTATTGCAGAGACCTGGTTAACCCCAAAGATTAATAACAAACTGATCTCAATAGAGGGCTATAATATTTAGTGCAAGGACAGAAACAGAAGGGGAGGCAGTTTACTGATATATGCTAACTCTGGTTTAGCATAAACCAACTATCATGTCCTGATTTAAATAACAGCATTGAACTGTTTCTATTACAAATAAATTAAATCTGAAACCAGTCTGTCTTGTGTGTTTTTATTGACCCCAAAAAACACCTGTTGCTCAGTTTGAAAGTTTAGAAAGGTTTGCATATGCAGCCCATGATGCCTTGCATTGTGGGGGCATGTGTGATTTTGTGTTTCTTTGAAACTTGGCTTCCTGGCCAAATGCCCTTTGGGGTAATCATTGCCTCAGTGCTTGCGCACAGAGGTTCTTTGTCTTTTAAATTGTTTTTTGTTTTAATTAGGTTCACCATAACATAACCCAGGTAGACCATCTTAGGGTAGCTGGTTCATTCCACTGAGGTGTCAACCAGACGAGGTATACTGATGAGTCCTGGTAGGACAAAACATGTGTCTATGTCTTCCGTTGGCACTCTTTGCAAACTGTGTGACAGGCCTTTTGGCACCATGCATTTTTGCTTAAAGTTAAACCAGCATAATATTCTGTGGTGATCTGCATATGCAGCCCATGATGCTTTGCATTGTGGGGGCATGTGTGATTTTGCATTTCTCAGAAAGGTTAGTTCAAAATGATAGTGATGGCCATGAAATTTTACTAACAGGATTTTAATGTAAATTGGCACAAGTTTCCATTCTTTAATTTTAGCTGACATGACTACTAACCTTGGATTAGAAACATTGATCAATGACCTAACCAGGATTACAGTAACTTGCAAAATACAGAATCATGGACTGCCTAATGTTGACAAATAGGTCTGATAAATATGTTCAAGCAAGTGTTTTGTCAGATACATTGTCTGACCAACAGTTCATCTTTTGTGTTAGTAATAAACTGAAAGTAAAAGATAAGTTGAACATCAGGACATTTTACTCATTTAAAACATTTGACTACATTGTTTTTATGTCATCCTCCTTCTTCCCTAGGGATTCCAGTACACACACTCCCTCCCTCCCTCACTCCATGGCTCTCACTCTCTTTCTCTGCCTTCACATATCCACTCGCAGGATCCTGTCTGTTTTCAGTTTCTACCTTCCTCTCCCTTTACCCATTTGATATTGTCTTTTGCATATGTCTAATTGTGAGTTTCTGTGATGGACTCAAGTATATTTGCATCCAACCTTGTACCGCAATCTACTGATGTTACATTCGTTGTATTACCATGTCTATGTATTTGTTCTGTTCCTTGTCCAGGACCACCTTGAAAATGAGCTTGCTCTATGGTGTTGATGCCTGGTTAAATAAAGTTTGATTGATTGATTGATTGATTGATCTAGAACATGTCAACTGGGAACTGAGTTGATCCCAGAAAAAAATGAGGCGTGTTCATACTTGACAAGTATTTTTTCTGAAATATGTGACAAGTATGCTCTGGTAAGAAAACAGAATGTTAAGTTAAACCATTCTCTGGTATACACCTTATCTAAACTCTTTACATAGGTTGAGAGATCATATTTGGAAAAAAGAAGGAAAAAAAACTTATTGACATTGGCAGGACTGTAGAGCTAAAAGGAATTTCTATCTTAAAGTGGTTTTGTCAGCAAAACAGCAATACATAAAGGTGAAATTGCACAAGAACAAAACACTGAACCCATGTATGTTTTGGAAAGTAGTAAAGAGTCCCAATTTGCTCAGTTCTTCTGCAATTCTGTACTATTTTCTAATAGATGGGATAAAATTGATGATCTGAACTCTACAGTGAATGCCTTTAATGACTATTTCATAACCCTAGGTCAGACTAATTAGACTACTGATGGTCATGATAATCATACTTCCAGTACAGGGCCTCGTGTGCCACCAGTGGCCTTAACTGACAAGTGTGCTCCTTTCACACTAACAGCTTTTTCTGTGAATGAAGTTCAGGCTGCCCTGTTAAAACATGACGTAGCTAAAAGTGAGGGGTTTGATGGTCAGCACCCTAGATTACTAAAGTATGCTGACCCAGTAATTTGTCATCCCTTGACTTACTTATTTAATATGTAAATCAGATATGGTTTCCCTAAACTTGGAAACTCGCTAAAGTAACACCAATTTTTAAGTCTGGTGATGACAATCTGCTCCCTTACTATTGTCTGATCTCGCTGCTCTCTGTTGTGTCAAATTCTTGGAGAGGTTAGTTGAAAAATGAATTTCAAATTACTTGGCAGAACACCAGGCACTACATGTGAATCAATATCAGCAAAGTAAGAATGAATACAGCTACACATCAAAACACCACATAAAAAACTCCAGTGCTAGGAGACTATAAAAATATTATTTTAATGAACAAATGAGTAACACACCCTCAGACAAAAAGCCGTCAACGTTTCACGTCACCCTAATGCTTTTTCAAGACCTTGAAAGACCAAGATCTTGAAAAAGCATCAGGGTTACGTGAAACATTGACAGCTTTTTTGTGTGAGGGGGCGCTACTCATTTGTTCATTAAAATAATGCTTTTATAGTGTTCTAGCATTGGAGATTTTTATGTGGTGTTTTGATGCGCAGCCGTATTATTTCTTACTTTGCTGTGATTGCCCTTTACATATCGTCTCCATCATGTGGTCCTGAGGCACCTCTACTCTGTTTATGTGAATCAGTCTGGCTTAACATTTGACCATGGCATGACCACTGCTCTAGTAAAGGTCATAAATGACTTCTGTGGAGAGGTTGATGGTGGCATGGTAGCGAGAGCAATTTTCAATGACCTCTCCAAGGCCTTTGATACATTATACAACAGTGGTAGCACCCTATATAAGTGAGTATTATTGAGCGGCTCAATATGAGTGACTCAATAATACCACTTGTGCTTAGGGTG
This sequence comes from Neoceratodus forsteri, assembly GCA_016271365.2. Lineage (NCBI taxonomy): Eukaryota > Metazoa > Chordata > Ceratodontiformes > Ceratodontidae > Neoceratodus > Neoceratodus forsteri. The sequence continues at coordinate 1,643,970,638 of CM028130.1, forward strand.
ACCGTTGTAAGAGAGTGAAGGATCCTGTACAGCAAGTGTAGTAGTAAACTATTCTTACTATAACAGGATATAGGCAGCTGTTTGGCCAAACCCTACTGAGATGTCCATTTGGTGTAGTGGCTAGAGTCACCGCCTACAGAGCCAGTGGACCTGGGTTCAGGTCTGACAGTAGAATTCTGTATTTTTCCTTTTTTTTTTTTAAGTTCACCCCCCTGAGTTAATTATATTATTTTGGGGGAGCGGGAGGCTTGCTCCCCACAAAAAAGAAGTATTTATATTGCTATTATTTGAGCAGCTGAGGACCATCGCTGATTTCAGAAGTTGCTGTTTCTTTCGGTCGCTCTGTTGCTTTGGGTGATATTTGCATTATGGTTTGTGTGTGGTGCGATAAGGGAATCACCCTTATCACATAAATCCTACCACAACTTGTTGCTAAAAAGGCTAGTAACCTCTGTGGGGAGGTTGATGGTGCCATGGTAGCTGGAGCAATTTTTAATGACCTCTTCAAGGCCTTTGATACATTATACAACAGTGGTATCATCCTATATAGGTGAGTATTATTGAGCGGCTCAATATGAGTGACTCAATAATACCACTTGTGTTTAAGGTGACCATTGCAAGAGAGTGAAGGATCCTGTACAGTGAGTGTAGCAGTCAGCCAGCATCCAGAGGGGGAGTGGAGCGACTGCATCGGTGGTCACTGAGGGGATCAGACTGTGCTCATTTTCAGTCCCAGCAGTAGTGGGAGGTCTGGAACTGTTGCTTGTCTGTTGTGACCACATTGGCGGCTGCTAAAAGAGGAAGGGAAGCTGTTTTTGGCTGCAATGGAGGCGGGAGGGATCTAGGTTACAATTGGCGATCTAAGCAAGGAGGAGGAGTGCAAGGGGGCCTAAACCAATCACAAGGCCTCAGGTGCTAAAATTCAAAAAACTTGTGGCTGGGCATTAAGGGCAGGCCCAGCCACCTTCTTCTTCAGTTTTGGTGAGCATCCAGAGGGGGAGTGGAGCTACCGCATTGGTGGTCACTGAGGGGATCGGACTGTGCTAATTTTCATCTGCAAAGGCAGCGAAAGGTCCGGGACTATTGCTTGTCTGTTGTGACCAAATCGGTGGCCACTAAAAGGGGATGCAAAGCTGTTTTTGGGCCACAACGGTGGAAAGAGGGCTCTAGGTTGCAATTGGCAACCTAAGCAAGGAGGAGGAGCGCAAGGGGGCTTGAGCCGTTCACAAGGCCAGACGCTAAAATTTGAAAAACTCACAGCTGGGCATTAAGGGAAGGCCCAGCTGCCTTCTTCTTTAGTTTCAGCCAGCATCTAGAGGCTGGAGTGGAGTGACCACATCGACGGTTGCTAAGGGGATCGGACTGTGCTAATTTTCAGCTGCAATGGCAGCGGAAGGTCTGGGACTGTTGCTTGTCTGTTGTGACCTCATTGGTGGCCACTAAAAGGGGAAGGGAAGCTGTTTTTTGGCCTCAACAGTGGTGGGAAGGATCTAGGTCACAACTGGTGACCTAAGCAAGGAGGCGGAGCACAAGGGGGGCCTGAGCCAATCACAAGGCCAGGTGCTAAAATTCAAAAAACTCATGGCTGGGCATTAAGGGCAGGCCCAGCTGCTTCCTGAAGACTAGAGACTGAACAGTAAGGTAGCTAATTCATCCCGCCCACCCTCCCAAGCCCGGCTTCTATTAAATGGGGAGAAGAGGTGTGTCCTAGTGGGGATAAGGCACTGATTGGTACTGATTACCTGATGATAATCTAGTGAAATCTGTTAGCTCTGTTATCCCCTTAAAGGTTAACCAAGTCTAAACTGTTAGAGGAGTTAGCAGCAAAGGTGTCTACCTAGATAAGGAGCAGGCTTTTATGACTGTGGTTTCATCTGATAGAACTGATTTATAGCCTTACATGATTAAAGAACTGTTAGCTGCTAAATTGTTTGCTTAGATAGGAGCTGGTTTCAAGGGTTTCTGGTTTGTCTGCTAGAATTGTTAGGGGCCATAGGTCTGATCTGGTACACCCCAGTATGGCCACTTGGAGTAGGGTGAGGGGTACTATTCCAGGGGAAAGAGATTGGGCTAAGGGGGACGGTCCCAATATGTCTAGAGAAGAACAATCAGGGAAGCCTCCAGCCACCATGGCAGGCATCTTTGGAAGGGTTATAGGTTTCACAGGCTGTGGGGTGGCAATAATTCTAGATTGGGCCTGAAGGGAGGGAGGCTGCCTACTCTGCAGACAGTTATTTCAGATCAGGGGTGAGGTAAATTGGTTAACGAGAGAACTGTAGGAGTTGGGGGTTGTGACAAGGGATAATGGGAGGGGTTATGGGTGGCAGTTGGGAGGGGTTGAGGTGAGGCCGGGGCATGGCTTAGCAAATGGGGTTGTTACGTTTCAACAATCAGGAGGGGAGAACTTAGGGAACGTGGACCTTTAGCCAGGGAAGCTGAAGCCAGGGAGATAATAAATTGGGTAAACGGTCTGATTCAAAAGAGGGGGGAGGGGGTCAGGGCAGGAGAGACTGATATGGGGCAGCCTAAAAGAGTTGGCAGTGGGAAAGTAGATCAAAAGGAGGATAGGATGGGAGGAGTGGACAAGGGGCAGACTAGAGGGGCAACCAGGGGGAAATCAGGGCAAGAAAAGGAGGCTGGCATAGAGTGTTACAATAAATTTGAGCTATTATGCAACCTAGAAGGTGAGGAAGGGGCAGGCGGAAACAAGAGAAATGAAAGTGAGACCGGAGTGAGGGAGATGGAAACCCAAAGGGGGTTAGGGACCAGAAATGAAATTGCTAGAAATAGTACGAGAGGGGGAAGAAGGAACTTACATGTTAAGCAGAAGGGGGAGAGGCATCATTTAGCAGGAGTTGGGGTTGAGGGCATGATACGCAAGAAACTGGAAGAAAAGGAGGAAGGGAAGGGGAGCCCCTCGAGGAGGATGGATTGTACCAGAGAAGGGGGGCCTAGGTAAAGGGGACCCACAGGAGGCCACAGGAGGTAGAAGTATTAATATGAGAGGGGAGGAGAACGGAGTGGGAGAAGGGGAAAAGATCAGGGCCAAAGAGAAAAGCATGGACAATCAGGGGGAAGTTGAGGTAAGTGGGCATTAAAAGTGCACCAGGAAGGGGAGGGTGACAAGGAGTCCTCTCATAAGGAGGCAGGAAGACACCCAGGGGAAGGAGACAACAGATGGGGGGGGGTGTCACGTCAAGAGCACAAAACGGAGGAAATCAAAAGGATGAAAGGGGCTTTAAGGTTCTTCTCCTGGGGGACTCAATGATTAGGGGTATACATGGGGAGAGATGGGGATGCTAGCCAGGTCAAGATAGTGGGTAACTCTGGTCTGACAGTGCACAGGGCTAAGTTTCTGGTGTTCGAACTGGGAAAGGATTGTGTAAGGAAACCGGACTTCCTGGTGCATTTGGGGACAAATGACATAGAGGGAAATAGCGTACTGGAAATCCAAGCAAGGTTCCGAGAGCTGGCCAGAGTTTGTCAGGATAATGGATGCAACATTTCCTTTTCAGAGATTTTGCCAGTACCAAAGGCCTCTGTGGAGAACAAAACAAAGATCATGGAGGTAAATGACTGGCTTAGAAGATGGGAGGGAGGAAGAAAGGGGGTAGGAGTGTTGGGGGACTGGGGGGGGGGAGTTTGGGAGGACATGGGACTGTACACCAGGGATTGGCTTCCCCTTAACCTGATAGGGAAGGAAGTCCTTAAACAGGGGTTGGTGGACTTCATTCAAGCTAGGTGGGGTTTAAACTTGTGAGGGTGGGAGGGTCAAGGGAATGGCAGATTGGAAGGCCTTACCTCTCGATGAGGGGCCTGGCCTTCAGCCCTAAAGGGGGGACAACAGACATGGAGAGGATGATACCATAGGGGCAGAAGGACAATGGATGCATATGGTATCTGGGGGGGCATGGCAAAGGGGAGCAGGGACAAGGGTTGGGGGTGGTGTTAGTAAATGCCAGGAAGTTTGGGAAATAAGTTGCTGGAGTTCCAGGCCAAGCTGTTCAAAGGAGAGGTAGATATGGCGGCGGTCACAGAAACTTGGGCCAACACAAACCATGATTGGGACCTTAATGTGAGGGGGTACACAATGCTTAGGAAGGATAGAAAGGAGGGCAGAGGGGGAGGAGTGGCTATATTCATTAGGGATAGCATAGAAATTTCTAGGGTGGAAGAGGCAGAGGGCAACATGGATGCCTTATGGGTCATCATGCGAACCCCGGCAGGTGGAAATGTCAAGCTGGGTGTGGTATATAGGCTCCCAGGGATGGGGGATGTTCTGGAGGATTGTCTGCTGGAAAACATTAAAGCCCAGTGTGGACCAAAAGGGGAGGGGGTGGTGTTGATGGGGAAACTTAATATGCTAGCTACTCACTGGGGAACCATTACTTCTAAGGTGGCCAAGGAGCAGAGGCTGCTGGATGGCTTCCAGAATGTGTTCTTCACTCAGCACGTGTTAGAGCCTACAAGAGATGGGCATGTCCTGGACATGGTTCTGGCGGATGGGGATCTGGTGAGGGATCTGGCAGTAGAGGATCCCCAGACTGGGAGTGACCATGATACTGTCTGGTTTTGTATAACTTTGAGGGAAGGGGGGACAGTTCTAGGACACTGGCAGTGGAATTCAGGGGGTTGGATTTTAAGAGCATGGGAGAAATTCTCAAGGATCCTTTGAAAGGGATTACATCAAGGAAAGAGGCGGAAGGGAGATGGGAGGTCATAAAACGGGGACTTCAGGAGGCAGTTAGGATCTGTGCAAAGGTGAAGCATAAGGGAGAGAAGTCACATAAACTGAGCTGATGCTACAGGGAGGTTCAGGAGGTGGAAAGGGAAAAGAAGGCTGCCTACAGAGAATACAAAAATGAGAGGGGATAGGGAAAAGGAAACTTACCGTCTTGCATCCAAACAAGTCACCCATAAGGTGAGGGGGAAAAGTCCAGTAAAGAGCAGTGGCTGGCACAGGGGACCTGGGGTGGGGAAAAGGGGTTCTTTAGGTATACTGGGGAGCAGAGAAAAACCAAGGGCCAGATCGGCAGATTGAGAACAGAAGGAGAGTGGGTGGAGGAGGCAAGCGACCAAGCGGAGGTATTAAATAATTACTTTGCCTCAGTGTTCACTAGGGAGGGGGATGGGAAATTTACAGAGCAGGAGGGGATGGAGTTAGAAGGGGCAGCGGGTAGGTTCAGAGGAGTGATGGATAAGGTAAAGGCGGGTACCCCAGGGGTTTCACACCAGGATAAATCGGCCAGTAAGGGGGGGACAGATGATGCTATCCCCACTGAAAGGGTGTGAAAAGCCCTAAAAGGCCTAAAGAAGGAAAAATCTCCAGGGCCAGATGGCATACAGCCGAGAGTTCTATGGGAGTTGGAGGATGTACTGGCTGCACCTCTGGCGGAGCTCTTCAACAGGTCGCTTGAGACAGGGAGGGTGCCTAGGGATTGGAGGGAGGCACATGTGGTGCCAATCCATAAAGGGTGGTTGAGGGAAGTCCTGAGTAACTATAGACCTGTCAGTTTGACGTCAGTGGTAGGTAAGATAATGGAGAGTATACTGAAGGAACATTTGAGGGGGGATCTCGGAGGAGAAGGGATGCCTGGATAGTCAACAACATGGGTTTGTGCCAGGTAGGTCATGTCAAACTAACCTTGTGGAGTTCTATGATTGGGTAACATCAGAACTAGACGGGGAAAACCTGTGGATGTACTGTTCTTGGACTTCAGCAAGGCGTTTGACTCAGTCCCTCACAATGGCCTACTGGAGAAACTGAGGGGGATGGGACTAGGCCCATTGCTGGTCAGATGGCTAGGAAACTGGCTGCCTGGGCTCACTCAGAGAGTAGTGGTCAGTGGGGAGATTTTGGCCCTTAGAGGGGTCATTAGTGGGGTACCACAAGGATCGGTTCTGGGGCCAATCCTGTTTAATGCATATGTCTCAGATATCAGGGAGGGTATAGGGTGTGAAATGAGTCTCTTTGCTGATGACTCCAAGCTGGGAGCAGTGGTGGAAGGGGAGGAGGGGAGGCTGGCCCTGCAAAGGGTCCTGGAGACCCTGAATAGGAGGGCTCACAGCTGGAAATTAAATTTTAACTCATCCAAGTGCATGGTGTTACATCTCAGGTGGAGAAACCCCAAACACGAGTACACCCTGGGTGGGGAGGTGCTGGAGGCCATGGCAGGGGAAAAAGACCTAGGGGTCCTAGTGGACGCAAATATGAATAACTCTGAGCAGTGCAGGAGGGCGGCTGTCAAGGCTAACAGGATGTTGGGCTGCTTCATTAGGGGATCACCTCAAGGTGCAGGGAAGTGATTCTGCCACTGTACAATGGACTGGTTAGACCATACCTTGAGTACTGTATGCAGTACTGGAAACCGCACTTGAAGAGGGACATACAGCTCCTGGAGAGGGTTCAGAGGAGGCCACTAAAATGATATGGGGTCTAGGGGATTTGACGTATGAGAAGAGACTAGAGGAGCTCAGCCTGTTCTCATTGGAGGAGAGGAGGGACCAGGGGGACATGATTGAAGTCTTCAAGTACCTCAAGGGAATTAATAAGGCAAATAAGGAGGGGATCTTTAGACTAAAGGAGGGTGGTATCACCAGAGGGCATGGTTTGAAGTTGGAAGGTGGAAGGATCGGGGGGAAAGAGGAGGAGGTATTTCACTGAGAAGATGGTGGAACCTTGGAATGCGCTGCCTGGTGAGCTGGTTCTGGCTTCTGCGGTAGAGGGGTTCAAGGGAGGGTGGGACAGGTACAGAAAGGGGATGAACCAGGGGTTGGCTTGTACAAGGGGAGCTGGGATGGATGACAGGAGAAACAGAAATGCGATGAAGGGGGATGGCCTCGGTATCCACCTAGGGTTCTTCTGAGGCACGAGAAGACTCGATAGACCATAAGGCCTAATCTGCTGACAAATAGTATGTTAATATGTTAGTATGACTGGACTTCCATAGCCATTTGATTAGCTGGTTTGCCAGTTATCTAACAAACAGGCACCAGCTGGTCTCCATAGGATGAGTTTACTCAAGGAAAAAGAGGGTGAGAAGTGGAGTTCCTCAGGGTTCTGTCCTGGGACCACTCCTCTTCTCACCTTTTATAAATGCTGTACAGGTCCTGCAGAGTGACACAGCCATCCATCTTTACGCAGACAGTACTGTCGTCTATGGCTGGAACCCTGACCCCTTGTTGTTTCAGAAAAAATTACAATCAGCTTTTGATGAAATTAAATTATTTTTGACAAACATGAACTAATAATAAAAGAACAGAAGATACAGGTTATGCAGTTCATGGTGGTACACAGAATGAATCAATTTCTATCTATACGAGCAACAATACAAAACGTACCCAGTTACAAGTACTTGGGGCTATGGCTATGGCTAGATGAAAGCTTAAAATGGGATCACCATTTCACCATTTCACAAGATTTTCAAAAAAGGTTAATGCCAGAATTGGATCCATGTACCGAAATACACCATATTTTTCAGCGGATGCGAGAAAGAAATTGGTACAGACCATGATATTTCCTTTATGCAATGATGGTGACATTGTATATGCTGATATGCCAAAAATTCATTCTCGCGGTTAGACAAGCTATACCATAAACTGGCTCATTTTGTCCTTCTTTCCCCAAAGCATACACATCATTGTATTGTGCTTAGATCTCTTAACTGCTTATCTCTGGAGCAAGTAAGCAATTGCACATATTAACTTTTATGTGGAAGTGCGTTAAAAAAAAGGTACCAGTGTACATTTCTCTGTTACCTTCATACTGACCTCTTAAATCTGGACTAAGGTCAGTTAAAGGTTTTGAACTTACTGTCCCTAGGGTAAATACCCAAATTGGACATCTGTCTTTTTCTTTTAAAGGTCCTAAGCAATAGAATGCTTTCCCACACGTACTATATTATAATATTGATGATTTACTGTCTGCCAGCTTTACAGCAATGGTTTAAATCTAGCTGTTCAGTACATTGTGACTCTTGTGAGACTCTTTAAGTCTGGCTGTGTATTACATTTGTTGCGCTGATGATGTGCAGAATATTTTATTTTATGTTACAGTATTGCATTCGTCAGTTATTTTGTAACTGTAACTAAATTATGATGTACTTTGTTACAAACTTTTAATGTTGTGCTCCCAGAAGGCCATTAAAATTGAGCATCTGCTCAACTAATTGTCATCTCTTCCTATTTAAGATAAAAAACTTGAAACTTGCCCCCTGTCCTGAAACTCAGAAGAAACATAGCCTTGAAGGCTTTGTGATGGTCCACTGTGGGGCTCTTGTCAGCAAAGGTCTGGTCCCTAAATTCCAGTTTTCTACGAACAGTCCTGCTGGCCTTCCAGCCTGACCCTGCAAAGAAACACAAACATGTCAGTACAACAGGATGGTCACACCTCAGTACCTACTGATGTACGCAGTTGCCACTGGCTTCTTTGTATTTTTATTTTAAGTGGCCACTGATCAACCTACTGTGGTTGGAAGGTGGATAGCCACTCTCATCCACATACCACCCTAGGTATGCCCTGGAAAAGACTTAGGGGAGGGTGGCCTCCCTCCATCCCACGCCTGCTTGCAGCATGGCATTACAACTTTCAGATACTCGGATCATATTTTTCATGGCATTGGCTGCTCGATACACAGTGCCTGTCATGATTCAGTTTTGACAGAGAGACTGTCAGCTGCTGCATGATTACTGGTCACCAATACTGGGCATTCACAGGTCATATACAGTACTATATATGGAGACAAGAGTTATGTCAGTGTAAACCTAATACAGGATGCCATGAGGTCATCCCAGCTTGTAGCAGGGGACATGATCGGGGTGGTCTTCCATATCATTGCTCTGCTAACTAATATCCTGAGTATGATCACTCATGTGGGCAACTCTATCAGAGTCCTAAAGACCAAGACCAGACTGAGGGCCCTCAAGGAAGCCCCCTACAGAAAGTATGGCTTTGCACATGTTACTGATGCAATACACTTCACCAACATCATGATAATGGCCATTCCCTAAATTAGAAGCTGTACAGAAACTAAAAAGGTTATCGCAGCATGAACGTGTAAGTGAATGTCAATTTCAATGGCATAATCATCAGTGCTTGTGCCAAGAGCCTTTAATCCAGTGATGACACATTAAACGTAAAGCCCACACAGGTGCATAATAGTCATATGCTGGATGACTGATACGTGGGTATGACATCATAAACATGCCTGCAGGTAAACTATATAGATTTTGTGACATAACAGTATTCCTCCACAGAGGTCAATGATTATTCAATCTGGATATACCCGATTATGCCTTGCCATGCACCTGCCATAAATGCAGAGGCCAACTACAGTTTAGCCCACTGGTGGACCAGGCTGTTTTCCTGGATGCTGTCCTGGTGGGCATGAGTGTTGCCCTGCCCTGCACTTGACACTCCCTAGCGCTGATCACCTCCTAGAATCAGGACCCCTGCCAGCTGTCCACAGACATCAGACCATCCCTGCTGCTGCTCAACAGGCAATAGCAGCAGTTCCCTGGTACTCGAGGGAAGGACTAATTTTGAACTAAGCCCACAAATCTTGTACAAAGACTTGGCATGATCACATACCTCTGCAGTTTTCCCAGACACTCTTCTGGTGGTCATAAGCATTGCCCTGCTCTGCACTTGACCCTCTCCCGTGCTGATTATCTCCTGTCCTCAGGAGACCTGCCAGCAGTTCACATACATAGTCACCTCCCTGTTGCCACTTGACAGCTAATTGGAGCAACTCCCTGGTGCTCGGGGGTGGGACTAATTTAAAACTAAGCCTGAAAGTCCTGTACAAATACTCAGTGTGGTCACAGATGTCTGATGTTTTCCCAGACGCTCCCCTGCTGGTCATGAGAGTTGCCCTGCCCTGCGCTCGACCTTCCTCAGCACCAATCATCTAAGGGCCTCAGAACCCCTGCCTACAGTCAACAGATATGGGACCCTGCCTGCTGCCACTCAACAGCCAATCAGGACAGCTCCATGGTATTCAATGGTGGGACTAATTTCAAGCTAAGCCTGAGAATCTTGTACAAACACTCAGTGTGGTCACGGACTTCTGCTGTTTTCCTGGATGCTCTCCTGGTGGTCATAAGGGTTGCCCTGCCCTACAATTGATCCTTTCCAGTGCTGTCTCCTGATCTCAGGATCTCTGCTGCAGACATGGACATGGGCCCTTCCCGCTGCTGCTCAAAAGCCAGTCAGAATGTCTTCCTGGTGCTCAAGGGTGGGACTAATTTCAAACTAAGCCCGCAAATTCAGTGTAAAGACCTGGTGCGGTCACGGATCTCTGCTATTTTCCTGGAAGCTCTCCTTGTGGTTGTGAGGGTTGTGCTGCCCTGCACTTGACTCTCCCCAGCACTGATCACTTACTGGCCTCGGGACCACTGCCTGCAGTCCACAGACATCAGACTTTCCCTGCTGCCACTCATCAGTCAATCAGATTGGCTCCCTGGTGCAGGGCTCAACCTTAACCTTTTTTTGCACTAGCCAGCAGGGCAAGTTGATTCAAAATTGCACTAGCCCTTAATTATAATGGTAAATTTTGATCACTTTTACAGGAAACAATGCAAGCAAAGCCAAGAAATACTCTGATTATTGCACATTTATCCTGCTCCCACATTGCTTCCAGCTCCCCAGCAGAAAAAAAGACTGCAATGCCATCACAGACAGTGACCCCACCAATTGTTTCATACCATAGCCTCCTCTCTTCCTGCCCCCCACAAAACAAACAGAGAGAGGATATCACAACAGCAAATGTTCAATCAAGCAGTCCTAGCTCTGTGCACAGAATAGCTGACATCATCATGCGCCTCACCACACTGTCACCATCACCCACAGGTCAATAAACAGAGTCAGGCAGAGAAAGACACTCTTGGTCCCCACCCTACAGTCAACTGAAGACCTGCACTTTTGAAAGTTTTTGTACAGTCTCAAGTGAGCCAGGAGCACATCTAAGATTCCTTCGGGGTGAGGGCTAGACAAACCTAAGGGGCTTGGGAAATTGAAAACTATGAGCTTTTTATTTGTAAAAGCATTGATTTTAATAAGCTCTGCCCCAACAATAACAGATTTTTCTTTAACATTGTCCTTTCATCAGCCCAGGGGAAACAGTACACAGGCATAACACTATACTATTTCTATTTCTGTATAGGATGATCTGTGTGCCCCAGGAATGTCTATTTCAAGGTTTCAAATTATGTATTTTATTGAGGTTTATTTTTGTATCATACATGATCCAAAGCTTTGTTTTTTGGCTGAACGGACGTGCTGAGTGGGATACGGGTGGAACTGTATGATGGTGGTGGCTGGCATGGTCCATTTAGAAGAGCTAGGGACCCCCTACACTTGCCAGTAATGGCAGCTATGGATTATGGATTGTCACTTCAGAGTCTGGTCTGCAGTGGTGTCCAGGGAAAGAACAGAGTTAAGAGACTTGGAAGGGAGAGAGAAGTTATGGTGAGGCTGGGATAAAACCCACCACCTGCAGGGCCGATCCTGTATACCTCTTTGCATTTTGTCACTGAAATGTTGGATACAAACACTCAAAATGTAGAGAAATGAGGGGCACTGCTCTTAGTAATATTGGACAAATTGTTAGACATAGACTCATTCAAAAAACTGGAACCTAGTGACTTAACAGCACTCTTCCCTTGATCACACCCTGGACACTAGCTGAAAAAAACAGTGGAATGATAATGACTCACATTGAGTCTTTTTTGGGGTCCCTCTCTTGAACTGCCAGATAATTGCAGCTCTTAATGAGCTGTTAATCACACCTGGCCATCTGGAACATTGAGAGAGATTAGCATGAGAACTAGAGAATGCTAAAGTAGAGACATTTTTAATTTCATTAACAGCCATGAAAATCTGCACTAGTCAAGATGGGCAAGTACAGAGTTAGCTGCACTAGCCCTGGTCAATTTGCACTAGTGCTTGGGCTAGTAAAACAATGTTAAGAGTGACCACTGCCCTGGTGCTCAAGGAAGGGACTACTTCCCAGCTAAGCCCGCAGATGCTGTACAGAGACTCAGTATGGTCAAGCCCACTGCTGCTTTTCTGGAAGCTCTCCTGGTGGCCATGAGCATTGTCTTGCCCTGCACTTGACCTTCCTCAGCAATGATTGTCTCTTGGCCTTCTACCTCTGCCTGTAGCCATTGGACCCTGTCCACTGCTGCCCAACAGCCAATCAGAGTGGCTCCCTGGTGCTCAAGGGTGGGACTAATTTCAAACTAAGCCCACTAATGCTATAAAAAGACCCAGCTGGACACAAATATCTGCTGTTTTCCTGGATGCTCTCCTTGTGGTTGTGAGAGTTGCTCTGCCCTGCATTTGACCCTCCCCTGTGCCAGTCACCTCCAGGCCTCGGGACCACTGCCTTAAGTCCACAGACATTGGACCCTTCCTGCTGCCGCTCAACAGCCAGTCGCAGCATCTCCCTCATGTTTGAGGGGGGACTAATTTACAAGCTAGTCCCAAATCCTGTAAAAAGACTCAACGTGGTCATAGACCTCTGCTGTTTTCCCAGATGCTGTCTTGGTGGTCATGAGGGCTGCCCTGCCCTGCACTTGACCCTCCCCAGTGCCGATCACCTCCTGGCCCTGGGACCTTTGCCTGCAACCCACAGACATTGGACCTGCTCTGCTGCTGCTCAACAGCCAATTGGAGCAGTTCCCTGGTGCTTGAGGGCAGAACTAATATCAAACTAAGCTTGCTAATCCTGTACCAAGACCCAGTGCGGTCATGGACTTCTGCTGTTTTCCTGGATGTACTCCTCATGGTCATGAGGTTGTCCTACCCCGCACTTGGCCCTCCCCAGTGCTGATCACCTCTTGGCCTTGGGACCCTTGTCTGCAGTCCACAGACATTAGACCTTCCCTGTTGCCACTCAACAGCCAATCAGAGCAGCTCCCTCATGCTTGAGGGTGAGACTAATTTCAAATTAAGCCCCTAAATCTTTTACAAAGACATGATGCACTCATGGACCTCTGCTGTTTGCATGTGTGCTCTCCTTGTGGCAATGAGGGTTGCCTCCCCTGCACTTGACCCTCCCCAGTTCTGTTTGTCTCCTGGTCTCAGGACCTCAGGCTGCAGGTCATGTACATTAGACCCTCCCTGCTGCCACTCAAGAGCCAATTGGAGTGGCTCCCTGATACTCAAGGGTGGGACTAATTTCAAATGAAGCCTGCTAATCCAGTACAAAGACCCGGCACGGTCATGAACATCAGCTGTTTCCTGGACACTCTCCTCATGGCAGTGAGGTTTGCCCTGCCCTGCATTTGACCCTCCACTGTGCTGATCACCTCCAGGCCTCAGAACCCTTGCTTGCAGTTCACAGATGTTGGACCCTCCCTGCTGCCACTCAACAGCCAATAGGAGCAGCTCCCTGGTGCTTGAGGGTGGGATTAATTTCAAACTAAGCCTGTGATGAATCCTGTACAAGGACCTGGTGCAGTCACGGACCTCTGCTGTTTTCCCTGATTCTCTCCTGGTAGTCATGAGGGTTACCAGACTCTGCACTTGACATAGAAACATAGAAACATATCTGATGGCAGATAAGGACTGCTTAGCTCACCTAGTCTGCCCGTTTCCCTACCTGATGGATAAGCTGCAGAGTCTAGTTAACCAACAGCTTACTTCCTCCTACCCCCCACTAGGATTGCTTTATGTCTGGCCCATGCATTCTTGAATTCTCCCACTGTTCTTGACTCCACAACCTCCTCAGAAAGGCTGTTTCATGCATCCACAACCCTCTCCATGAAAAAATACTTTCTAACATTACCTCTGAGCCGTCCCCCCCATCTTCAAATTGTGCCCTCTTGTTCTTGCACATCTCTTTTTCTGAAAGATGCTACCCTCTTGGACTTTGTTAATTCCCTTGAGGTACTTGAAAGCTTCTATCGTGTCCCCCCTCTACCTCCTTTCCTCAAGGGTATACATATTAAGCTGCTTTAGTCTCTCTTCATATGAATTCTGTTGCAGATCCTGCACCATTTTGGTTGTCCTCCTCTGAACAGCCTCCACTCTGTCTATGTCTTTGCAGAGATGGAGTCTCCAGAACTACACACAGTACTCCAGATGGGGTCTCACCAACTGTCTGTACAGAGATATAATAACTTCCTGTTTTCTACTGTTGATGCCTCTCCCTATGCATTCCAGTATCTCCCCAGCCCACCTTACTGCCCTCTCACATTGCTTGCCCACCTTTAAGTCATCTGATATAATTACTCCCAGGTCCTTTTCAATTTTTGTTGTTGTTAGTATCTCACCCCCTATTGTGTACTCTTCCTTGGGTTTTTGTTTTCCAGGTGCATTACCTTGCACTTCTTTGCATTGAATCTGAGCTGCCATACATTTGACCATTCCTCCAACCTTGCCAAGTCCCTTTTCATTCTTGCCACCCCATCTTGTGTATCAAACCTGCTGCAGATCTTTGTGTCATCTGCAAAGAGACATACGTTTCCTTCCAGGTACTCTCCAATGTCACTAATAAAGACATTAAAGAGGACTGGTCCCAGTACTGAACCCTGCGGTACCCCACTAGTTACCCTTCTTTCTTCACTGTGGTCTCTGTTTACTATTACCCTCTGCATCCTGTTGTCCAGCCAATTTTTTATCTAGGCTATCACTTTGGGACCCACTCCAAGGCTGGCTAACTTGTATATTAATCTTTTGTGTGGGACTGTGTCAAATGCCTTGCTAAAATCTAGGTAGACCATATCCACAGCCCCTCCCTGGTCTACTACTTTTGTCACCCAGTCAAAGAAATCTATTAGATTCATCAGACATGACCGTCTCACTGTGAATCTATGCTGCCTTGGGTCCTGTGCTCCACTGGCCTCTAGGTACTCAACAGTTCTTTCCTTCAGAAGTGATTCTATCATTTTCCCTACCACTGAGGTCAAACTAAATGGTCTGTAGTTTCCTGCCTCTGCCATGCTCCCACCTTTGTGAAGTGGAATCACATCCACCCTTCTCCAGTCCTCATGTACCACCTCATCCTCCCATGATTTGTTAAAGAGAGTAGCCAGTGGTATCACTAGTTCTAGCATCAGTTCTTTTAGAATTCTGGGGTGAATCCCATCAGGCCCCATTGCTTTGTCCACCCTCAGTTTCAGGAGTTCTTTCAAAACCCTTTCTTATGTGAATGGACTTGTACTGATCCCCCTAGCCAGAGTGTTTCTCTTGTTTAGTTGGTATTACTTGGTATAATCGAACAGAAGAAGGCCGCGGCCCATTGTGACTGTTCCCCACACTGTGGGACATTATTTAATAATTTTCCCATATCCAAATATCTAGTTTGTTTTTAAAAGTTGTGGTACTAGGAGCCTCAACTATATTCTGTGACAAGGTATTCCATGCACTAGATGCCCTTACTGAGAAAAAGTTTCCCCTCTTACTAGTTCTATAATTCTTGACCTCAAGCTGTTTGTTGTGCAATCTTGGAGCATGTCTCCTTTTGGAGAACGTTAGACTACATTTTTCCATGACATCTGGTGAATTTAGTAAGTTATAGACCATAAGCCTCCCCATTCGACAGTACTAGGTCCAGAGCTTTTTCCAACTGAGTCAGCTCATTGACCAACTGGGTCAGGAAGCTGTTCTAGAATGCTTTAAGAAGGACTTGTTCCCTTGCACTCAAGGTGGCTGGGGTGCTCCAATCTACTCCTGGTAGATTGAAGTCTCCCACTATCATGGTGTTCACTAGCATTCCTCCACAGTGTCTGTGTGCTAAGGACTATGAGCAAGGGACATCATTGTGGGAGTCCGACTGTGAGTAATCCTAGAGAGGTGGCAGATGGCCATCCATGCTGCCCTGCATGATCCCTGGCTTCCTGCTGCCACTCCTGCAAACTAAGCTGCCCAGCCTTACTATCGGACATAAACTGAGAAGTGTAAGTCTCTTCTCTGGTCTACTAGTTACTGTGTAAGTGATGCAGCTGCTCAGCTTCTGTATGATACTAGGCCTTGCATTGCTCTGCTGAATTGTGTTAACACTGTGATAGGATATTGCATTAGCTACTTAACTATCATTTTTCTAAGTGTTCGTCAGTCAGGCAACCACAAGGTCAAACTGTAACCTATGGTACCTTAAAGTTTGTAATCTACAGTATCTTAGAGTTTATTTCTATTCATGTTTGCATATGAGACCATGTTTGTTGTCACATCTAGTCTCTTAATGTCTGTTAATCCTCCATTTACTAGCAAACTGAACTATGCCTAGTTATTGACAAATATCCTAGGGTTCCTGTGACCCCCTGCTTAATCTTTGCTGAGTTCCTGTTGCTTAGGGTATAATTGTGCAGTCCCTGCTAATATACTCCCTTGCTGACCGTAAACTAGCCAAATACTAAAAGACCTAGCAACTCCCTGTCTGGTGTCTGCTGATATCCTAAAACATCAGGGTTCACTGCTAGCCAATGTACTAAAACTTTCTATAGTTTGTCCTATTCCTGTTTCTCCCTGCCTATCATAGACTGTCAGCTGCGAGCCACCACCCAAGAAATAAGGACCCACTCCTCTATGACCTCTTACCAAATTCAAATTCTAATACTGACTCCCATGTAAATTCCAATACTGACTCCCATTGGAGATTAGTCTTTTTCTACCCCTGAGTTCTGCTAGGTGCTTTTTGGCTGACTTTTTCCCCAGTCTGCTGTCAGGAATCCCCTCCTCCCCCCCCACACACACACACAGTCACGGGCAAACACACTTGATGTACATTCTCCTGTTTGTCTGGACTGCCACCCTGATTGTGCACAGGTCCCAGTCCTATCAACAACAACTGTGCAGTTACACACATCCCTCCAACCTGTCTACTGTATGACTTTCTTCCCCTTTTTTGCTGGCTATATATGGGATATATCATAAATGGCACCTTTATATTCACTCCTACTCCCACCTCAGACTCTAATGGTGTCAAACCCTCCCTGTCAGCTACTGGCTTCCCATCAGTCTTGTTGCATCCCTCCTACTATCTGCTGGTGATATGGAGCCTAACCCTGAACCCCCTAATGTCTCATACACTGACCCTTTTTAGTCTGGACCAGGGGGCTACAATTGGCACATTAAAACATTAACAGTCTCAGACTCAAGTTACCTGATCTAGTGGCATGGCTGTCCCTATATAAGCCTGATGCCCTAGCTGTGTCCAAAACATGGAGGCAAAAAAGGAGGTGGTGTCCTCCTGTGTGTTAGGGACACCATCAGGGTGACAGAAATTCCCCAGCCTGCACTGGATCAGTCTCACTGTGATTGACTGGTAGTGAAACTCATGTTAAGGCATACTAAGCCCTTGTACATTGGCTGGGTACACAACCTTCCCTCTGTGGCTAAACCAGCCTTCAATGATTTCATTACCTGCTTGGGGTCCGTCTCACTCAATGAGTTATAAACCTTTGGGGATTTTAACCTCAGTTGGATTAGTGATGGCCCCTGCAACTTGAAGGCATCCTGCATGACGTGCACCTCAATCAAATCATTACTAAACCCACCTGCCACAATGCTAAGTTAGGAAACTATTCCCTCCTGGATTGACTCCTAGTCAGCAGAACACAATCAAACCAGGACATCTGGAATATTAGCTAACTTGCTCAGCAATCATTCCCCAATTTTTTGTAAAAAAAGATCCAGAAAAAAAGAGATGATTTGATACCTTTCATTGGACGAACATAGATGTTAGAATAGAAAATAGGTGCTTGAGCTTTTGATCACATAGAATCCTTCATCAGAAAGCCATGACAGTTGGTTTTGACGAATACACTTTCTTAAACTCCAGATCACACATAAAAAACAAATAAAAAATTGTTAAAAATCCCATTGGCCTAAACTGCTTTTAAAAACAACACTGGACCATATAAAGACAACAGTGTTCCCTCAAATGACAGGTATGTCAAGGTCAAAGGTCACCGAATAGATAAGCTTCTTCCCTGAGAACAGCCATAAAACACACTAAAGTTACATTTGTGCATCTGTCCATGCATTAGTAAATGTTTATGATTTTATTATTTATTTATTAAAAATTGGTAACCGGGAAAGGCACACTGAGCTGAAGCTCATTTCTAGGTGCAACCCGAGTAACTTTAAACCACAAGATAAAATAAGCTGAAAAAATGCATTGTATATAATGTTAAAAGTCTTCTAAATAAGGAAATATCTTTGTGTTAGGCAAAAAAGTACGTTTAAAGACGAGCTGTCCTAGTATAAATTAAGCATTATACCATGGACATTAAAATTCAGCTAAAATTCTCTACTGTGATTGACTGGCTGGCACCTTTTTGCTGTGGTAAATCCTACAATATACCCACGGCAAAGGTGCCAATCAGCCCCATCTCTAAAATCCATTTGAACCCTGCAATTGGCAGCGGAAAACGGCCATCTTGAAACCCCGCTAAACGAGATGTGAAACTGGCATTTTTAAAAAGAGTGCAGCTCAAACCAAATTTTGTGCCCCCTCCCCCGTAAATTCTGAACTTACCCTACTTCATTCCTCATCCCCTGTTCCCAAAATCTTCACTCTCTGGTCCCAGGACTGCCGAAGATGGGAGACTAGGAGAGCAAAACCATCAGTATCTGGTACTTTAAATCTCCTGCCATTGACGTTCATCAGCCTCTGTCCTCTGATCCTTTCCAGTGTTCTGAGACCAAAGAAAAGAGCAGAAAACCCCAAACACATAAACTTATTGTCAAAACATGATTAAAAAAAAAATGCCACCGACTCAAACCTCTCTTCTTGCTCACAAAATTGCACTCGGAAGTAAACATGCGCATTGACCACAGCCTGTGAACACTCGCACTGCACTCTGCCACCACTTAAACAGAATGGAAACTGTTGTTGTTTTTTTTCTTATTAAAAATTAAAAATAATAAGCCCGTAGACTGCTCCAAGTAAAACTATAGAATACCGTACTCCCCCACACCGAGACAGAGGAGAGAAGATCTTCCTCCATCTTACTCACCATGCTCCTTCCCGAATCTAACCAGGATCAAGCACCTTCCGTAGAGAGCTACACACAGTAACATGATAACATGTGTGGTAAAGACTTTCTCTTTGTTTTACTTTTCCCCAGGGCTGGGGGCAGTGCTTTGGCTTCGGGGGGGAGGCACTCCCACCTACTTAAAATATTCTACCCAGCAAAAGAGAACTATTTAACACACAGGGGAAGGATATTAGTGGGAAAATCAATAAAAAATACCTTTTCAACTACAATTATTTAATCTTAAATTCTTTTAAAAACCGGGACATGGTATAATCGCAATAAACCCCTCGAGGGTGTGGGTTATGAGGGGATTTACCATGGCTGGCGAGGATTTGACCATGAGGCCACCAAACCACACCAGCTGTGGTAAATCCCCTCATAACCCACACCCTCTCAAGGTTTATTGCTTAATTAACCAGCTGTTTCCCACATTTATACAGTGTAAGTACCATTCAGATATGTATGTCTTAAGACCAGTGTACAAGCAGCCAATAATACCCGATAGGGTGGGTGGTATTGGGCAATACTGGACCACTCAGGGGTGTAATGAGGCACAACGCTGCAAGCGGAGGGCCTTATAGCCCCTGGAAGGTCTGGTGTTGCCCATACCGTCCACCCTGGAGGGTATTATTGTGCTTAGAAAATGGGCTACCTGTGGCAGTTTGTGTAGGTTTCTACAAAATTAAAAAATTTTAATAAAAAAAATGAGACTGAATTTTAAGTCTTTTGCTTGCAAAGTAGTCCCTTGCTTTCTGTGCTATTCCATCTGTTATTGCCACTCCCCCCACAGCGCCATTCTGTTGTACTTATGTCCCACCTCCCTCATCACCTCCATAGTAGTACACTGAATTTTTCAGATTTCCCCCTCAGCAATCTGAAAACAACCAGACAGACAAACAAACCAATACAGCCCCACTTGAAAAAGTGTTTTTTTTTTTTACACTTGGAACTTACGCAACTGTTACAGGCGTGACCTCACTTGACCCAAAACATAAAACCAGGAAGTGCAGAGCAACATACTTAATGCGGTAGGGCAGCGCTGTAAATGTTTTTTTTCCAAAGTTTAGAGTCTAACACAGTATGGACCGAGAGTATGGTGTTATGTTTTACATTTGAGCCGATGACCAAAGTGAAAATTCATTCTCATTGTGCCACTTGCATGCCTCAAATTCGATCAGTATCGGGGATCTGGAGTAACACTATGAATTAAGAAATGAAAGAAAATGTCTGCTGATTCTTTATGGGGGTACCAGGTTTTGCTACTGAATGGAAAATACAGATGTCTGAGGTGCCAAGTATTTGTAAAATAACATGATAGTTGTGTGATTTCCCATGTAATTCATGTATGGAGAGTCGCGCGGTGTGGATTTTAAAAAGGGGGCTGCTGACAGTCAGTTATGGGAGGTTGATCACAGTTACAGCTTGCTTCTTGACTTTAAAATGTGTGGCTCTTTTAATTTGCTGTACTTTTTTCATGTTGTGGTAAGTGAGCCAAGCAGAGGGCGGTGTGTGGTTTGTTGTGTTAGCTGGTCATGAAGTAGGGAATGTAGGTTGATCCGTGTCTCTCGCTAAGCAAGAGATAAAAAATGGCAGTATTTTTAAATTGAATGGGGTGCTTTCGCCCAATGGGCAAGCAGGGTGGGAACAAGGATTCTTGCATGGGTGAATGGGGCACTTGGGCTGGCACTTTTTGTTTCCTGGGCATCTATTGAAAGTTAGAAAATGGGTGAAAGAAAAGCAGTGTTCTGATTGGCTAATGCACCCTGGCACCAGTGTTGTTATTTCTTAACAATGCCTGGTACAAAACAAGTCCCAATTCGGGGTGCCCTATTACTAAGAGTATTCTTGGGCACCCCGAATTTTGAAACCTACCAGACGCCACTTTTGGCCCCTCGCTAAGCCACACACACACATTAAACTGGTGCCTGGGCTGATTTCCCCTCAAAAACCATGGCAACATAATGAGCAGCCCTAAGGAAAAATAAGATCACCTACAAAATGAGCAGCAGCAATGGTAAAAAAATGATAATGTAAGTGTGTGTTACAGACAAAGCTTTGCTACCGGTATTCGGCGTGAGAGCAGCGGCATTTTCTTGTTTTTCCATTCTGCAGATGGATGTCCATCTGCGGTATGAAAAACCAAGAAAGTGCCACTCTTCTCATGCCGAGTACCGGCACTGCAGCTACTCCTATCTCTATCCTCCAAAGCAGTTAATGAATTCCTGCTCCACGCTACAGAGCAAGCTGTAACAGGAAGAGTTTCAGTTTAACAGTATCTCCACAAAAGCTGTCCTACCTGTATGTTCCTTACTCGAACCTCCAGCAACAAGAAAACAGCCACCACACTAACTCTCAAACTGCGCACATCATTACACACTGCAGGCCCAGTGCTAAAAAGAATTTGCTCTGAAATAAGAAACAAAACATAAGTACGCCATGAGGAAAACTATATTGCATGGGGGGAGAGGGGGCAATAAAAAAACAATAACTGCTGTGCAGAGTTAACTGCATACAAGCTTTTTCGTTTCTTGCTAATTATGGAGTCTCCATTAGGACAAAACTCCTTCATTCCAGTACAGGCAGAGGAACTATTTAATTACAAAAAGTTATTATTAATCTTTTTTTTTTTTTATCGTTTTATTTTTCCCCAATGCCCATTTTCTAAGTGCAATAATACCCTCCAGGGTGGGCGTTATGGGCTATAACGGACCTTCCAGGGGCTATAAGGTCCTGCGCCTGTAGCATCGGGCCTCATTACGCCCTTGAACGGTCCATTATAGCACAATAATGCCCACTCTGTCGGGTATTATTACTTACTTAATGTACCCTGCCCCCCAGCAGGGGTACCAGTCAATTGGAGCCCAGGAAATAAAAAGCCTATTTTCTAATAAGTCAGTATTAGTCATGAATATTCAAACTTATACTGTTTAAATATGATCTATCTGCAACTCTCTAACAAGTGACTAGTGTTTCTGCACGTTCAACACCCAAACCTAACACAGACCCTTTGTAATTGAGATGCAAGTATTAATGTATCATTAAAAATCAAACCTAACAAAGACTCCCTAGTAATAGAGATCCTGTATCTTAATATGTTAATTGTTTTATAATGTGTCAGAATATAATAAATCTGATGTATATACAGTAACAGTCCTAGAAATCTAAAACAAAACCTAAGGAAATCAACCCCCCCAGGAACACCAATGTATTGATAACAAGTCAGATGGAATCATATATCCATTTTGTATGTGAACAAATAGTCATCACACAACGTAACCCCACTGTGTCATGTACCAGATACCAAGAGTTTGTGCATATAAAAAAACAGGTACAACACTGACTACCTAGTAAATGAGATACTGTATCTAAAATGATTTCCTTAGCAACATGGCTTTCAGAACAACCATGGTATGGACACAGTCCTAGTATGGCTTACGGATGACCTTTTAGCAGCCCAGGAGACTGGCAAATTTAATGGTTCGATTTTTGTAGACTTGACTAAGGTGTTTTACTTAGTTGGTCATGAATTACTTATGAATAACCTCAAGGGACCAGGTCATGATAACTTGTCCTGCTCTTGGCTTGGAAACTACACAAATGGTTGTAAATAGCTGGTTAAATGGGGAGGTAGCCACTCCACCCTGAGAGATATTACAACTGGAGTATCCCAGGGTTCTATCCTGAGCTTGTTGTTGTTCTCTGTATTCACTAATGGCTTGCCAAAACACTGTGGCAGTGTCAAGTCTCTGTTCTACACAGACAGTATGGTGCTACACAGGAGCCACTATGACACTGACTCTCTTGAGTCAGGCCTCAAAGCTGACTTGCATCACCTGCAGTTGTGGTTGAAGGCAAACAAGCTACTGTTAAAAGCCATAAAAAGAAGACCATCCTCTCTGGCTCTTGCTGTCTCAGCCCTGACAGGAGCAAACTACTAAAACATGCTCACTGAACAGTGACCCCATACAGACTGTAAACAGTGTCAGGTTTATAAACTGGGAGTTCTATTGGATCAGGAAATCTCATTTAAGTCTCATGCTGACTGAGTGACCAATGTGTTAAACCAAAAATTAGGTCTTGTGTATTGGTTAAAGCACTACCTCACCTCTGTATCCAGAGTATCTATAGCTAACAGTATTTTACTGCCTGTCATCCTGTACGTTGCCCCCAACCAATCTTCTCTGAAGGATACCAAGTTTACTAAGCTTAAAATCTTGCATCACCATGTGTTCTTTTTGACTGTGGGTGCTACTAAAAGGGAGCACCACTGTAAGGCATTGTCTGTGATAAACTGGCCCCACCCCCCTTGGAAAGTAGAATTCACTATTCCACACTCTGCCTGGTGCACAAAATTGTCCACTCCCCTCCCACAATCCTTGCCTCCATCCTTGAACTTAAACCCCATGGGAAAATCCTACAGTCCTTCTCCCAACTGCTCTTCACTGTCCCAAGAACTGCAAAAGCTGCCAGCTAAAGGTCCTTTACTGCTGTAGCCCCTGAGTTGTGGAATGGCCTCCTAACTGATGTCCAGTTTTTCACCACTCACAGGTCCTTTAAATCCTCCCTTAGGGCCATAGCTGTGCCCTTTGTGTACAGCCAGTGTACTTGTTCCAAATGAGACCCCCCCCAGTGACCTCTATGAGGTAAGTGGTCTATCCTAATTAGCATGTAAAGGCTGCTGATTGTCGCTATTACTTTGCTGCTTTGCTGTCTTAATGGGGAGAATCATTTAACCATCCATGATATGTATCATCCTCCCCAGTTGGGATTTCGGAAGAGGCATAGCACAGAGATGGCTCTTGTTCAGGTGTTCAATGATTTCCTGATAGAGAGGGATCAGCAGAGCCAGTCCATCTTGGTTTTTCTTGATCTCTCTCTGCAGCGTTTGACACTGTGGACCATGGGGTGCTGCTCAAGCATCTGCGGTTCATCTGTGGCATGTCTGGAACGGTCCTCAGATGGTTCCATTCTTTTCTCACTGGCAGATCTCAGAGGGTGGTGTCCCTGATTTATTCCTTGGGAATCATTCTGTCTGCCATGTGGAGTACCACAGGGCTCGGTGTTGTCCCCCATGTTGTTCGCAGTGTATATGCTGCCATTGGGAGACATTGTAAGACAGTATGGGCTGGCTTTTCACTGCTATGCAGATGATACCCAGCTCTACTTGTCTTTTGTGCCTAAACAGGATAGTGCAGTGTCTGCATTTAACAACTGCCTTACAGAGATACAGAACTGGATGACTACCAGCTGGTTGAAGTTGAATTCTGACAGGACTGAAGTGTTGGTTGTGGATCCAGGTCACTAGGTAGAGGGTCCGGCAGCTGGTTGCACCTCCGCACTTTGGCTTGGGGGCCGACAGCTGCTGACCTCCGAGCAGGCATGGAATCTGGGAGTTATTTTTGACAATAGGCTAATGCTACATTCTCAGGTGTTGACTTTCGTCAAATCCTCTTTTTACCATCTGAGGAATATCACCCAGATTAAGCACCTTGTTCCACCCGGTGACCTTCCAACCTTGGTCCACACCTTTGTGACCTCCCACCTTGACTACAGTAACTCCCTGTACCTAGGGCTACTGAGGGTTGATATCTGCTGCTTGCAGCTGGTGCAGAACACTGTGGCAAGGTTGCTGACTGGGTTGTCTCAATCCAGTCACATTACTCCTGTTCTGTGCAAACTGCACTGGCTGTCAGTTCAGTGGCTGATCACATTCAAGGTCGGTTTGTTGACCTATAAAGCCCTACATGGACAGGGTCTGAGCTACTTGTAAGAGCTCCTTCATCCTTACTGTCCTTTCCAACTGTTCCACTGACGAAGGATTGCTAGAGGTTCCCAGGGTTTGGCTGAAGACATCTGGGGCCCTTGGATTTGAATTCACGACCCCTACCCTGTGGAACTCTCTACCTTGTCAGTTACGAGAATGCCAGACTGTGGAGAGCTTTAAGACTGCCTTAAAAACTTTCTTGTTTGAGCTCGCCTTTTCAGATTGAACTGTTTGATTGAATTTGTTTTGTGATTTTATGGTGGTTTTTATTTATTGATTTTAATGTACAGGTGCTATGATTATTTGGAATAGTGCCTTTTACAAATAAAGCAAATTTAATTGAATTGAATTAATGTCACAGTGCTAAAGTCTGTACATTTAAAGCCTGTCAATATGTCTCAACTTTGTTATGATATTTAAACTGTTTTCTAATACTGTTTGTACTTGTTGTTTTAGGTTGCTGTATGTATCTTATTATTCCTGGACTGTTACTTGCATTTAAGTGACTGTTGAATGTAATTAATTCTAGGTCTCTCCTGAAAAAGGAACTTCTAGTCTCAGTGAGCCTCCCTAGTTAACAAAATCGAAATCAATCAATCATAAAACCTTCCTTTGACTTGCTCAGTCTTAGATTCTAAGCTCAGAAACATAGTCCAGTACATAACCCCCATGGTAAATCTGAGAAGTTAATATTTTTTCTGCCTTAACTGGCTATTTTCTTACTTTTACCTCCATTCGAAAGAGGTTCTCTTAGTCTTTATTTTACAGGTGTAATGTGAATAGGCCAAACCACAAAATGCCAAGCTGAAACCTCACGGTTTGGTCCTAACCACGAAACGCCTCCAGTGGCTCAGAAATATGATTTGAACTTTCTGAATAAAACAAGGGTAGAGCATGCTAGTTCTTAGAATTAGTTTAGAGTCTGTGAGGTGTGCTGTACTCCTGCAGCATGTTCCCTTTTATCACCTGTAAATTACCTAGGTCAAGGCACTTTAAAGGTGCCAGTTTAGATGATGCACTCTATACAAGAGTAGCCACTGCAGGCATTTCATAGATAGGACCAAACCATGGGGTTCCACCTTGGTGTCTGGTGGTTTGGCTTGTTCACATTACAGCTGTAAAATGAAAACTGAGAGAACCCCTTTTCCATGGAGATAAAAATATGAAAGTAGCTAATTTATGCAGAAAGAATTCTTAACTTCTGTATTTTACTTTGTGGGGGGGGGGGTGTGCACTGGATTTTGTTTGTTGTCACTTGCTACACAACCAGTACCACTCCTCATATGATTTCAAGCCTAAACTGGAAAGGCTGCATCATGAGGGTGAGGCAGCTGGGTTTCAATGCCAAAAAATGCAAAATCAAGCAGCTGGTGCAGGAAAACCTGGGGGATGTGTATTATATAAGATGGGGGTCACTGACTGTGTATTGACAGTCACCGAGCAGGAACAGAACCTTGGGCTAATCATCTCTGATGATCTCAAGGTGGCAGGGTGGTGTGACAAGGCAAAAGGCAAGGCTAGTGGGATACTCAGGGTGATAAGCGGAGGAGGATTTCTAGCGGAGGGGGGTGTTGCCACTGTATCACTCACTAGTAAGACCCCACCTAGAAAATACTGTGTGCAGTTCTGGAGGTTGCACCTCCACAAGGACATTGACAGGGTGGAAGCAGTCTAGAGGAGGGCTACCAGAATGGTACAGGGGTTGCACAAAAATCAATATGTAGAGAGACTGTGGGATCTCAACATGTACTCCCTGGAAGAGAGTAGAGTGATAGGGGACATGACTGAGAAGTATAAGTACCTCACAGGGGTAAACAAGGGGCAGGTATGGAGTTTCTTTCAGAGGAGGAAAAGCACCAGAACACTGGGGTATGCAGTGAAGCTGGAGGTGTGTTGAAGAGGGATGTGAGGAAATATGTCTTCACAGAACAGGTGGTGGACACCTGGAACAGATTGCCAAAGGAGGTGGTGGGGGGCAGAAACAGTGGGGAGATTCAAGCATGTGTGGGATAGGCACACGGACATGAAAACAGGAGGTGGGAGAGCACCGATGACCAATTAGGATCCAAGGTGTCAGAATAGACAGGGAACAATAGGTTAGATTGAATGGTCTTACTGATTCTTTTCTGTTGATAAATTCTATGTTTCTATGTTTCTGTGGTCCCTGGTAAGGTGAGCATGGAATTCATTGACTTCTGATAGTGTACAGCCTTATCTTGCAACATTGTGTTTCAGTGCTGAGGGACATATCTGAGGTATGCCTCATTAATGGGCAGGAGGACCAGTCAGTTGAGGGATGCAGGTGAAGCAGCAAACTACCTAACCGGAGGCAGAGTAAGCATGGGCTGGTCCAGAATGTGTGTGTGAGTGTGTGTGTGTGTGTGTGTGTGTGTGTATGTACCCAGGATGATGAGCTGCTGTAGCCGAACAGGCAAAGAGCAGACACTTTTTTAGGGAACAATGCCATGGGTGTGGAAGTGTATGTAACTCTGGCTCCCATGCTTTTGGTGTGCAGGTAGATTGATGGGCACAGAGGGGCCAAACCTCAGTGGTACCCTTGTGGCCCTGGATTCCCTGTGTGGTGGTTAGATGTAGAGGTGAAGAAGGGTGGTAAGGATGTTGTGGCCACTGCCAGGGACATATCATGCCAAAGTCTTATAGTTGAGAGAGAGGTTACAGAATGTACCTCCATGATTTGTGGACTGCACAGTGGCATGGAGGTAATGGTCTGTGTGGTCCTTGTCTTATGTGGGCCACTTCTACATCCAGAGCAAGGTCTCAAAGGGGCACTTAATATGGAAAATAAGATTCTGTATGTTCAGGACCCTGGCAGATGCACACTTCATATCCAGCAGGCAGGAGGGTCTTGGATTTTGGGCACACCTCATGCCTGGGACTCTTGACCTTGTGGTACATGTCTTGGAGGCTGGTGACACTGGATCTATCCTGCCTGATACATCTGGAGTGCCTGGAGGGATTCATGGCCCCACTCTATTTCACCACTACAGGAGGTCTGTGAACTTCTGGGCAGGTCCTGTATGGTACAGTCTGGACAGTGGTCTGTAATGCTGCCACATTGGTAAACTAGGCTGGTGGTGATATGTTGTCAGGTTGAGGAAATGATTGGTTAATAGATGGGCTGGAGGCTAGTGGAGTTAGTTGAGGCAGGGTGTGGGGAGTTTCACATCTGCCTAGCCTTCCAGGTGGGCACCAATAGACCTTGGGTCTCTTTGGTGCTTTCATCATCCTACATATGGGTATTAGTTGATGTCATATTTGTTGAGCAGGCGTGGACATACCCAGTGCAGTGATAATGGTATTTCAGCATCAGTGATAGACTATGGGGGAGGGGTGGCAGAGAATCAAGAAGGTCAGACATCCTGGTATGTAGCTAATGCATGTTCTTCTTCAAACTGTTCTGGGGAAAATACAGTGAGCATAGGTTACTGTTCTGCAACTCTGGTACTTCATCAATAGCTGGGGAATGTACATATGTGGCAAGGCATCAAGGCTGCTGTATTCACCATACAGGGAAGTCTGCTAGATACGGTCCACTATGTTCTCCTAAATGGGTTGAGCTCTGGAACCCCTGGGACCCACCACAATGGCACTGTTCAACAGACTGATCCTCATCATCTCCTGCTTAATGACCGCCTGCAGGTCTCTCCAATTGTGATTTATGTAGCCAGTGTCCTGTGGGTGCTGCTACTGGCATTGATAGCTTTCAGAATTTCCAGTCAGTCCTTACTGTGGTGGCAATCACACATGTCCCACTTTTCCTCACGGTCCAGTGTCTTGCCCTTTGGTTATGCATATTGGTCAACTTGAACAGGTGTATACTCCATGCAGTTCCACACAAGCTTTACAGCAGTTTTCCATGTATGACACTTGGCTTTGCAAACAGAGCCTGATGTGTTTAATGTAGAACTAGACTTTCAGTCTGGCTCCTAAGAACTGAATTTTTTTCACATTAACATTCTTAAATTTAAATATGTATTGTGCATCTCATATTGAGTTCACTCATGTCCTAGACAATACACTAAAAAACAAAATCATTACTATGAATAGTATTTCATGTAAATGTGTTGACGTACTTTACTGTAAAGGTATCAAAAATATTCTTACAGAAATAGTTATTTGCTGCAATCATTAGATATAATAGCTGAGTAATGTATTCTGTTGCCATAGCAAACAAATGCCACAAAAGATCTTAAAGTGTATAACAAATCAGGTAGCTATGGCATCTAACATGACTGATATCTATCCCTTGGTGACATTTAGGCCTGTGCTTTCCCAACCTAATTTGTGTCAGCTTGTTGGAGACAGCTGTCAATATCTTTAGGATGGTTTAGTTCATAAAGGAGAATTTGTGCAAGAATTGGTCTAATTACAAGGGATGATTGATGTTAGTGAAAACACTGTAATATAAAAACACTAAAAGCTCTTCCTTTTCCTGTAGACTCACTTGAACTTTATAACTAATATATACATATACTATCTTATCTATTTACTTGTCAGTCTATCTGTCTGTCCATCTGTCCATCTTTGTCTGTCTGTCTATCTATCTATCTATCTATCTATCTATCTATCTATCTATCTATCTATCCCTATGGATATGTAGGACAGAGATTTATTTTATGTTTACATATTTACTAAGACAAAAATGTCCCAACACTTAGAGGCCTGTTTTTTTGACAAAGCAATAAAACCATGATTTTTAACCTGCTTTAATTCTTTCACCAGTTATACACCCCCCAAAAAACACAATGCTTAAATCATTGTTTGTTTCAATTATATTTGTCTTTATGTATGATAATATTATTCTTTGTAACAATCAATACACATTCTAAGTATAAAAAAAAAAAAATCATCTTTGAATCAAGATGCACTGGTTTGTAAAAATATATTGGTTTCAACAAAAATATATCACTTGCATTGCATACTGTTATATTGATACATATGTAAATATGTATCAGTATTGGTACATGTAAATATAAATTGATTTCAATAAAACTATATTGGTTTTAATGAAAATGCATTGGTTACAATATGATTATATTTAGCTTCAGAGTGTGTATGTTGGTTACAGTTTGCATGCATTGGCTTCGGTAAGAAAGTATTAGATTCAGTGAAACTGTATTAGTTGCAAAAATGTAACAAGCACAAATCTGGCAGCCGGAAGAGGTCCTTGATCTCAAATCAGAAATCAAAGAAAAATTGATAAAAAAATATCACAACATGACAATAAACAAATACAATTATTTCATAATAAAATTTTATTATAAAAGAAATGGAATATTAGGCAGAATGTTGCAACCCCCTTGGGATGTAACAGCATCATGTCAGTTTCATTCTAGTAAGAATTGCAGAGGAAATATTCATACTTAGCAATAGAATTCAGCGACTGTTTAAGAAAGGCTTAGATGATAAAGGCCATACCCACTTAACTGTCAATTGCATTGGGTGTCTGGTACAGAAAAACTCATTTATACTGGCTATCTAGGTGTTACTATGTGTGAGGATGTCATGGTTCCTTCATGTTGTAGCAGGACACTGAAAAGCTTGGAACTGTTTTCTAATTTACAGGTACAGTATTAATGGGTCAGGCTGCACAGATTCATTTAGGTTCATGAGACTTTAGGGGTGAAGAGGGAGGTTGTGTGCTAGAAGGTGATAGGGTATGGGGAGTGTGCTGAGGGTCTTGAAGAGAGAGAGGGAGAGGGGGGAGGTGGGCGGTGCTGTGTTGGGGAAGGACTAGTCTATGACATTATACTGAGTTAAATTGGCTCACTTCACTGGGACTGTGGGAACGAGGAGGGAGGTAGATGTTAGAGTGTGTTGGAGGTGTCGCCATTACTTGTTTCTTCTAAGAAATTCTATAGGGTCAGGGTCATGGGAACAGTAAGCTACAGTGGGTAACAGTGTTTTTTTCTTGGGATTTTTTAAAAGAACCTCACTACACAAAGTTGGGGTAAAGTCAGGAAACTTTGCCCTGTCACGTGTTACACAAAGTTCCTGACTTTGCACCAGTTTTGCTAAAAAAGTTTAAATTCACTGCTTTCTGGTGTCCCACAGTGCAGTCAGAAAAGTGCAGAAACATCCAGTGGGAAGCCTGTATCCTAACTTATATTAATCACCAGCATGTTGGTTAAGGGGTGTATAAGTTTACCCCAGTGCAATTTTGTAGGGTACTAGGGCTGTGGAGTAATGAATATTAAAGCAGCAGTATTTGTTATTCAGAAAAAAAATTTCATCACACACAGTAGACATTTCTAGCCAAAATGTATTTCTGGCATCCTTAGATTCATCCTCGGTGCATTTTTAATTTTTTCGGATATTTTTAAAACTCCTTTTATACAGTAGCTAATTTTGTATTTGATGACTCATGTCATTAAAGATGGCTGCCATGCAGAATTTATAAAAATGTGTTCCATTGAGGTTACCTTTTAATTCTACATGCTACATGCTTACTGCAGATTTATTAGGATGGTGTTACCACATGTTTCTCATGGTCAACAGCACAGCACTGTACCAAGATGGTCTGGAGGGTCCCAATCCATGGCCTGTGTCAGGAGCTATTTGGCCCTAGATGCGGTTCTGAGCAGGTTCTTGGTTCTGGATTTCAGAAAAGTGGATTTCAGGAAGATGGGAGAATTGTTAAGGGATCACCTATGGAGCCTCAGAGAGGATATAGAGGTGGATAATAAGTGGTCCATCATCAAGAATGGGATAGCAGCTGCCACTAATGAGTGTCAGACTGAAGGGAAAAAACTCTAAAGCCAATAAACCAAATTGGTTTTGTAGCAATGTGACCCAGGCTGTTAGGGGAAAGAGGACAGCATATAGGAAACTCAGGAAGACCCTTAAGGATGAAGATAGGGAGGAATGCCTGGGGAAGGCTAAGAAGACAGGTAGGCTAGTCAGGCTAGCCAAAGCCATAACAGAGTTGCAGATAGCGGAAGGGATCAACAAGGAAGAGAAAGCCTTTTTCCAGTATATTTGGGAAAAAGGGACACAAAGGAGAAAATAGTGAAAATAAGAAGGGGGGCAGAAAGAAGACAGAGAAGACAGAAGTATTGAATCAATATGTCCACTTGTTTTTTATAAAAGAAAAGGATGACCTGGTACTGCAAGGGAGGAAGTGGGTGGGGATGGCCCAGAAGAAAGGATCATAGCTGACAGGGTCAAAAGAGGGCTTGAGGCCCTCAAAGTTGATAAGTCCCTGGGTGGTATCCTCCTGAGAGTGTTGAGGGAGCTGGCAGAGGACCTGGCAGGTCCAATGGCAGATCTGTTTAACAGTTCAGTAAATTCTGAGGAGGTGCCATGCAAGTGGAGAACTGTGCATGTAGTGCCATTCCACAAAAGTGGGCCCAGGGATGACCCAGACAACTACAGGTCAGTTGGCCTGACCTCAATTGTTGGTAAGCTTCTGGAAACAATTCTTAATGAAAGACTGGTAGGGTTTCTATAGATGAATTTTGTCCAGGATGAGAGGCAGCATGGGTTCATGGCAGGAAGATCCTGCCAAACAAATCTGATCAGCTTATTTGACTGGGTAAGAAGAATGGCAGGCAAGAGACAAACAGTTGACATACTGTACTTGAACTTCAGCAAGGCCTTTGATTTGGTACCAGATACCATAAAGTGGCAACCAGATAGATTAGCTAAGCTCTGGATGTACTGTATATATGGAAAAATCAAAAAAGACAGTGCTAAGGCATGAGGTAATGAGGAAACCATGTTTGTTTGATTCAAGTACTTTATTCATAAGGGTAGATACTAGCAACACTCCAGTACCACATCACCAAATGTTTTCAAGCACTCCTCTTGCTTTTTCTCAAGGCATAACATAAGACTGATACATATTAATTATTTAAAGTGATATTTTAAAGCTGTATACACATACTTTTCTATATGCCATGTCCATACAAGATAACACAAAAGCCTCCCAAACATCTATATGAATTTTAAAAATATATTAGATTAAAAGACCCCCAGAAAATACACTGGGGAAGGGGAGAGGAAAAGTGAGGAAGGGGGAGGGCAGGGAAAGACAGATGTGGGTATTACGAAAATAGCTCCAATGTTAACAAATATAAGTAAATAAAACATACAAACCTATAAGCAAGTCTTAAGGGTATATATATATATATATATATATATGTTAGAGGCAAAAAACTCTGTTTAATGCATCAGTTAGGGTTGTTCCACAGCAACAAAAGTAAGGAAATTCGGTGTTAGGGTTGAAACCCCCCCTTGGACACCTCCAGTCCACCCCCCCAACTGGCATCGGGGTGCGCATTGGGATCATCGGCCCTAACTCACCCCCACACATGTGTAAAGAAGCAGAGGTATAGGAGGATGGGGCAAGAGTTAGGACTGATGACCCCAACGCACACCCTGATGCTGGTTGGGGGTGGCGGGCAGGAGGTGTCCGGGGGGTGTTCAACCCTAACACTGAATTTTCTTACTTTTGTAACTATGGAACAACCCTAACTGATGCATTAAATGGAGTTTTTGGCCTCTAATTTCCCTTCTTTTTGAGAATGATGACGAGAAATACTGAATGTAATGCGGCAGTGGGAGCACAGGACCCTTTGGGCCCCACGCTCCCGCCATGTGATGTCTTGTGACATAGTAACAGGAACAGCAACACAAGCAAAAGGTAGAAATGCAAATGGTAACAGTAAGGAAAACGCAAGGGCAAATCACAACACAAAGGGTAACACACACGGTGGCGCACAAGGGAACAGTAACACTAACAGGTACATAAACGAAAGGGGAAACAGTAACTGTAACAGTAACAGAAGTGCATACCCTGTTTTTGCTGGGCAACTGTATAGAGAAACACAGTATGCACAAAGAATGTATGCATTGTAATGGCAATGGAAGTTTAAAACGGGCATTGGAAGTGCTTAATTGCAAATATCTCAGCAATCGTACGACATAGAAAAAAAATTTAAATTTCACAGAAATCATTATTTCCTGGCTACCGTTTTGAGTTGCAATTCATGATGAAAAATCTGTATCTTGCAACGTTTTCGAGATACGGGCCCCGAAAGGCGCGGCGTATGCCACCATGATAGTCTATGGGAAAAAGCATCAACTTTGGAGTATCGTAACTTGGTAGCTGTTCAATATTGTTTTACCAAACCACCAAAAGGCACATCTGTGACATGTTGGCTGCCTTCCCTCCAAATTTCAGGCCAAAAGACCTAACTGTTCTTTTGCGGCCAGGTGGCAAAGAATTCCTGTCATTTTGGCCATAGTGGTGCAAAGTACTTTTGTGATTTGCGAAAGCTTTCGCACAGATCTGCGAAAGATTCATGCATTCGTAAGTACTTTGTGAAAGTACTTTTTCCAGAAAGTTGAAAAACATATTTCTGGAGTGTTTAACCCCAAAATAAAGATATGGCTAGCATCCCCAGGCTCCGACTAGGTGAACACAAAAAAATTGTGTCCCTAGATGGCCCCAATTTTCAATGTCAAGCATTTTTCTGATCGCTAACTGAAAACAAAATGGCAGATTTGCAAAAGTAGTAGGGGCATTTGAGAAAGTAAAAAGTGCATTTGCAAAAGTGTTGAAGATTTTGTTAACTTTTCCCATTGACTTATAATGGGAACCTGTTTTTTGAATAACTTTTGAACCATTTAATGTTTTTTCACAACATCTTCAAAAGGCACATCGGGCCATAGGCCGCTATTATGCCCTCAGAGTTAGTACTCACAGCACTTTTCAGTGCCCATATCTTGTAAATGATGTGAGATATGGATTTGGTCAATGCATGTTGTGTGAATGTCTCACTGTCATGATTAGAACGACCCTTGAATTGTTTTCCTAGCTGCTACGGTTCCTGAGATATTGGCAAATTTGTGTTACAAGGCTTCCTTGTCCTATAGGACTGCTGTATGGCATCATAGTTATGTGTAACTGGGAGCACAGGGCCCAGAGGGTACACACTCCCACAGACACATATCATTATGCAGAAATGGGCTGCTTGGTGGGGCCCCGTGCTCCCACCAACACATACCGTTTTCTATTTATATTATACTTTTCCAAAAAGAAAATTCTGTTAATGCATCAGGATTGCTTCATCGGCCAAAAGTGTGAAAATTAATGTTAGGGCACGCCTTCACCATTCACAGCCTCATCTCTCTACACACCAACAGATGTCGGGTGTGCTATGGGTTCATCAGTCCGAACTCCTCACCCCCATTCTCCTAAACTGTAGCTTGTCAGCTTGCTTACACATGGAATGGGGTGAGAGTTGTTGATGACCCCATGGCACATCCTGACATCTGTTGATGTGTAGAGGATGGGGGCATGGGGGAGGTGGGGTGGAGGGGTGGTAACTCCTATTTTGAATTTCCACACTTTTGTCAGTGTGGAAACAACCTAACTGATGCATTAATGGAGTTTTTTTGCAAACTATATATATATATATATATATATAGTCACTTCAAAAAAACTTTGTTAATGCACCAGTTAGGGTTAAACTGAAAAAAATAGGGAAATGTGACATTAGGATTTCCAACCATAACACTCCACCACCCTGCAGGTGGGAACAGGAACAATCGTTACAGTTTGAACTCTCCTGCATCTTTGTAAATCAGATGTGGAGTGTGCCTCAGGGTTATCATCCGTAATGCTCACTCCATTCCATCATTAAAGAAGCTAAGATGTGTAGAGTACATGAGAATGGGGTGGGGCTTTGGGTTGACAACCCCAAGGCATACCCCACACTTGATTTGCAAAGATTCAGGACAGGTCAAACCGTAATGCCTTTCCCTGTTGCTGCCTGCAGGGTAGTTGTGATAGGGTGTTAGGGTTGGAAACCCTATTGCCACATTTCCCTACTTTTGCTGGTTTAACCCTAACCAGTGCATTAAAAAGTTTCTTTTGCAATTAATTTTCTTACTTTTTGAGATAGTATAATTGTATTCTCATTTGTCTGTGGGAGCACTTGAACCTTCGGGCCCTACCTTCCCCTCTCTCCATAGCTGCATATACGTATGTTGCTGTGGGCTCTGCACTTCCATTTTGTGCCAAAACAACAATTTTCTTTCTCTTTTGTATGGATTTTTAAACTTCCAATGTTATACTATGGGAAATTACATTTTTTATGTATTTTATATATTGTCCTTAAATGATTGGGGGGATTTATGTTATCCTTGTAGTACTTGGTAGGACCTTTGTTTTGATATATAGACTATCCCTTAGGTCCAAATACTAAGGCAGTTATGGCTTCTTAAATTTCCAAAGTTATCCTATAGGACTTTGCATTTTTTAATTTTTCTGCTTTTTAATATGGCTCCTAGATAGTGTGTGTGTGTGTGTGTGTGTGTGTGTGGGGGGGATTATGTGTTATTCTTGCAGTATTCATTAAAATCTTTATTTTGCTATATAGATTGTCTCTTAAATCCAAATATTGTGGGAGTTATGGTTTCTTAAACATCCAATGTTATCCTATGGGATACAAAAAAAGAATTGGGGGAAGAAACTAACTCCCAATTCTTTTTTTGTATAAAGGGATCCTTTTTCATAAAGCTGAATTATTTTTTTTGTATGGCCATACGAAAAAAATGGAAGTGAGTCATGAAAAAGGATGTCAAAATGTAAAAGAAACCCACCCATTTGGGGGTCATTTTTCTAACAGTTTCAAAGGTTTCATAGGTTGATCCAGAGCATAGTAGACAAATGTCCATATAATTGCCATAAGTTAATTGAAGTACCCCCTTAATTGTATTATTAATACAGTGCCTATTGAATTTGTTCTTGAACTTCGACATAGTTGTCCTTCCAACTATTTCCTTATGGAGTGAACTCCATAATGCCATTCCTCTCTGGCAAGACCAACAATATATTTTTTCTGGTATGACCCACTTACCCACTTAATTGTAAGACTTGTGACCTCATATTGTGTATTTGTTCCTTAATTTCTAGATTAAGCAGTCCCATAAACCATGATTTGTTAAGGCCCCAAATAACAGACACATGTCACCTTGCATTCTCCTATACTGCAGTGTAAACATTCCCACATTTTCCAGTTTATCCTCATATTTGAGCCCCCTTATATCCCAGATCATCCTGGTGGCTCTCCTCTGGACTCTCTCCAGTACCTTGTTCTCTGTTTTTTTTTTCTAGGTGCCCAAAACTGGGCACAGTACTCTGTGCGAGGCCTAACCAGCAAGACATACAGGGGAACTATGAACTCTCATTCTCTACTTGTAATGTGTCTGCTTATGCTGGTCAATATTCTGTTTGCTTTCTTTGTAATGGCTTGACAGTGACTCTTAAAGTTTAAGTCCCTGGATATCAGAATTCCTAGACCTTTTTCTTCTACTGACTCCCTCAAGGATTTGTTCCCCAGTCTGTATCTTGCCAAAGTATTTTTCCTAACCAAATGCATAACAGAACATTGGTTTATGTTAAATTGTAGACTATGCATAAGAACCCATCTTTCCAAGTTGTCTAATGCCACCTGCAACTATATTCACCATTGTCTCTACCACAGCCCCTGTCCTCATATCATCAGCAAATTTTGCTACCCATATACTGTCATCACATCCCATGGAAGCAATACTCATGTTGAATAAATACAAACCCCAAATGAATCCCTGTGGCACTACAATTGTCATAGTTGCCCATTCTGAGTTTATACCCCTTAAACATACTCTCTGCCTCCTGTCTTCCAACCAGGATGCTATCTGGTTGACAATATTGTTGTGACTATCCATCTCAATTAATGATTCTATCAGCTCCTTGTGTGACACCTTGTCAAAGGCTTTAGTGAGATTCAAAAATATGACATCCACTGGCTTGCCACTGTCTAAAGCCTTACTGACATTCCTATAGAAATCCAGTAGATTTGTCTGGCATGATCACCCCTTTGTAAAACCATGCTCTGTCCTGTCCTTCCTATTACTCTCACTTATTGTCTTTTGATATAGTCCTTAAGAATCCCTTCCAGGACCTTCTCCAAAACAGAGGTCAGGTTCACTGGTCTGTAGTTCTTGGGTTCCTTCCTATTTCTGTTTTTGTAGATAAGGTCACATTGGCCAGTCTCCAGGAATCAATTAACTTGCCCTGTTCTAAAGATTTATGTAAAACAGAGGTTAGTAGTCCTGCCAGTTCATTTGCCAGCTCCCTAGCAATCCTTGGAGGGATTCCATCAGGCTCCAGTGCCTTGTTAGGATTTTTCAACAATCTGTCCCTTATCTCCTTCGTCCTTAGGAGGAATGGGCTGCTAGTTCTCATTTTGTTTGCTGAAATGGGGTCCATTTACTTATGGATTATGTATGGAACTAAAGTACTGATTCTGAAACTCTGCAATAAGTGCTACCTCCATAACTAGCTCCCCATTCACATTAACCAATGGTCCTTTCTCCTACGGATCCACCCTGTTTATAATTAACATGGTTGAAAAAGGATTTATAAGTATATCTTACCTTCACTGCTGACCCTATCTCATAGTCCCACTTTGCTTTCTTGATGTTTCTCTTAGCCTTTTGTAAAATAATCTTGTATTTCTCCCAGCCTTTTGCATCTTTGCTCTTCCTTGCCCCTTGTATATGCCTTATTTTTCCTATTTATCAATTTCTTTAGATTAGATTTCACCCATGGAGGAATGCTACCAAATTTGTTGTATTTGGACCTTTCAGGTACATATTTTCTAACCAGGCTATTACATTTTTCTACTAGTAAATTCTACATTGTATTAAGTACTTTATTTTGGAATTCTTCCATCCATCCCCATTCATCAAACTCGTATCTCATATTCTCAAAGTCTAGTTTATCAAAACATTTAATCCTGGTAGTTCCTTGCACCCTTCCTGTTGATTCTAGTAGTTCGAACTGTACAGTTATCTTGCATTCCTGAAATTCATCCCCCATATTGCTTAGCACCAAATCTAGGATGTTATCCCCACGTGTAGCTTCTGTCACAAACTGCTCTAATCCAACTTGAAGAAATTAATCCAGCATTTTTCCTCTATATTTGTTGAACCTCTTCATGTCTCCCACTTAATTCCTGGCATATTGAAATCCCCCATCAGAAATCACCCATCTGGGTTTAATCTATCTGCTCACACAGTATGTCATCATCCTCCCTAGTCTCAGTAGACAGTCTGTACAGCACATTTTGTTAAGTGCAGAATCAACCTAATGGGGTCTGAATGACCAAGATACATGTGTTGTTGTCTCTGCAGGATGTATTTTGTGGGTTTTGAAAGTTCTGTTTGTGGAAAAAACAGAAACAAGATGGCTGCCATATGAAAAAGGATTTTTTTCCTCATGAAAAAGGAATGGCCCCATACAAAAAAAGGATCCTTTTTTCATATGGGCCAAATTCTTTTTTTGTTCCAAGTAGGTATCCAAAAGACTGTACTGAGCATGCTCAGAATCAAAATTTTTAAATTTAATAACTCTGGAATGGATTCATATTTTTTCTCCAAAGTAGTGAAAGGCACATTCGTGGACCAATCCCTTTCTACCCTGAAAACCTCAGACCAAAATTCCAAACCGTCTGGGAACAGGCCTATCACAAACAAATCCCCAGCAAAAAACAGTGATTTTGTAACGTTTTTCACTATCCACATCTCAGAAGTCCCACATCCAATTGGAATGAAACTTGGCACGTCAAGAGATCTGCCCCCCAAGACTATGCATGCAAAATATCATGCAAATCTGTTGAAAGGTTATGAAGATATTAATGTGCAATATTTGAGGTTTAACATAGGAACCCCTGCTCAACCCCAACTATAGTGGTGCTACTGTGCCACCATAATACATACTTACAAGCCCGTACAAGTATAAAATTAAAAATCAAAGAAAAGGGGTCAACTGGAATTTATTGTTCAAGCTGTAGCAACCTGTAGAATCTAATGCATATTGCCAAAAGCTTTCATGTTTCAGTAGCATCCTGTCTACATCTCCACCTCTGGTAGGGGGAAAAATCCTTGTTATGCCCTGGAAGGTAAATGTGTGCTGTGAACCCTTTTTCATAACATGTATTGCAAGGGCATTACTGCTATCATTTTCCTTAATGGCTCTTAAATGCTTGCCTATCCGAAGTTTAAACTTTCTTGTGGCCTTTCCCACATAGAAACAATTACAGGAGCAGTTGGCCATGTAAACTACATTCTCTGTGTGGCAATTGATGAATGCTTTCACTTCATACCTCTTATTATTGTGTAAGAAATAAAAAGTGTTCCCCATAGTGACGTAATGACAAAAACTACACGTACTGCATTTAAAGTTGCCACATGGTAATGGTTTGGGTTGTGATTCTCATTTCAGTGCATAGTGACTCCTAACTACATTGTCCACAATATTCCATCCCCTCTATATGTAATTCTTGGCATTTCTGCATTCCATTCTTTAAGTTTAGGTTCTGTTTGCAGGACATGCCAGTGTTGCCTGATGATATCGCAGTTTCATAGGACTGGGGTGTAAAAGTTGTAACAAAATGTATTAGTTGATTCCTACTAATGTGTCCCTTTGCTTTCCCTTTGGTATTCAAAAGCTCCACCCTTTGTACAGTATTTACTTTAGTGACAGCGTTATCTAGACATGTTTTGTTATATACCCAATTCATAAACCTGCTCTTCATTTCCTGTGTGCCCCTGTTGTATTCTTGTGCAGAGGAACAGTTCCTCTTCAGCCTTATAAACTGGCCTATGGGTATATTCACAATGAGGTGTCTCAGGCGACAACTTGTGTACTGCAACATCAAATTCCTGTCTGTTTATGACATAAGCTGGTGCTAACCACACTTTCCTCTGTCACATCTTTCATAACACATAAATCTAAAGAATCTATAGCTGTCTGATTTGCTGTGATGGTCAATTTTAAATTAGCGTTAGTTGATTCAAGATATGCAACAAAGCTCTCTAGCTCCTCCTGTGTGCCTTTCCGGACTACAAGGAGAGTGTCTATATATAGTCTGTATAAATCAGTTTTATCTAAATAGGGATTTTGCTCTACAGAGTACATGTATTTTGTTTCCCAGTGTACTAAATAGATATTGGCATACATGGGCACAAATGGGCACCCATCACAATTCCTTTTACCTGCAAGTAAAATTGGTGTGAGAACATGAAACATTGCAAGTTAACACTTTTTCAGCTAAGGTTATGATGAACCCAATATGCATCTCACTGTCCTCTGTAAATTCATACAAAGTATCCCTAAGGGCCTCTAATCCCCTGAAGGGGGATGTTTGTGCATAAGGCAGTAACATCCAAGGTGACCAGCCACCACTCTGGATCCACATAAGTCTTCCACAGGTTGTAAGATGTGGGTGGTATCATGGATATAACTGTTTAATGAATATGTCTGCTGTGTTTACAAAAGAAAAGGATGGCCTGGAACCATGAGGGAGAAAGACAGGGAAGGTGGAGGAGGTAATGGCCCAGAAGAAAGTATCACAGAGGACAGGGTGAAATGAGGACTTGTGGCTTTCAAAGTTGATAAGTCACCAGGACTGGGTGATATCCACCTGAGGGAGATGGCAGAGGACCTGGCAGATGCAATGGCTTATCTGTTCAGCAGTTCAGTGGATTCTGGAGAGTTGCCACACAAGTTTAGAAGTGTGCACGTGGTGCCAGTCCACAAAAGTAGGCCCCGGGATGACACACAGAACTACAGGTCAGTCAGCCCGACCTCAATGGTTGATAAGCTTATGGAAACAATCCTTAAGGAAAGACTGGTAGGGTTTCTGTAGATGAACTATCTCTAGGATGAGAGGCAGCATGGATTCATGGTAGGAAGATCATGCCAAACAAATTTGATCAACTTCTTTGGGCAAGAAGAACAGCAGGCAAGGACCAAATAGTTGACATACTGTACTTGAACTTCAGTGAGGCATTTGATTTGGTACCCCATAAGAGGTTGATCAGGAAGTTGGAGGACCTGGTAGTAGGGCAAACTATGTCAAATTAGTTGGGGGGGGGACCCAGAGGGTAATAGTTGGGAGGAGGCTCTCTGGTTCAAGGTAAGTCACAGTTCAGTGCTCAGCCCAATGTTCTTTAATGTGTTCATAAGTGATGCTGGGGACAAAATACAGGGCAAGATCAGCCTTTTTTTTGGATGACACTAAGTTCTGTGGGAGGATAGACATGTCTGATGGTATAAAGAACCTTAGGGAAGATCTGGCCAGGTTAGAAATGTGGTCTGGAATATATCAACTTGGGTTCACTGCAAAGAAGGGCAGTCATGCACATAGGAAGTAGAATTCTGAGGACAGAATACAGCCTGGGGAAGGGGGCCCTGGTCACCAGATTGGAGGAAGAAAAAGAATTGGGGGTTGTCATCACCAGTGATCTGAAACAATCAATGCACTGTAGGGAAGTAGCAGCCAAAGCAAATGAAATGCTTGTCTGTATTGCAAGGGGGATCAGCAGCAGGAGGGAGGAAGTCATATTGCAGCTATACAGATCCTTGGTGCAGCTGCATCTGGAGTATTGTGCACAATATTGGAGACCCTACCTGAGAAAGGATATAAACCTGCTAGAGGCAATCCTGAGGAGTATGAAAATGGTTCATGGACAGCAAGGCAAGGCATATTGGGGCAGACTACATGACTGCAACATATACAGTATTTACTCAAGGAGAGGATGGAGAGAGAGGACATGATTGAAACATTCAAGTATCTAAAATGTATTAACAAGGTGGATATGGGGGGGGCTTTGCAGTATTAGTAGGAAAAGGACAACAAGGGGCACTGCTATAAACTGGCAGGGGAAAAGTTCAAGATGGAGGTTAGGAAACACTTCTTCACAGAATGGGTGGTGAAGGTGTGAAACGAACTCCCAGAGGAGCTTGTCTCCCTAGAGACAGTTGATGGATTCAAGAGGCAGTGGAACATGGTGAAAGGGAGGGTCAGGGTGAATGCAGGGGCAAGAAAGGGGTGAAGAGGGATCAGATGAGATGGGGCAGGGGGCAGAGCCCTCAGTAGTGGCTGAAAAGAGGCTGTGCAATTTGAGCAGACTTGATAGACGAATTGGCCTTGTTATGCTGGCAGTGCTCATATGTTTGTAAGATACTAAATTTTTTCATGGTGGGCATGTCCTGGGAGAAGGACTTTTTAAAACCTTCAATGTACCATATCTTAGTCCAGAAATGAAAGTAAGCAAAAAGAAAACAGGGTATTTTGATGTTTTTGCCAGAAAATCATTATTGCAGAAAAGAAATGACACAGTGACTTACAAATGCTGCTGCTTTAATTCCTGAATATCATATACAATACAGTATTCGATACCGGAGACTGAGTATCGAGTGTTTTTCACTATTCCTGGTATTTTATTTGGGAAACAATTACAAATATATATATTAATAAAAACTACCTCTCTCCAGATGGGCAGGGTTAGCCCCTGGGCTCCCCCCCCCAATCCCAATGACATTCCACCCCCTTTCTTGATCTCTCATACTAATTTAAACAAACATAATTGATGTCTTCTGGTATTTTGCCAGGAGCTAACCCATCTTATTATGTTCTCCCTCCCTCCTCAACACTGCCAGTCCCCAAATATTCATTATTTAGTAGATGATGGGCCACTCTCCCGACTCTCAATCTATTGTCAGCTGACTGAAGAGTACCAAGGTGCAGAGAACTGGTAAGGTGGGCTGAGGGTGTGCATCATTGATGACCTTAGACAGACTGCTTGGTCAATCTGCCTAGTGTCCTTTATGGTGCACATTTTTCCTGCCCACACCCTAATCATGTGGACCTTCATGCTCTTCAGTCAGTTGATTGACTGATTGAACAAGTAGGCACACTGCAGGTTAAGAAGATGGGCAGCTGGTTTAACCTCGTTAACCTACTGGTGGCCCTGCAAATCATGGGCTGTGGTTGTGGGGGGGCGCAATGTCTAAGTAAGGAATAAGTTGGGATTGGGGGTGTTGGGCAAGGGTGTGCTTACAAAAAAGGGTTGGCACCTACTAAGATGTGGGAGGCTAGCAATATTTTTAAAAATCAGTGTGTGAGAATGAAGAACAGGCGTATGGTGGGAAATCCCTGGACTGGGAAGGGGTAATCCTTGAACTAGCCCTGGTCACCTTGGGAGGGGTAGTGTTTTATTTTTAATTGTTTCCAATTTTGGCCACAGGCACTGAATGTAAGTAGCACTTACTGAGTACCTGGGAGTGGCACACTGAATACTTACTGTCAAATGGAAGTATTTTCAGAGCTGGTCTGTCAGTGCAGTGGTAGGGCTACTGCTTGTGGCTCCAGCAACCTGGCTTTGGGGATGAGACTGATTCACTGGAGGGCTGGCATGGAGGAGGGAGAGGCTTGAGCAACCCAGGGGTTCTCCCCTCCTCAGGGGAGGGTGCATCACTGCCTCCACTGCAATGCTGCCACCTTGGTGGCCCTGCAAGGTAGCACAATTTTTGTGAAGTGTGGAAGGGAAGACATCAACAAGGTGCACAGCTGGTGCACCGTTATGCACACCCCTGCACAGTATCTCTAGAGCGCTGATGTCTGAATGGGCTAGGAGAGACATGGCAAATGGAGCTTCAGTTATGGACCATGGTATATCTGGACTCCACACCAGGCAGTGGTGTGGAGTATATCCAGATTCCACATCACTACCTGCGGTGCCTCCTGCGGATACTATAGACTCGGGGGTAAATGCCCCTACCCCATTGCC
Source organism: Neoceratodus forsteri (assembly GCA_016271365.2). Classification (NCBI taxonomy): domain Eukaryota; kingdom Metazoa; phylum Chordata; order Ceratodontiformes; family Ceratodontidae; genus Neoceratodus; species Neoceratodus forsteri. The sequence continues at coordinate 1,644,015,039 of CM028130.1, forward strand.
GCTTGGGAGGTATTATTGATAGGTAGGAGTCTAGGGGGTTGGATGTACCTAGGGTGCTCCTGAGAAAGGCATGTGCTGGAAATAGAAAGTTGGAACAAAGAGAAAGTAAAAAGAAAGTATATATACACACTGCTATAGGTTATCCTTCTACAAGACCAAGCTCTACCTTTTTGGTCTGCAAGCTAAACTCACCTTGGACAGTCATTCCATCTGGGTGACTTACTTATCAACATCAGACCCGGCAGACTTACAACCCCTCCTTTCCATGGATTAGGCTCCACCTCTGCTCATTCTCCGCCCCTACCCGGCAAAGCACATGTCAGGTTAATTCCACAAAGGCAGACGGCCTATGAGGATTTCCTATCCTTAACAGTTCAAAAAGAACTTGAATGAGCTACTTCACTTAGGATGGACAAACCAGGGGTAAGATCTTCAAGTCTAGAAGGTGAAGTGAAAGGTCAACGTGGCCCCTTGTAGATGTGGTGGTAGTGGCTATGTCATCAGTGTACTCCTGCCTATTTTCTCACAAGACACACCCTTCAACTGCCTGTCACAGTGACACATCTGAACATCCTTACTGTAGGTGAGACTAGCCAACTGTATAATGTCACCTGTGCAACCAAGGGCATGGTGCTGAGCTACTGTAGCAGGCAATAATACAGTGGGTAATAGGTACCCTTGCTTCCAATGCCAAAGACTGAACATGATACCTCTGCAGAGCACAACAAACATCACCAGCCCAGAGTGAGGAATCAGGTCCAGTGCACAAACCAGAGTCCCCTACATGGTGGCTCAACACGCTACTGCTGGTACCACCAGGCTGGCCACACAGCTGAATATTTTATATGAAAAACAAAGTTGTTCAAGAAAGGCTGTCAGATGAGCCTGCATTTTTGTTTGTTAAAAAAAATTTAATCCAGCCCAGTAAAGCACCACTGAACCCAATTTCATGCCACGTGGACCTGACCCCATGCTTCAGGCCACTGAAGTGTGGGACCTGCTGCCGAGACAGTGCATTCAGACTCGGGGGCTGGGGAGGGGGGCACTGCAACATGAGTGCTTCCTACAGCAGCTCAGCAACATGGTCTTGGTTGTGTAACTAATGCAGCATACTACTCCCTGCTTATAGAAAGGATGCTCAAAAGAGTCTCTGTAGCTATGGGAGATGAGTGGGTGGATGGAAGGCCCAGAAATATTTTAGGCAGAATTAGGCAGATGAAACAGCCACTAACATCATATCTCTAAGAGGCTAATCTAGCCCTTGCTTTGCCCCTTGAGCTTGTGGAACTTGACCCTTATATGCCGTTACATCCAAAGTTAGGCACTTACCTAATCCTCTTTGGAATTTGGAAGAAGAATAAAGGTTTGTTTATACACATGCTGCTTTTTTGCAACATTTCAGCTTTTATCTGTGGTGCGCACTGCTGCTGTTTTGTGCAGATCCATACACAGAAGCCGTGGAATGATGCATGTGGCATAGCTAACTCCTCCACCCCGAGCCCAACAAAGTTAAAGAAAACCAGAAGCTTCATTTCCACTCCCTTCTTCTGCTGGTTCCCTTCCCCAACAATGATCTTGGTCCTTGATGGAACCTTTTATTTTTAAGCCTCAATACTGCTTTCTCACTCTGCTTGCTCCCTTTCCCAATTCTGTTCATGCATAGTGAATTTAAAAAAAATTCCTTCAACACCCTTTCTGTCTCTCTACTGGCTCCCACCCCCAACCCCAGTGCTAGTAGCACTGCAGGCAGTGGGGACTATCCACATGGAGATAGAAAGTACAGGCAGTATTTCAGCTGCCTATCATCACAACTGAATTGGATGATTTCCTAGAATGGTCAGACTCTTCTGCTTATAATGGAGCAGATGTTGTTTAATGCCTCACAGTGCTGCAACCAGGTAAGTGTAAATGCACCTTACATCCTTTGACGATATTCCTATTTTTGGAGCATGCTTGACACATTCTGTTCTGGTCAGGAGGGGTGTGCATAAGTACAGGTGGAGCCCTGACAGAAAGGAGAGGAGAGGGAGTAAAACCCACAATCAATTCTCTGTTGCTTATACAAGTATCAAGGCATTTTCTCTGCCATGATTGCTGAAATAAACTTGAAATGACAATGCTAAGAAGCTGAAGAGTGTTTTCTGCCTCATGTTTTATTTCTTTCACAATTATATTTTAATATAAGACAATTGTAATGCTTTAGAATTGTATTTGTTCATTGTCATGTTGTAATATTGTGTCTAGTTTTCTGAGATTTCTTGAGATAAAGGACCTCAAGGCTACCTAATTTATAGCTGCTACATTCTTGCAATCACACATTTTCACTGAAACCAACATATTTTCACTGAAACCAATACATTTGCACTAAAATCAATGCATTTCCACTTAAACCAATGCACTGTCAGTACAAAGAATACATTTTAACTGAAACCAATAATGCATATGTACTGCAACAAATGTATGTTTGATGAAACCAGTCTATTTGTATCAACCAATACATTTGCAAGTGAACCAATAGATCTCTGTTGGAACCAATACACATTTTCTTAAACCAATACATTTTATTTCAAAAAACAGTACATTTTCATGTGAACCAATAGATCTCTACTGGAACCAATATGTATTTTCTTAAACCAGTACATTTGATTTCAAAGCATTATATACACACTACTGTATATCCAGTGCATGTAAACCTACAACAATATATTTATATTTAAACCAGTATATACTTGCACGTATAGAACTAAATGCATGTTCACTCAAACCAATATACAGTAGTTAAATATAAATCAATATATTTCAATATAAAACCAATACATAGTCAAACAAATAAACACAGTGGTGTGGCAATATTGATTTTTTCCTATTTTTCACCTCTTAATTGGTGACATGAATAGCATTCACGTAACATAACAGTTTGATAGGAAACAATTACCCTGCAAATGAAAGGGCTGATTATCATATTTTACTAAAGCTATATGCACTTAGTGGGTTATTTCATCAGACTTATTTACATTGAATTGCTTTCAGCTTTACAGTGCAGTGTTATGTATAAACCTAAAAGTTTTCAAGAGTCTCTTATGTTATTGGATGTTACTGCCCATACTTAAATGCTTTTTCACTGATAGTGGTGTGCTGCTAATCTGTAAAACCTGATACTACTAATGTAAATGGTAACTGCTTTACTGTGTTGCCAGAGATATGCTATGCAAGATAGCATTTAAATGCAGATACTTTAGGAGATGGTTATGTGGCTAAAATTAGGAACTGTAATTAGCATTTCCTGTACTTAGGAGAGCTAGCCAAAACTGATCAACTACATCATCAAATCTGAAACATTTCACAGTAAGTGCTCCCAAGTGGGCATTAACTGTGGTGGCCTGCCATTAAATTTATGTGTCATACCAGAAAAGTATATAATATTTTAGCTCATTAATGTCTGAAATTTAGTCCTTAACTTCTCTAACTAAAACTTATTCTCTTTTTAGCTTCTGTGGATTACATAGTTCAGCAGTTTCTTCTACACTTATTGAAGTACTGTTTGTTTTAAGGATTCACAAAAGATGGAGAGAAAGGAGTGTGCAGACTGTGTGATGCTTTTAAAGTGAAAGCAACACACAGACAAGCATACCATTTACACAGGAAAACAAACTTAGCATTCTTTTTCTATTGCTATTCTAAATATACCACTGAAAAATTAAAACCCCAATGAATTGTAAAGATGTTTCATGTTTACTCTGCTCTGATTTAATTATATTATTAAGATATGACTATTTTTTCTATCATTACTCTGACAGGAACAATAGCTACTAATTGTATTTGGAATATGAAATATAGATTGACTAACGCTGGTGTGTTTTTCTGTAGAAAAAGAAGAATAATCATCTGGGAAATCCACTGAGTTTGTGGCATTCACATATTTACAAAGAAATGTATCCATTCTAGTTGTAGGTAGAATAAATTTCTGTTGATTTGTATACTGTCATTTACAGTGTGTTAATGTGTGCTGCCTTAAAAAAGGATGAGACAGATAGAGGAGATGCAGTCCTTGGCTCTTTAAGGTGGTGCTGCTGGATTAAACTGTCTGGTGCAAAAAGCAAAAAAACAGCATGCACAACTGTAGGGAACTTAGAAAAACAATGTATTTAAAGTACATGCTGCAGGGAACACTGATCATCTACTACATAAGTTGATTTGTATACTGTCATTTATAGGGTGTTATAACGTGTAGAAAAACTCAGCATATTTGGCTGGCCAAAAGTGCCTCTGAGCCCTATAATTACTGACCCTTAATTACATCCCAGAACTATTTACAGCCAGTCATATCCCATATTACTACATTCCGCATATTCTGACAGGAGCTATCGCCCAAGTTGTCACTTCACCACAAGGCATCAGAAGTGAAACCAAAGCTGCACATCATGGTAAATGATCTTTTTGGCCTACCTGCATCCCAAAAATATTTTTCAAGAGGTTTTTCACTTGAAAAGTGGCTCAAAGATAACTTACAGGGATCAGGTCCCGACGAGATGACAATCAATGATACCACATGGTTTGATGAACTGCCTCCTGACGATCACTCAAGCAGCACTGATTTATCAAAAAATACAGCAACTGAAACCAACTTTAATGTCATGGTAAATGAACTAGAAATTAGTGAAGAAATTACACTTTATTTGGAGTTTGAATTTATGATAGAAAACATACCACAAACCACTGAACAACTGATAGTGTACATGGAGCCTGAAGTAACTACACCAGATGGACTTGCAGAAGTTGGAAATACAGACCACGTGAATAAACACACCGCACTAAAAAACAGAACAGCTTGACGGATTTGAGTCTGAAAAAAAAATGAGCTCAATCCAGAAAAACAGACCGTCTGGGCAGTATTAGTTTTCATAAGCTGGATCTTAGAAAAAAATTAAGAAATCGATCTGAAAATGATCCCATGCCCAGAACTGAATGAACTGCTCTGTGAACTTTATATGACTGTCGGAAAGTCACGCAGAGAGCAATACGGGCTGAGCATCTGCAGTTGGTTAAGAGCAGCCATCAACAGATATTTAAATACAATGGAAATAAACCACAATGTCAACATTATATCAGATAGGGACTTTAACATAGCTAACAGTATCTTTGTGGCAGTTCCACCAAGTCGCTTTGACAACAAAGTTGTTGAAGGACTTTACCATGACACCACTTTGCCGATGGTAATTACATTGCCGCAGCAAAGTGTTGATGGACCCAACAGTGCTGTAGTCATTTACTTTTTGTGCGGGGCTTGCCCCCCAAACCCCCAACTCCTGGAGAGGCAGATGTCGGGGGGGGGAGAGTGGCCAACACCGGGAGTCAGTGTACTGGCACATCATTGTGACAACCTGTTCGACACTGTGGATGTCAAATGGGTTGTGTCACTGTGCCAGCTTCACTGTTGAGGATTCACTCTCCTGCCATGTTATGCTTTGGGGCAGTAGTTAAAAGGTGCAGAAAAGAAGGTAGAGATAATAGTGAACATTACCTGATATTTTCAACTGAAGACTTAAACTCAAAAACTCCAGTACCCTTTCTCCCGATACTGCCCCATATCTTGTAAGGAAAGTCTGGTTTGATCTTCAACTTCATCTTGCCTGCCACAGACATGAGGGGCAAAGGGAGTTAATGTGAAACAATTTTAAAATAAAAGCAGATGACACAGAACTTCACTACATTACTCTCACCTTTAAACAGCAAAGGAAAAATCGTAAAGACATCCGTGAATCTAATAATGAGAAGCTAAGAGGATTCATTTTTGAATGCCCCAATGATCCTCTCTGTCCTGTGTCAGGTTATATAAAATACATGGCTTAAACACCATAAGATGCAAAATCATTTTTTGTACATTCAAAACTAGTGGAACAAAGCAAATTGGACAACCAGGAGATATGGTTTAGCCACAAACCCATGGGCATAAACCTATTTGTCTACAGTGCTCCCCCAACTATCTAAAAAAGACAACCTGAGTCACTGCTACACGAACCTCTCATCACACAGCAACGGTTCACTTATTTTAAGATGCTGGTCTTGAAGCCTGCTAGATCATGGTGGTAACCAGTCACAAAAGCAAGACCAGTCTGCAGAACTACTGGTCGGCATTGATTGTTGAAGGTTCTTGCCAGGAAGATTGGAACAAACTCACTGCCACAGCCATCACACTCTCTCCCCTTGACCGATGGCAGCATAACAAGGCATCCTCAGCTTCAGAAGCCAACCAGCGAGCACACACAAGTAATGACACAGGAGCACAAAAATGGTATGACAAAAGCAAGCAGAGAAAACTTGAAAGAAAGGGATTTTCAAAAAACAGTATCGTCCTGCAAAACTGTACAGTTAGTGGCAACAATGTCTTTAATTTCAACTAGACTAAAGATAAACTAATTAGAAGACTGGACCTTTTAATTGAGTGAACTCTTATTTTATATCACAAAAATGTTAGTTTAAAAGTAAAAAGAAATGTTATCTTGTTAAAAAAGTAAAAAATGAATTATGTTAACAGTTCACATCATTAACTATTTTACATTTGAAACTGATATTCTGAGGGACTACTTTATGTCTCATATCGTTAGTACAGCAAAACTGTTCCAAACAAGCAAACAACAGTGTGTCTGTGATTTTTATTTGTGGAATTTTTCTGAAATTTTTCTACACATTGTTATAAGAGTTATAAAGCAGTCCAGGGTGTGTGATTATGGGCACTAATTAAACACCTTTCTCAGGTGCTGTAGGCACTTAGTACAAGTGTGGCATGTCAAACAACACCCTCAAGAGGTGTGTAATTATTGCTCATAATTACACACTCTAGACTGCATTATTGCTTACTTCACGTGTGCTGCCTTAACTAATGGGCAATTGTACAAGGGCTAGGAAAGTCAGTATTACTTATCAGTATATGCAGATGTGGGTGTCCCATTATATGGGCGACTGAGATTGTGCGACTCGGATATGAGCTACTCAGTCTCAACGCCTGCAATGTGAGCTACCCTGAAAGGTTAGCAAGGCGCCGTTATAGAGCCAAGTTAGGGAACAAAATAATGAGGTGGTACAAGGGTGAATGAATGGAAGGGGAGGGTTCAGGAAGTAGAAGGTATGTGAACTGTAGTTGGGCATTGTGCTGCCGAGCTGCTGTTCTGGCATGATGGTGATTATGGTGAGCTGCAGTGAGGGAGGTCTAGGGTTTGGGGCTGGGTAGGGCTTCTATTTTTTTTCATCACGTTCAGCACTTAACATTTTTTTTTTATGTCTGAGTTTCTCCCCCTCCCCAACATGCACCCCTCTGGAGTTGAGAATCTTAATTTAGGGTGTGCGTGGAGGGGTGCTCCCCCTGCATAAATAAAATATTGTTGGTTTCTTGCCACTGTTGTTGGGTTTGCTAGGGAGTGTAAATTGCCATTTTGATTTTTGGCAATGTAGACTCCCTGTAACAGTGATCGCTGTTTAGCGATCACTTATATGACATGGAACCACAGATGTGTTGGGTTCCTGCTTACTTGGTAGCAGAATATATTGTTTTTTAAGAAATGGTAGTCATGTATAGATGTTTTGGGAGGATGTGCTGTATTTGGGGGTGAAACACCTTCATTGAGAGATTATAAAAATGTGTGGTTGTAGCACTCTTTAACAACTCATAGACTAGAGCAAATGATATCAATAACTAATTTAGTATTGTATGACAACAGCAGTGAGTAGGTAAGGGTATCTCCTCCTTTTATATGGTGACATTGAAACAAATCTTGGCCTTATCCAGACCTCTCAAACTCTTCCCAGCCTGCCCCATGTAGTACCTCCTTCACCTCCACATGTAAAAGTTGAATGATTTCCACATTAATATAAGGAGCTTATTACCTAAAATGGATGAACTTAGAGCCTGTGTCACTGTCTACAGCCCCCTAGTATCATTGCACTCTCATAACTGTGGCTTGATTCCTAGATATCTGATTCCCATATGTGGAGCAAGGTTACTGTGTGCACAGACAAGATCAGAATAAGCATGAGGGTGGGTAGCCCTCTATATTGTAGACAATATTATGGTTTCAGATGTAGGAGCTGTTACATCTGCTAATGTGCAGTTTCTCTTCAAGAAAGTCCATTTTAACCCCTCTAAGTCCATACATGAAGACTGTATTTGCAGACCTCCAAAGGGGGTTTAAGACTCAGATGCTACAATCCTTGCAAGTGGTTGAACTGTTAGTAAGTTCAACCTGTTGGGAAAACTTCATCCAAATACAAATATGCCCTCTTCCATATGAACGTGTCTCAAATCATAATGCTTCCCATGAAGTTCACCCATGCTTCCAGTAATCACAGCCTCCCTAATTGGATTCTTGTTAATCGCCTGGACAAAGTCAGACCTGCTGCTCTACTTGCCGATTGTTTTAGCGATCATGCCATCACCTTCTGCATCTGAAACTTTTGATGAAAACAATTTCTCCAAAGCTGATCACTGCATGGTCATACAGGCATGTCAACCTGAAGGCCTTTTATGTAGACCTTTATGTCATAAGAAAGAAGTGAATCCATTGATCCCCCCCAGAGCAGAAGCTTTGCACGTTTTGTCAGTGAATTTCTTCTGTCTGCAAAAAGCATGCTCAAGTCAGAATGCACAAGTCAAGGGATATCACTATCCCTGGATTTCAAAGATTATTGAATTGTTTTCATACAAGGATGCTTCCTGGTACACATTCTGGAAAACCAGATATATCAGCATACACTGTAGATGTGTCCCGATCCAAAGTAAATCTGCAGTAACAAAAGCCAAGGATGACTACTATCATAACTATTGGGATGATAACTAGCATCTTTCCAGTACATTATGGTGTGGGGTTAGGAACTTGTCTGAGATAAAATTGACCAAATCAGGAACACCTCAGGGGATCTTTTTACTTCACTTCCAGATACTGTTATTTGTTATTATGCCTACTTCACAAATCTCAGTATTGCTGATAAGCTTATGGGTCCCTCAGTGCCTTCCTTGGGTAGATATTCATCAGAAATGTTATGGCCTGATATGCCAGGCCTACCACCCTTTGCTCTTCAAGCATATCACTCCTGCTGAAGTCTACAAAGTGGTAACTTGTCTCTGTTCAAGAAAAAGTGCCAGTGCAGGCTCCCTGGGCTGGATTTTCAAATGCCCATGATTGCTGCAAGCCCCTGATGTGTGAACGATGTGGTGCACCAGGCTTGTGGCAATCTAAAGGGATTTTCCATCCCTTGTGGCAACTGACACAAGCTAGACCATTGTTTTGTGGTCTAGCTTGCGTCAGTACTGGGGACTGTTTTCAAGAAGCTTACACCCAAGATTTAGTGCAAGCTGCCGTAAAGCGGGCAAACTGTTGAAATTGTGCCAGAGATTGTAAAATTGGGTGTAGTTGTGGCAAATGGGTATAGCACATAGAGAGGGTTTCATGCAAACCCTGCACCACCCTTTGAAATCCGGCCCCCTGGATCCAAATCTTCTTCCACTCATGGCACATCCCATCTGCATTCCTGTTGTTGCACTGTTATACTTATTCCTTAATTTATGTGAGATACCATTTATCTGGAAATGTGTAAGAGGTATTCCTCTCTATAGGGGTTGGGGGAGCAAGCATGACCTAAACCATTATAGATCCATAACCATCTTCTCTGCTGTCTCCAGGATTCTTGAGATGTGCATCATTTCATAGCTAAAGGATTATCTCAGCCAGTACTGCCTTCTCTCATCCAAGCAAACAGGAAGGGGCATTCCATCATCTCTGCCTTGCTCAGTGTCACCAATGATTTTCTCTTAGCCATGGACAAAGGTCTGTTCAGAGAGTTCATCTTCATAGACCTCTCTAAGACCGTGATCTGGTGGATCATGTATTTCTCTCACAGAAACCCAGGAATCAAGGTCTCAGCCTAATATCCATCAAGTGGTTCAAGGACTACCTGAGCAGCAGTACTCAATTAGTGCCCAGACAAGGTAGTAACTCAGATCTAGCTAACATTACAATAGGAGTATTGCAAGGCTCTATATTATTTTGCCCTCCACTGTTCATTGTTTTTGTGAATGATCTACCAAGTCTTAGGGGAGTTGTTAACTTCATATGTACAGTATGCAGACAACACCATCCATGTCCAAGGTCATGCTAGTCTTCCAGTCTGACTATGATAAAATCTCTTCCAGGTTCTTTAACAATTAACTGATCCTAAATGCAGCCAAAACTAAAGCAATGGTATTTGGCTCCCAGGGTGTTCTGAGGTAGTCAATAGAATCTCAGTAGAACATCTTGATTTCAAGACATTGGACAGCAACCCCACTGGGCAAATTAATGTTTTTAATTATACAATGGCAAGAAAATTTCCCCTATCCTGAATGGTCAGTGTGTGCCTGGCACAGTGATGTTATTGAACAATAAAATCACTGCATAAAGACCAGGCACTCAAGTGACCTCATAACACACTCAGAAATCATAGTGCATTTATGTTATTGCCACAGCTTTCCCCATGAACCAAGCATCTTCACTGACCCGCAAGTGGCCCTCCTCCCCACACACACACACACACACACACACACACACACACGCACACAATTTGTCCATCGCACCTCCAAGCAAATCTGTAGTTTTCAAATTGATTTAGTGAGAAATAACATATTTAATTTGAGACTTAACCCTTTAGCACCACTGGCGTAAGTGCTGCTGGCTCCAAAACATAATGCAGCACGCGCTTATTCTTCAGCGACGTCACGCGTTCCCAGAGAACCGCATGCAGCGGCATTTATCCTAAACGATCACTGTCTAAGTAACTCCATCAGCAAGTAACATACTGCTAAAAATAAAAATGTTTCACAGAAACAAATAAATCATTTGACATCTCCTTCTCACCTCTGTAATGAAAGGTCATTTCCACACGCGACTCGGCTTCCTCCCAAAGTAATGCCTCATATTTTGGCCACATTTAAAGAAATAAAATCCAGGTGATTAATCCAGATAAAAAAGATTGTACACTACATAGAAATATTTGTTTTTCCCATTGCCACTTATGAAGTTACGTTCGCTTCTGAAAACCTGAAGTAGAATCCCGTTCCTGACGTGATCTAGTCTCCATTCCCCACTCCTATTTCAAACGATGGATAACAACATAAAAAAGTATCAACAAAAAATAAGAGCTTCAAAACTGTAGCTCCACAATCAAAACTAACATGGGGGGGGGGGGTCAGGCCAAGACAGGATAGTAAACAGTGTTTTCACATACTTTAAAGGGACTTCTTTTTTGTCAAATTCTAACATTATCAGTTTCCAACAAATAAAATTCATTTAAAACAAAAAGAGCTTTTCTCTGTTTATTAATTAAACACCATCAAATAAAATACACAATGAGCCATTGTATAATAGCAATAAGGCACTCCAGGGTGTGAGTTCTCGTGTAATAACGTCACTCCTGGCGTGGTGGAAGCACTCGGCTTCACCTCGTGCTTCAACCCACCCCAGCAGTGACGTTATTACACGATAACACACACCCTGTTGTGCCTTATTGCTTAAACATTTGAGGGTATTGCTTGATTCCTCACTCTCATACAGAAAGCACAAATATCACATCCCTGACACTGTCATGCTCTGTATCAGCATTCTGTTCAGAACCAAGCATTGCCTAAATATGAACACAAGGAGGCAGGTCTTTGACAAGCAGAACTGAGTAAGTCCCTCAGGTAGGCATGATTGTTACTGATCCTGTTTGTTATATAACAGAGTACATGAGAGAACCCCAGATTATGTTTTAACTTACTTTATGTAATCAAGAAATGCCTACTCGCTCCATTCATCTCCAACTTTTCAGATCCCAGAAAAAGGCATGATTATGGTTGAAAGGGCTTTGTATAGTCTGTCCTGGATTTCTGGTTTGCGTTTCCCCTTCAACTTAGGAATGCCACCAGCCTACAAGCATTCAAACCCAGTCTCCCCCACCACCTGAGAACCCCTTGCACCTTTGTTGGTCCAATGTCACCCTCAACCTATCAAAGTACACAATACATTTAAGATCCATTTTTTTTAACCAGGAGAGACACACTAAGCTGAAGCTAGTTTACAGGTATGACCTGGGGAGCACAAGCAAGTTAAGTGACTTGCTCAGGGTCACACAGTATACAAGTGGGGGCTGTGGGATTCAAACCAAAAAATTCAAATTTTTCCATACTACTGTTATTCCACCTGTCATCCTATTATGAATTATGCTGTCTTTGCATCTCAGTTGTTTTTAAATTGCATTTCTACCTTATATTTGTACATTGTTTGTAACCGGTTTTCTGCTGTACTAAGTTATACCATTGTCTACTGTTGTCCCACCTGGGACCCTGTGAAAATGAAATGCTGCATCACATGGGGTTATCCTGGTTGGAGAAATTTGAAATAAATAAATAACTGTGCATTTGTATGAATTACTGGATGCGTCAATGCATTTGTGTCAATATTGCCATTTATCTATTTTTTATACATGTGCACTGTAGTTGGCTTTGTTGGCCTTGGGGCTAGTAGATTCATAATGCATTTTAATATTGCATAGTAATAAAAAATACAACAAAAAAAAGATCACCATGGACAATTTGGAACATTAACAAAGGGGTCTATGTGATAACAGTGAATGCCTAAAGGCGATCGCCATTATCACTCAGTCAGAGTGCCACCCTGGCGCACCAGCACAACGGTGCCAGGATGTATTTTTACTACTTTATATTTGGCTCAATCAGCTTTGCCCCCTGCACCCCCCTACTTAAGGATTCTCAACCCGGGGTATGTCAGGGGTGAAAGTATTAAAATAAAAAGGTTCGGGCCGTGGTGCAATAAAATCGCAGCAGCGCCTGGACCTGAACCCAGTACCTCAGCTGCCCCAGCCATTGCCCAACCCCTACGCCATGCCACAGCTTGACTGATGACTGCAACACCACCCCCTACAGCCTCTCCACTGCCCCCAGCCCCACACTCACCGTGCTCGCTCCCACCCCCCCGTGTGCATACATATAGCGACATCCTGTCACCTAGTTCACCCACCCCCTCATCCGGTCGCCCTACCCGTCGGTCGCTGTGAGTGGATTGCACGAGGAAGGTGTCGCCGTAATGGACGGCGCCCTTCCTCATGCACCCACTTCATGGGTTACCTTAACAAAGAAAAAAGTAACCTATTTAGAAAGCCTGAGTACTGTATTTATATTTATCTGCAAAAACAGCATCTGCAGAAAAGAATAAATAATAAGAATGCAAGAGTCAGGGTGTCCCTGTGTAAGTTGGAAGGTAAACATATTTTTAACCAAAGACAGTATACTTCCCAGACCCATGCATTTCTTCTCTGCCACTTAACCATCTTCTTTTACCCTGAACTTTCAATCTGGGATGAAACTCATTAGGAACTGGCCACACAGAGCTCCCCACAAAGAAACAGTGTTCCAGGAAGTGTTGGACACTCAGATCATTGGGATGTGAGAATAATAGCTTCATCTTGTGTGCCTTGTGTAAATGTTCCACATTTTTCTCCCGTCCACAAAGGACACTCAAGACAAAGGCTCAGTGATGCACATGTACCCAAATGTGTGCCAGCCAGCACATGTTGAAACCAGTCGTGTCTGCCATCCCACCTTTTAGCTCCAGCTGTACTGCCACCCATTGTCACCCAGGTGGCAGTAATGCAGTGGTGTCTGCAACCATTCTCCCCCGAGGAGGAGAACCTCCTCTGGGACATTCAGTCCTCTTCTGCCAGCTGGCCCTTTGATGTTCTGGACTTGTTCCTGAACCCAGTTGACAGGTGGCATGTACGACAACCCTGCTGCTGCACCGATGGGTTGGTGTACACAAACAGTCTGAATCTTTTATAATACAATTGAACCGTAATAACAAAAATTACAATTGAACCCTAATAACATGTCAACATCTATGGACTGAGCATAGAGCTGCTAAATTTTACACCCTAAGCCTAGAAGGAAAACCTTATGCAAAAAGTATTCTCTGTTTTCCTTTGAACACCCATCATATTATATCACTTTTCTTGTGACTAAAATGAATATGCATGCAGAACGCACTGCTCCCTGACTTTATAGGACAATAATAAAACAACTGGAGACACTGATGAAAATCTGGTCCAAATGACATTAGAAGGGGTGCTCCTTTTATTATTAAAAATATAAAAAAGAAGTGTGTAGGCAGACTCAAAAGGAGGAAAGAAGGGCATTGACCAAAGACAGAGGATAAGGGGCAGTTTAAAATGAAATAAAAAGTATAGGTGAAAATGTTCACTGTACCATTTACTGCTGCTTTAATTATTTTTTTTTGGATACTGAGGAGGAATAATATTTAAATCTATGACCAGGATTTTGTGATGGAGGTTTTGACTCAAGGTGCAGACTGCTGTACAGGAACTTCAGATGAATGAACCAAAGTAAATGCTGTATATAGAAAAATATATTTCTACTATCAAATCATTGATTATATAACATAGAACAAGTCACTGTAATAAAGTGCATTAATTTTGATAGATTTCCATCTGATTCTTCTGCCACATTTATTTAATTACTACAGTTTTTTAGAGTATGAGTCAGCTACTGCAAATTCGACATTTTGAATAGGAATGATGTAATACAATATGTTTCCATTTTCTTTAACAAATATGCAGATGAATACCAACAAACATAATAGGTCCACTTTAAAGACAGAAAAAGAGGATTAAATAAGGGACAATTCAATTTAAACAACCTACTGTAGGAAGTGAAAGAGATAGTGGTTAAAATAGATGGAGGACTAAGGTCTAATCAGACAAAACCATCATACTAGGCACAGGTCACAGATGAAAGTCTTTAAAATATTAGCAAACAGTAAAATAAGAAGACAGGTTAGCAGGTAAAATTCGGACTAAAAAATATTTTGTAATGATTGCAGCAGCTTAACTAACAGGCTACATCAGCAGTGGGGGGGGGGGTAGATGGCAATTTTTTTCATCCCTTCTGGGCATTTTGTATGACACCCAGAAACAGGGACAAACTCTCAGCTGAAGATTTTTACTGACTAGAAGTGACCTGCTAGGAGCTGTCCATCTCTCTGTGTGTCAGTGTTTTGAAGATTTCTCTATTCCACCAGCCAAGTTTTCTGACTTCTGTTGTATCTGTCAGCCACCATCCACTTCTGGATCCTGCAGACTCCTGCTGCTGTTCTATGTCTTTTACTGCCACACCAGTTAACACCAGGTCACTGTTTTAGGGCTCTGTGCCTGCATTACTAAGGCTCTGGCTCCTTCCTGCTGCAGGATGGCCATGTCATAGCTTCTTACCTTCTTCTTACAGCAGTCACACACATGACCCTTGGTTCTGCTCCACTTCTGGGTCCTGCAAGGAATACAACAAGTACCATACCACTGTATTAAAAAGAGAGTGCCAATTCTTTTTTTCAATTCTTCTTGGACCTTGAGTTCTGGACCCAGGTGATACTTACCTGGGAACTTCCTTCATGGCTCAATGCCCAACAACTTCAGTGATTGATGTCCCCAGTTTCCTCTGGGATACATGCCCAAGAACCTAGGGCTTTGTGCCCAGACATCTACTATGGCTTCTTACACCTATAGTACATCTACAGAGTTCCATGGCCCAATTTCTACAGGGCTTGTTCTCCACTACCTTTAGGGCTCTTTGCCCTTATTATTGCAGGGTACTGCACCCCAACATCTCCATGGCTTCATGCATTAACTTTCTACAGGGCTTTGTACCCTAACATCCACAGGGCTCCAGTCCCCATCACATTCAGGGTTCTCTGCCCCATTATTTACAGGGATCTATGCCACAAAACCTTCAGTGGTCAATTCCCCAATGCCTCAAAAATACCCTTGACCAGGACTACTAACCCAGGGGACTCCAACAATGAAGAGAACATTTATGCTCTATCCCTATGATCATGCCTCTGCCTTAAATCCAAATAAAAGTAATTTTATTTTTCACCTTTTAAAATTTCAAAGACTTGACCTTGGCAAGACTTCAGTTTGTTCCCTTAATGTAATATATTAGTCTTCTGCAAATAGAAAATTATTTTAGCCATATTCTTCTCCTATAAAATGCTCTATTGAAAAAAACACTGTTTCCTCAATCTCCAGAATCTTCAAATTGTAGTCAAATCTCCAAGACCTTCTATTTTTTCTTCTATCTTCTGGATAGAACTTAGAAGCAGATGTGTTTGCTTCTGTTTCAAATTTGGAAGCAAAGGTGATTTTTCACTTTCTAATCCATAATATCCCTCATCCAACCCAACACAAACTACTTCAGCATCAGGTCCAAAGACACCCACTCCAGTCTTACCCGGTTATCCAGCTCCCAGGCTTCAACTGCCTCCATATCCTGTCCAGATGTCTACTCCAGCTTCCTTTTATGATATCACTGAAAACAGAATAATTTATTGTAATGATATGTCTGTTATTCTTTAGACTAAGGATGCTTGCCTCCTGCAAAAAAACCCTTAGGCCCTTAATGTAAAGCTGCATTTTCTATGTATTAATATAATTTCTGTGAAGCTTATCATTCCCAGCAAGAAGAACTCAAAACTACCTTTAACTAATTCATGACCTAGCAATTTAGTATAGAGGAACTACATTGTATAGTTCACTGGGTTAGCGAGTGGCTAATTATAGGTAGATGGTGTGGTGCCAGTGCAACATAATATGTTAGAGTATTTTGTCAAGATACTTCTAAATGGGGATGCTCGTATGACAGAAATCTGTTTGAATGCTCATGCAATATAGTTGTGGCCATTCATACTCTTTGTCCCAGAATGGAACTAGCACCCTTCTGGGGTATCTGGAAGGTACAAGAATCCTCTTGATGTGGGTTGAGCCTCCAGAGGTGCTGTGGGAATAAGGTTCCTTTAGGCTAAAGTTACCTTCGGGAAGGAACACATAAAGAGAGAGGCCAGCCACTGGAGAAGGAGGAGAGAATGGTGATAGTAAAGAACACAAGGGTTTTCATTTTGGAGCTTGATCTTTGAGCTGGGCTTTTGGGAGAAAACTTTAGCATGCACCATTAAAAAGCTATGGAGGAGGTATATGAGTGTCAGTCACTTCACCACTGGACCCCATAGTACAGCCTTGTAATTCACTGGGTCAGTGAGTGACTAAGGATGAGTAGGTGTTGTGGTGCTTTTGCAGCACAGTATGTTATTCTGGTTGGATGTGTGCAGCTAAGGATATCTGTATGAAAGAAATGTGTTTGAATGTTTGTGGAATGCAGTTGTGGCTACTTATGCTCTCTGTCCCAGACTAGGACTGCCACACTTTCTGAGTACCAGAAAGGCACAGCAAAATATCTTCAGAGGGGTTCCACCCCAGAGGTGCCACAGGAACAAGGTTCCTTTAGGTTAAAGGTACCTTAATGAAGTAGCCCAAAAGAGTAGATGGTGATACTGGAACATTCTTTGACTAATGCATGGCTTCCTGTAAGAAGAGATGAAATTACTGATAATGATGAGTATAGGCAATGAATGAATAAATTGTAGGAGTCACCATCCAAACCCAGCTCATGGAGGAATTTTGCTATGGGATGATAAAGCATAATAAATATAAAAATTTATACTGTGACCTTCGACGTGGAGGAGAGGAGAGGAAAAAAAACCCTAATGAAGGAAACCGCTGGGAATCCAAGGCCATGGGTTGCTATCCCTCCTGGCATAACTCTGATTTAATTCCATGGTTACCAAAAACACTAACTCCAGATGGAAAAAGCTAATGATCATGTTAAATTTAATTGTGCTAGTGTACCTGGTAGACACCATCAAACCACTAGGATGATTATTGTCCTTTCTTTTGTCTCATTGAGACTTCCACCCTCACTAAGGCATGTCCCTGCAACTGAAGCAACATCTGTGGTGGTGGTACTCAAACCTTGAGATATGCATAAAGTCTGTCGAAATACACACGTATGCCGACAACACTATTCTTTTTCTCCCTGGGCCCTCTGTTGACAGTGTCCAGACCCCTCTCCAGGATGATTTTAACAGAGTCCAGTCCTGGTTCTTGTAAAACAAGCTCAAACTGAATGTTAAAAAAGCAGTGGCCATGACTTTCGGCACCTGACAGAAACTGGCCACCTTTCAGCATGCTCCAACTTTCTCTACCTTGGATGGTTCTTGCCTTGAAAACATCTCAGCTTTCAAGTATTTAGGGGTTTGGCTAGATACCCACTTGGACTTCTCCATGCACGTTGATGCCATCTGCACCAAATTTTGCCCTAAGCTAGGTACCATCTACCAGCACAAAAACTGCCTCCCTTTCCCCACACATCATGAGCTTGTCACCAAAATGATACTACCCACATTTGACTATGCCAATGTGGTATATAGCATGGCCTCCAATACCTCCTTTGACAAACTCAATATCCTGTTATACTCATTCTGCTGCTTCACCTCTGATTCCCTTCCCCTACCCACCACTGCCTTCTTTACTCTGCCCTATCTCGTGCTCCCCATCCCACAGGAGACTGCTTCACTGTGCATCTTTTACTGCTAAATTCCGGTTTGGTACCCTTTCCTCCAACCTCTCCTCCTACCTCTCCCTCCCAGGCTGCCACCTCTAACTACTCCCTTCATCACAGAGACCCTCAAACTTTTTCTCTTCCCCATCCTCACTCTGCTTCTGGTCAATCTGCCTTCTCCTTCTGCTTTCCCTCTCTCTGGAATAAATTACCCCCTGACCTTCACCTATCCTCCTCACTATTCTTTCAAAAGACTTCTCAGATGCTTCCCCCCAGCCTTGTTCCCAGTGTCCTCTCTCACTCCACCCTAATCTTCTGGTTATTTCACTCTTCCTGCTGTACTGCTCATCTCTCTTCTCAGAGTTTGCCTAATCCATTTTGCACTTTCTGCTGCTCTTTTAGAACTACCTTCCATCTCTTATAGCTAGCCACCCCCTACCCCTTGTTGACAAACTTCCACTCTTCCTCTCTCCCTTGCAATTTGTTCTCTGACTCATACCAGCCCTCCTCTTGTCACACTACCCCACCCCCTGGATTTCATGCTCCTCCCCAGCCTGCCTTGCCCCTGCCAGTCCTGCTCTTAAGTATCTCCCCTCTCACCCTCAGTTACAGCTTCTGCAGTCCTGACTTATTTCCTATGACTAATAACCCTGTTTTCTCCTCTGCCCCTTTCATGTTTACAACAGTGTCCTCTGTTACTTTAGCCCTGACAAGTGTTGTTGTTGTTGTTCTAGCTAACATTGTACAAATGACCTGTAACTGAACTTAATATGTATTATTTTGTGCATGCTTCATTTTTTATTCTGCATTTTGTACTTTTTATCCTGTTTACCCCGTCCCTGGGTTGCACCTGGAAATGAGGCTTGGCTCAGTGTGCTCTTCCCAGTTACCAAATTTTAAATAAAAATAAATAATATAAAGTCTGTACCTGAATGCTAAGGAATATCAGGATGATGAAGTACTTCAAAGGAAAGGGCATTTTGAGCAACCACTTCAGGCATGGCAATCCTGAAACCCTCTTCTGTGTACAAGACTCATGCACATAGAAAAGTAGCTGAGCCCTTGAGGGGCAAAGCAGTGTGTAGCATTGGAGCTGAGCCCTTGAGAGGCCCAGTCTGACCCCTGAGGGTTTTTACATAGGAGCTTGGCCCTTGAGGGGTGCAGCCCAACTTCAGAGGGGGTTGGGCATTTGCCCTCATGCTGGGGTGTGTGCCCTGAAGCATTTGACTGTAACAGGTAGGTTTTGGGGCATTTGCCCAATAGATGACACTGTAGTAGATAAATTATGAATGGTAAATAATGATTTTATTGGTAATAATAGTAAATGTATAAGTGCTGAGTCCTGAGGAAAGGACCCGACAACCTCCTGGGCAGACCAGTGGGCATGTTTGTTAGCAGTGTGATGCAAGCCCAGAGCTCAGAAGGCTGTGGATCCTGCCATTCATGCTTTCTGTCCATACTGTCTTATTGAGGTACCATAATGATACAGGAATCCTCTTCAGGAGGGTTGTTCCTGCAGACATACAAACATGACAAAACCAGCAGAATAAGGCCATTAGGTCTATCTAGTCTGCTCATAGTGCAGGGTCCTCAGCATATTCTACTGACCCTGCCCCCTCTCCAATCTTCCCTTACCTTCTCTACACCCCTCTCTTGGTCCTTATTTTCCCTTTAATTCTATCCCAGCCTCTCTTGAAGCTGCGTACTATTTTCAAGAAAACCATCTCTTCCGGAAGCACATTTCAACCAACCATCACCCTCTCCATGGATAAGTGCCTTCTAGCCTCTCTCCTAAACCTACCAGCCACCAGCTTGAGACTGTGTCCCCTCATGTTTCAGTTTTTACTAAGCTTGAAGCAACCCTCCTTACCCATACTATTTGCTTCTTTCAAATATTTGAAGGTCTGAATCACATCTCCTCTCTCTTCTGTACTCCAAGTAGTTCATATTCAGGGCCTTCAGCCTCTCCTCTTATGTCCTACATTGCTGGCTTATAACTGTCTTCATTGTCCTCCTTTGTACAGTCTTCAGCAGATTGATGTGCTTTTTAAGGTATGGGCACCAGTACTGTGCATTGTGCTTCAGATGCGGCCTCACCAGTGACATGTAAAAGGGCAGTATTACCTCCTCTTGTCTGTTGCTGATCCTTCTGGCACTGCAGCACAACATTTTATTTGCCTTTGCTGCTGCTTTCCTACATTGTGTGGAGTGTTCCAGGTCACTAGCGATCATCACTCCCAGGTCATTCTCCTCTGATGCAGATACCCAGACCCCTCCCAGGCTGTACTCAGTTCTTGGGTTCTTGGTGTCAATGTGCATAATTTTGAAGTTCTTTGCATTGAAGCCAAGCTGCCAAATCCCAGACCACATTGTTAGTTTTTCCAGATCCTTGTTTAGGTCTTGTATCCTTCTGTTGTGTCCACCCTGTGAAATGACTTCAGGCTAAGGGTTAACTCTGAAACTGCCACCCAGTCAGTGTACCATGGAGGCACAGGAACCCTCTTGAGGAGACATCCACCCCTACAGGTGCCATAGAAAGAAAATTCCTTTAGGTTAAAGGTACCTCTACCATTCTGTCAGGGTACTGAGTAGGTACAAACCCCCTCTTGATCAGAGTTCCATACCTAGTGGTACTGTGGGAACAAAGTTCTTTTAGGTTAAAGGTAGCATGAGGAAATAACCCATAAGGAGTTCAAGGTGAGTATCAAGGCATGACTTCCATAATGAGAGAATGCTAGCTAGTGATAGAGATGCTGGTTGTACCTGAAGGAAATACGGTGAATATTCTCAGAGGGACCCAAAACTGAATGGCTGGTCATGAAAGAATGCAATGGGAAATAAGAAATATTATAGCAGTTAGGTGGAAATCATCAACTCTATAATGCCATTTTGACAACAGTTTTGTTGACCGGCATCTCATCGACAGGAATTATGTCAACTGCAAGTTGCGGTCGACATAATGCCAGTGTGTCTCCCAGTCCATTTTATCAACTGGGGGTTTTGCCCCCCTAAACCCCCCATGTGGAAGGCTCTGCCCCCACACCCCCTTTATTAAGGATTCTTAACTCCAGCTGGAGTTGACTCAGGGAGGGTAAGCAGGACCGGGAGACAGTGTGCCCCTGTGTCAGGCAACCTGTTGATTTTGTCGATGGGTTGGTAGGTCACTGTGTTGGTGCAGCTGTTGGGGGGGTATACCCCCAAAATCCACATTGACAAAATAGGGACTCCAGTCCAGAAATTATCTTGAGCTTAGTTGAGAATAATATATTTCCAAGATTCCAAAAGTCCAGCCCTGGAGACATAAGGCTTGGAAGCACCTGTCACAAGTTGGCATACAAGGAATCTGGCTTTGAAACTTATTGAAAATTCTGAATGCAAACAGAAAAGCATTCAACACATGCTGGATATGTATAAATGAACTGTGGAGTTCCAAGTTCTTTACATAAGCAGGTGTTTGCACGAGCCACCTAAGAGGAAAGTCGTGGCAAAACTTGAAACAGTTATACAAGAAACAGGAAATTTTATTAAAGTTCAGCTTTGAGTATGCTGAAACAGAGCCAGTGAACAGCTTAAGGAATTGGAGGACAGAACAGTCCAAACTGAACAAGGCTGTTAAGCATATGCCAACAGCAAAGCATAAATTAAAATCTGGGGGAAATAAACAGAGAATGTTAATGTAGTTACTACTAAAGATACAAGTATAACCAAAGGAAAACACCCATGGCATGATTACAAATCCTCCCCTCCCTACTGCCTGCATCTGTCTGTCATCTATGAAAATGGGCAAATTTCCTCATAGCCTCACCAAAGGTTATAAACAAATAAAATAAAATAAAAATAATACCAACCCAAGCAATCTGCTGAAGGCAAAAGTTGTAAATCAGAAGGCCTTAAAAAACTCAAGAGTAACACTACCAGACACAGCAGAAGCACAGAGAAAAGCTGCTAGGAGAACCCCTCTAGCAGGACTGCAACAACCTCAGCAACAGGACTGCGGCAAACAAAATGGTCTTCCAGAGGAAGCATTCGTATGCACCTGAAATATCCCAGGGGATGCGCATGGTGAGTTTTACTCACTGTCCCACTGAACCCCAGGCTGAATCCTTGTAAACACCATCAGGCTTTCTCCACTAGGGCTGCACTCATGCTCCAGTGATTGGAGTAAACTGGCAAAACAAGACATGAACTTACTCTGTTGCTGAGTTATGGATCTCAAATCTTTGTCATTTCGTATGTGTGGTTCCTTCTCTCAGTCCTCTCCATTAAGCCCAATGACAACTCAAAACTTCTTGTGACTTCTGAAGCCAGCCCTACAATGTTTCAAGTTTTCTTCACTTCTCACTATGCCAAAAGACATTAAAATCCATAAAGTTCTCATACCATTAGGAAGCAAGATTTGTGACAACATATGACCCCATTTGCCCAATGACTTCCTGCAGTTTCATTCACATTTCATTTCACATGTTCTTGTGGCCATACTCATTCAAAATAAACATGCCACAAGCTTTATTAGTCATCTGTTTTCTTTCACCACAAATTACTATCTCCATACCAATCGGTTCCTTTAAATGATTTAAGTTGTCAGTATACCTCTCCTTACTTCACAACACTGTTTTTGTTTTACTTCCTATGTGGCAGTTCACATGATCGATTTGAGACAAGTCACAAAGGCATTCTTTTAAATTCACACATATGAGATAACTTATACTTTCATTGCTCAAAGTACCCACCTTAGTGTCAACTCTACTGCAAAAGGAATGATCTAAAGTATTTCTCAAGGGTTCATTTTCATATCTGCCTTTTTCTACCTTTCACAATCTTTCTAATTTGAATCGCAGCTTGGAAATATTCCAACAAGAAATAACTCATATTCAGTCTTCTCCCACCTAATTCCAAGTAAACTCTGAGCATCAGTTCTGTTATTTCATATAAAGATTTAACCTCCCTAGTATATGCTTTTTAATGATACAATCAATCAAATTAAACTACCTGGTCATGAGGCTTGGCTAAATAAAGCTGACATATCAGGTTCATTTAAAACTATCCCTATTCTCTTTGACATTTGTGCATAATTCAATGGCATAATGCTTATTTTTTTGCTGAATACTTTCCTTTTGGTTGCAGATATAGTCGAAAAATATGCTTTGTCAGAAGCACTTGGTTAGATCATTCCTAAAATTTACAAGAGACCACCCATTGTACATCCTACATCTCCTGAATGGTCCCCTGATAATCCACAGTCCTCATTCCCTTCCCTTTACAGGCGTTTCAGCCATAACAGCATACTGCCCTAGAATTAGTAATTTCTTTATCTCAAGAGAAAATCTTGGGATCTACCACTGCCATAGAATTCCAAGACATACCTTTAAACTTCCCCTCTATGGAAGCAAGACTCCATCATGAAAAGTTGCACTGCAATTCTGATATAATTTCATCTTTCATATTGGGAAAAGTGCCTGTTGCTGTCTCATCTAGGTCATTTGAGTTGTGCGGCATGGATCTTCCCTCAGGTGTGTTTCTTTATTTCTTAACTCTTAAAACTGGCTTCTGTGTTTATGAATCTTGATCACCATGTAAACATCACAACCGGCACTCACACTAATCTTTTTATATAGTTTTATTTCTTTTATCACTATAAAGGTATTTCTTTTTCTACAATAGTGTTTTTTTTTTTAATCAGTGAATGCTGAAATACACACAAATGCAGCTCTGTCATTTGGGTATGCATGCTGCCATCTTAATAACTGGTTTTCTGAGTCTTGGCCAGCGTAAATTAATTCTCTTTCCAAAAGTGAATGCTCGCCAGCCATTTTTGGGAATTACCCAATAGTTTCTAACACTGTAATGTAAGAGTCTGTCTACATTAGATTATACTTTTTTACTGCGACAGTTGAGATGTAGTTGACATTTTCATTAAAGGCCACTCTTTCTCTGTAATATTTAGGAATTATATTTGTAAACTGACTTCTATCATTATTTCAATGTATTAGCAGCATTTTACATATTCATTAGTCTTCTAATCTGACAGTCTGTCTCTTTTTTAGTTTCAGAAATCTTAAAACCTGGCTCCTTTATAAGATATCTTCAATACCCCTGTGCCTACGTTTTAGATATGATCATGACCTGAGGTTATTGCTTACCAAGGGCCCATGAAGTCATTATTCAATCTCTGGCCCTTTCCATTGTATCATTGTATTAGACTATTTAGTCTTCATATAATAACATGTTGTTTAGTTCATGAATTAGACACTGAGAATACATCAATGAGTTAATTTTTTACAGTTGCTTCCTACTGCAAAGATGTCAGGTATTTTCACTTTACCACAAAAAAAGATATTTATTAAAAGTGCAATTCTAATGTCATCTCATAAGAAACAAATGCCTTTCCATTTTAACTCAGTCACAATCTATCTGCCTAGAATACGAAGATGAGAATATAAATCTCCCTTCACTAGATGTCCTTTAATAAGTAATATGTTTCACATCCTCATAGCTCTACTGCATGATGGTTCCTTTCACTTGCTATAAATCTCCATCTGTGAACCATAATAACTCTGATGTACTTTGTATTATTAGGACCAGGAAAATTCTCAGATTTATTGTCAAATTTCAGTAAGTACAACACCTTTGCATATCAGACCATTTCCCCTACCTCTCTGGATCAGTAAACCTTGAATTCAAACCTTTGAGGATCTGGCCAGCTCATCAGCACAGCGGTAGTAGCACTACCATGCATGATGCCAGTGATCCAGGATTAGGAATGTATCTGTATCATTTGGAACTGGCTGGAGGAGGAGGAGGACTAAGCTCTTCCAAGGTTGCTCTCCTCCTCCTCCTCTGGGGAGGGAGTATCACCATCCTGTCTGCAATACTGCTACCTGGGTGACCTCAAGTTGCAGTGTAGCCGAGGATGCCAGGGGAAGGAAAAATGTAGACCTGAATCTAGTGCAGAGTATGTGCAGAATGGATGTGTGCCTTGGTTCCCCCAGGTGCACCTATATCACTAGGGGCTGGGAGGGAGAACCAAAGAAGAGCCACAGCCACACACTATGAAGCCCTGCTCTCCTTGATGGCCTGCATTGCTGATTGCAGTTGCTCATCTCTGGAATGCTGGCTTGAGTTGCCTCAAGGAGTGTGGATTAGCCAGCCCCAGAACCATGATAACAGAGCCCTGACATGGGGGGGGAGGGTAAGCTATAGGGCAGGAGGGATAGGAGCAGGATGTTTCAGAGAAGATGGGTGATGTGGCTGAGGGAGGCAGCTAGAAGAAGAGGGCTGGCTGGCAAGGTGGTGTCATTAACAGAAAATAAAAACAATCATTTAAAAGCCAGTAGAATGGTGACAGGAGTCTCCATCCATATTTCTGCAGAACAGCACATCTCTGTCCAATAACCATTTTTACTAAATCTCTGTGCTCATGATTACCACATTCTGCTCCTCAACCGATATTTCAAACTAAATAAGGATCAGTAATGACTACAACCTGGTTTCTAAAGCACCTTTGAATTTTGCTTGCTAGATTGGGACTTTCTCCTTTCAAATATTAAAAAAGGTCCTTTTGTATAGAAGAGACTACAGCAGCATCCTGGAAATAAATGCCAGTGCACATTATTTGCAGACTTGGCCATTGCTCTTCCACCTGCTTTAAACTCTGTTTAAAGACCCTACATAAAAACTGCAGAATACTGTACCCAAAGATATCTTTCTAACTAAATGATCTAGACTGAGTCTTAGATCCTCAAAGGATTTCTCTGCGGTGGTGGTGGTGGTGATGTTGTGTGTGTGTGGGGGAGGGGTGTCATCTGTGCTAGTGGTCTCTCTATTCTGCTGTTAGTTGGAGTGGACTGATCCATCATATGGTGTATGACTAAGGCATTCTAGCATTTCTTCAGGAGGGTGGAAAGTCTCAGTCATGAGACTTGGAGCAGCAAAAGCCAGGCGTTTATAAAGGTAATGTAGGACTGTCTTTTTAGCAGTGGCAAGGGAGGCAACTAGGAGGGGCAGTATCCTGATTCTTGGATTGTCAATCAGGGCATAATAAGTAGTATAAGGGTGGTGGACCCTCTGGGTACAAGTGATGATAAAACAGCGAGATTCATTATCACATTTGGGACCAAGCACCTTTGTGGTGGTCCTGGATTTTTGAAGAGCAGATTTTGGCAGGATGAGAAAATACTTGAGGACAGGATGAAAAGACTGGGGAAGTTGGAGGGGTGAAAAATAAGTGAGGATCCATTAAGCTGGAGATACTGACTGTAATGTAGACATGTGCAAAGTATGTTTGTAAGGGCAAATAAAAACAGTGTGGTTCAGACAGGGGGTAAAAGAATCAGTCAAAGCAAGAAAGAGAGCATTCAAAAAATATGAAGGAGATTAGTTAGAGATGAACAAGGAAAAATATTTGGACAAACTGAAAACAGCTAAAAAGATTATCAGGGATACAAAATCAATTGTGGAACTGAAAATTGTGAAAGGGGAAAGATGACAAAGCCTCTTTTTAGGTACATAAGGAAGAAAAGAAAGAATAATATGAGACTTGAAAGATCAAAAAGATGTGAGATCATTTCTGATGATACCACACAGAAAGCTAATATCCTCAGTTATTACTGTTATTCAGTTTGGTATTTACAAATGAGTTAGGATTACCCTTTCCAGACAATAGAGTACAGTTCAGAGATATACATGGCTAGAGGTTTGAAATGGGGGAAATCAGTGTAAAGGGTTTATAAGACAATGAATAGTCTGTAAATAAACCATCAGGAGCAGATGGCATATACCCCATAGTTCTTGGTGAAGCAGTGAAGGCCCTTGCAATGCCACTGCTAGACTTGATCAGCTGCTCCCTACACTCTAGGGTAGTGCCAGTTGATTGTAGGGAGGTTGAAACATAGAAACATAGAATGTGCTGGCAGATGGGGTCCAAGTGGACCATCTAGTCTGCCCATGTATACTTCCCCCCCACCGACTTGGTACCACTGCCCACTGCTTTAAATGGGAACAGGGATCACCTGGGGAATTACAGACCGGTAAGCCTGACCTCTTTTGTGAATAAACAGATGGAGACCATTATTAAAGACAAGATGGTGGCCTTCCCAGAGCAGCAAGGCTTACAGGATAAGAGACAGTATGGTTTTGTGAGGGGCAGGTTGTGTCAGACTAATCTGATCAAGTTCTTGATTACCATAACCCAGATATTGAATGAGGGGCAGGTGGCTGATGTCTTATACCTGGACTTCAGTAAGGCCTTTAACTTGGTGCCACAAATGATACTAGGCAAGAAGCTTGAGGACCTGGCCATGTGAGAAATGCAAACCGAATAGATTGGGAACTGATTAGTGGAGAAGACTTGGAGGATGGTTCTGAATGCTAAGTTCTGTCAAGGTGGTCACAAGTGGTGCTCTGCAGGGTCCAGCCCTGGAATTTACAATCTAATATTTACATCAGTGGCATACTGTAGTTTAGGGGCTAAGAAGAATGGAAACAGAAAATGATGGCAGTAAAAGGCCTAACAAGTCATCCAGTCTGCTCACCCTACTTAACACATTTATGTTGGCCCTAATGGCCAACCATTTCCCTTACCTTTCCCCACTATGCTCTTAGTATGGACATGTGCATGTCCCAGCCTAATTTGCAACCCCCACTGTTTTGGCCATCACTGCCTCCTTTTTAATGTTAAAGCTCAGCTGCCAGAAGTTGGACCATTTCTTTAGACTACCCAGGTCCTCCCTCAGTACTCTAATCCCATCCTTGATGCCCATCCTTGCACAGATGTTAGTGTTAGCCACAAAGAGGCAGAGCATACACTGTATGCACACCCCTACATTACAGATGAATACGTTAAAGAGGATGATCCCAGGAATGAGCCCTGCTTACCCCATGTATTATCTCCTTAACATCTGGAAACTCCTCATTTACCAGTACCATTTGTGTCTTCCCCCTCAGTCAACATTCTATCCATCTCGTTATCCGTTGTTCCATGTACAGGTCCCTCAGCTTTTTGACCAGCCTCCGTTTGGGGACTAAATCAAAGGCCTTACTGAAGTCCGGGTACAGTATGCTGATTGGTTGTCCTTTGTCAGCCACCATTGGCACCCAGTCAAAGAGTTCTACTAGGCTTGTCTGGCATGACCTCCCCCACATGAACCCATGCTCTCTGTCATGCTGAAATCCATTTACCTCAAGAAAGTTTACCAGTATTTCTTTTAGTAAGACCTTAAGTACCTTCATTACTATGTTAGGCTGACTGGTCAATAGTTTCATGGCTCATACTTCCACTTTTGGTCAAGCGGAACCATGTTGTCAGTTCTCCAAACCCTGGAGACCACTCTACTGTTTAGTGAGGAGATGAAAATATCTGCCAGTGGTGGTGGTAGTATCTCCACAGTTTCCTTGAGCATACCAGGATGTATCTGATCTGACCCTGTTGATTTATCTACTTACAATCCCCTCAGCCCCTTAAGCACTCTTTTTCAGTGATATGGTAGTGGCCAATAAAGTCTCCCCATTTCCCCTTCTTACCCACACCCCACAGTCTGATACTGGCTCCTCCTCCTCTTTAGAAAACACTGAGCAAAAATATCAGTTTAGAATCTCAGCCTTGCATGTCCCCCTCTTACCATCCCTTCCCAATTTTTTTGGCCTTACTATGCCCTCCTCGACTTTGCATTTCCCCTGGATGTATCAGAAGAACACCTTTTCCCCCACCTTCATCTATTTACTATTGATAGTTCTACATCAGTATTAGCAATTCTGATCTTCCTGGTGGTCTCCCAGGCTGTCCTTAGGTACTCCTTCCTGCCTTCCTCCCTTAAGTTTCATTTGTATTTTTTAAATACCCTTCTCTTCTCTCCCACTTCTTTCATCACTTCTGGTGTGAACAATCGTGGC
The DNA here is from genome assembly GCA_016271365.2 of Neoceratodus forsteri. Classification (NCBI taxonomy): domain Eukaryota; kingdom Metazoa; phylum Chordata; order Ceratodontiformes; family Ceratodontidae; genus Neoceratodus; species Neoceratodus forsteri. The sequence continues at coordinate 1,644,044,410 of CM028130.1, forward strand.
CCTCTTGCAATCTTCTCCTTGTTTACTCTCCCAATACAATTGGCTGCAGCCTCTTTGACACCTGATTTGATTGCCTCCCATTTCCTCACTACTCCTTTAATGCCTGCTATTCCTCTCATAATTTCCCCTAACATTTCTCACATCTCATTGCAGTCTACGTTCCTAAAATCCCACACCTTAGCTTGTTTATTCCACTTGCTGGCTTCCAGTTGGGCCTTCATCCATACCATTTTGTGATCAACTGACACAGTTCCTACTACATTTTGCACTGTAGGGTCCTGAACCAGTTGCACATGGAAAGCCTGCTGGCATGCTTGCACCAGATTATTTAACTCCATCGATATAATGCCCTCTTTAACACAGAGTGCCACCCACTTGTCCTTCATGCAAACCTATTTGAATAATGCATATCCTGGTATGTTCATGTTGCAGATGTGGTTCTGAGTTGCTCACATCTCCATGACAGCCACCGCATCCAGTTTTCCTTCTGTAACTAACACATGCTGTTTTTGTATCTTGTTTTCCAGACTTCTTGCATTAGTGCATATCATCCTCCAGCATCTGGCTCTCCCTTCCCCACTCCCTTCCCACTAGTATTAATCTTGTTCAAACTTATATTTTGTGTGGTGAGGCTAACAGCCCCCACCCCCGGCTCTGTTATTATTTGTGCTCCATAATAAAGTAAGAAAAGGAATCAAGGAGCGGGGGGACACACAGAACACGCAAAGGGTAGAAAATCAAGGAGGGAAGCAAGGACAAAGGGTGAGATGCTGACAGAAAGGAAATGGGTATAAGCACATGCTGGAAGACAGTCTGCCCTCATGCAAGGAGCCTTGAAAACAAAATTAGTGAGCTGCAGCTGATGGTGGTTGATACAGGATTAGAGTTCATAGCCATCACAGAAACATGGGCCACTGGAAAAATGGACTGGGACTTAGCAGTACCGGGGTATGCTATGAATAGGCAGGATTGGGGTAAGGGAAAAGGAAGTAGAGTAGCCCTTTATGTTAATGAATGCATAGAGGCAGCAGAGGAGGTGTCCATCAGGAGACAGAAGGGGGAGACAGAGTTGCTCTGAGTGCAGTTCATGATGACCACATCAGGTAAGAAACTGCACATTGGGTGATCTCCAGACTGCTGGGTCAGGGGGACAAGGGAGATGGAGAACTAGGGGCCGAACTTGCAGGTACAGTAGTGGTTGTAGGGGATCCCAGTCTACCAGATGTATATTGGGACATTTCAGCAGCTAAGAGCATGAGGAGTCAGGCCCATATAGGTATATTCTAGAACAGCTGGTGAGTGAACCCCCTAGGCTGACTGCCGTTCTCAACCTGGTACTCAACAACTCAGAAATGGTAGGTGGAGTGTGGGGTGAGATACCACTGAGGTCCAGTAACCATAACACCAAGAGTTCTGTGTGCCCACCCTTGGTTACAGGTGATGGCTTCCCAATGGGCCTGTGCAAAACTGCTGTGCACATGCGTGTTTCATCGTTGGTTTGAATGGAGTGGCGGGGAGGAAACAAGTTGCCATAGCAATACGGTGAAACAAGCAGCCAGAACCAGGATAACCCTGAAGGGCAGAGCTGAGATTGTAGCCAAGTTCTTTTCTTATTGCATCTATAGTTTTTTGTATCAGCAAGGGATCATCTACCCCCAGAAACCTTCACTCGAGTTCAGTAGTATGGGCTGACTATGCTGGTTATAATGGACCCTTCACTCAAAGAATACCTGAGCAAAGTGGTGGAGCATCTTAAAGATTGGCTATATCAATGTACAATACAAAAGCTGGTGGTAGTAATAAACAGCATTGAAGACCGTGAGGTACTAGAGATGTGTCAATTTGACATAGAGTGTGACAAGACCATGAAAGAGGACAGTGCGCCAAGACAGAAGTCCAAGAATGCCATCCAGGATGAAATCCAATCCATTATCAGACAGAGCACTGCTACAGTAACTTTTTTACCTCTGCTAGAAACTGCATGTGTGTTTGATTTGCTGATATACACAGACAAAGATTTGGAAGCACCAGAAAAGTGGGAGGAATCGGGACCTCAGTTCATTGCTAGTTACATAGAAACATAGAATTTGACGGCAGATAAGGACCGCTTGGCCCACCCAGTCTGCCCATTTCCCTGCCTACTGGATAAGCTGCAGATCCTAGTTAACCAGCAGCCTACTTCTTCCTACCCCCACCTCCTAGAATTGCCTTATGACTATCCCATGCATGCTTGAATTCCACCACTGTTTTTGACTCCACAACCTCCTCCGGAAGGCCGTTCCATGCATCCACAACCCTCTCTGTGAAAAAATACTTCCTTAAATTACCTCTGAGCTGCCCCCTCTATCTTCAAATTGTGCCCCTTATTCTTGCACACCTCTTTTTTGAAAGATGATACCCTCTTGGACTTTGTTGATTCCTTGAGGTACTTGAAAGTTTCTATCATGTCCCCATCTCCTCCTTTCCTCGAGGCTATACATATTAAGCTCCTTAAGTCTCTCTTCATATGTCTTCGTGCAGACCCTGCACCATTTTAGTGCCCTCCTCTGGACAGCTTCCATCCTGTCTATGTCTTTCGAAGACTGGGTCTCCAGAACTGCAGCAGTACTCCAGATGGGGTCTGACCAGCTGTCTGTACAGAAGGATAATAACTTCCTGTTTTCTACTGGTGATGCCTCTCCCTATGCATCCCAGTATCCCCCAACCCTCCTTGCTGCCCTCTCACATTGCTTGCCCACCTTTAGGTCATCTGATATGACTACCCCAGGTCCCTTTCCATTTTTGTTGTTGTTAGTATCTCACCCCCATTGTGTACTCTTCCCCTGGGTTTTTGTTTCCCAGGTGCATTACCTTGCACTTGTTAGCATTGAATCTAAGCTGCCATACATTTGACCATTCCTCTAACCTTGCCAAGTCCCTTTTCATCCTTTCCACCCCACCTTGTGCATCAACTCTGTTGCAGATCTTTGTGTCATCTGCAAAGAGACATACTTTTCCTTCCAGTCCTCTGCAATGTCGCTAGGAAGACATTGAAGAGGACCGTCTAATACTGAACTCCTGCGGTACCCCACTAGTAACCCCCCTTTCTTCAGAGTGGACTCCATTTACTATTACTCTCTGTGTCCTATTCTCCAGCCAATTTTTTACCCAGGCTGTCATCTTGGGACCCACTCCCAGGCTAGCTAACTTGTATATTAATCTTTTGTGTGGGACTGTGTCAAATGCATTGCTAAAGTCTAGGTAGGCCATGTCCACAGCCCCTCCCTGATCTACTACTTTGGTCACCCAGTCAAAGAAATCTATCAGATTTGTCTGGCATGACCTTCCTGCTGTGAATCCATGCTGCCTTGTGTCCTGTGCCCCTCTGGCCTCTAGATACTCGACAATTCTTTCCTTCAGAAGTGATTCCATCATTTTCCCTGCCACTGAGGTTAAACTAACAGGTCTGTAGTTTCCTGCTTCTGCCTTGCTCCCACTTTTGTGAAGGGGAATCACATCTGCCCTCCTCCAGTCCTCGGGTACCACCCCATCCTCCCATGATTTGTTAAACAGGGTAGTCAATGGTGTCACTAATTCTGCCCTTAGTTCTTTTAGAATTCTGGGATGAATCCCATCTTGCCCCATTGCTTTGTCCACCTTCAGTTTTAAGAGTTCTTTCAGAACCCTTTCTTCTGTAAATGGGCGGGTATCAACTTCTGTATCCAGAGTGTTTCTACTGTTTGTTTTAGGTACCTCCCCCTCTTCCTTTGTAAATACTGAGCAAAAATATTTGTTTAGTATCTCTGCCTTTTCAAAGTCACCCTCTGCCACCCCCTTTATTAAGCCTCACTATCCCTCCCTTGGTCTTCCTTTGCTCCTGATGTACCTATAAAAGGTTTTATCCCCTTCTTAACTGAGTTGGCTATCTTTTCCTCGGTTTGGGCCTTTGCTGTTCTGACTGCCTTCCCAGCTTCCTTTGCTTTAACTGATACAGTTCCCTGTCCTGCTCCTTCTTTGATTCCTTGTACTTCCTGAAAGCTTTCTTTTTCTCTTGAACCTTCACTGTCACTTCCTTTGAGAACCATAGTGGTTTCTTACATCGTTTAGTTTTGTTTATTTGCTTCACACAGAGGCTTGTTACCTCTGTGGTGGCAGTTTTTATTATTCCCCATTGTTCTTCCACCCCTTCTTCCTGCCCATTTGCTAGTGCATTCCTGAGGCACTCACCCATTTGGCAAAGTCAGCCCTCCTAAAGTCCAGTACCTTTGCCTTTGTATGGCTTGACTCTATTGCTGTGTTTATTGTGAACCATACTGTTCGATGGTGCAGCTAGTTCCCAGATGGCTACCCACTTACATTCTGATCCTCTTCATCTCCATTTGAGAGAACCAGGTCTAAGATTGCTCCCTCCTAGTGGGCTCCAATACTAGTTGTTCAAGACATGTTCCCCGTAGGGCATCTAGAATAACCCCACTCTTCGAAGTGCTGCTGCAACTGCACCCAGTTAACATCTGGCATATTCAGATCACCCATCAGCAGTATCTCCCCTTTTTCTGCCATACTAAGTATACTTTCTATCATTTCCTTGTCCATTTCCTCCCCCTGAGAAGGGGGTCTGTATACAACCCCTGTGCGGATTGTGGTGCCATTGCCAGTCTCCAAATTTACCCACAGTGCTTTTTCTCCTCCCTGTTTTCCCTTTTGTTCTGAGGATGTCTGCCTTCGTTCCTTCACAACTACCATCCACATAGTCAACAATATGGTGGCTTACAAGAGAGCAGACTCTGTCTGATGAAAGCAATCAAAAATGAAACTTTTATTTTTCGGAGGAAGGGTGATCATCATGCATTTTACATTAGAGAGACTTCCAAATGTAGTAAAAGGCTGGGGTTAGGGGCTTGGTTATTCCATATTAAGGTTCCATGTCAACCCATAATTGTGATGGACATGTTTTAGGCTTCACTAACACCAAAATGTGAACTTTCCTTCAAGCACTGTATGGTAGCGGCTACCAAAGTGTTAATAATTGCTGCAGTGGAAAAAAAAAGTATAGCTGAGAGTGACTATTATGCACACCAAACTGATTTGCATCCGCTTTGTAGTATCTTTGATCAGTCACCCTAGCACAGTTGATCTGAATCAAAACAATTACCCTAAAGCTACAGTAGTTCAGTAGCTGATATGTCTAACCGTTTGGTCTTCACTGTCAGAGGCACCTAGCAGGATTTTAAGGTATTCAGCATTTTTCGCATGTGTTGTAAAACTGTTCTTTTATGTGTTTTTTGTATGTTTGTAAATGAAGTTGTCTGTCTGACCATAACACCATATAATTTAAACTGGCCCTACGTACAAGTATACCCTAGTCAAAGGCGGTATAGATATGGGTGACTTACTTTCTTCTTTTTCATATTCTCAGCTAGAGTGTTGGTTTTGCCTGCTACTCCCCGTAGTCCCCAATTTTTCTGTCTTTCATCTTTTCCACCCCCTCCTTTTTATAACTGTACATTTGGTGGATACAGATTTGATATTCTAAAAGTTGGTTGTATGGCCGGTGTGATGCCACCAAGGGCACGCTCACAAAATGTTGCCTGTCTGGGTATAGCATGTAATTTACTGGTCTTGTCCTCAATTATATTCTTTCTGGCTTTGAAAGTGATATCAGATTACAGTATCCTTTGTTTGATTAAAAATATAATCTGTATATGGTAAAGTGCTTGTTTTTTTTTTCATTATTTCTTTATCCTCCACCTAAGCAACCACAGGCAGGTCTCTCTACTCTGCCTGCCATCTAAGACCATCGACTACTCCCCCTGGTACCGCTGAGCCCCCTTTCCCCCACAGATTCTCCCCACCCCCCTCCCCATGGTGAGACTGGGAAGGGAAGGGCTGTCCTCCCTCACCCAGGGCTCACTCTCCAGATCGGGGCTTCCGCTGATCCAGCAGCAGAGCAGGACACTGGTTAGCTGCAGGGCTTCACAGAGCCTGTGGTTGCCTTTTTTCCATTTTCATCCCTCCCCTTCACGGCCGTGAATGTGCGCGCACACCACATAGCCATGCTTCTTGCCTTCCTAACTCCTGGTGCTGCCACTTGACCTCTGCCAGGAAGCAGCCAAGGATTGGGACAACCTTCTCTCCTTCCCCGGGAGAGGAGAGTCATCATTGGACACTCAGTCATCTCCCTCCCCTGCCGACCGCCAGCAACTCAAGCTTGCTTCTGAGCCTGGGTTGCCGGCATGGCACAAGGTGTGGCATTCAGCACCTCAACCCTCAGTGCTACTGGGCTGGCTATAAAGTGCTTGCTCTAATATTTGTCATGTTTGGTTCATTTTTGTTTTCAAACTAGATTTAAACATATGAATCATTGTTCCAGTTACACACCTCTAATAAACTGAATGGGCATTCTAGTCAGGCTGCTGTTAAACCAGCACTTGAATACAATTATTTCTTAATGACTTATTCTTTGTAGTTTGGGACAAAAACAGAATCCTACAGACCTTCTCTCTGTTTACAGAATTCTGATAACTGCACGTTTGTAAATTGTTTTGTGTCTTTACATGTAGTAGTATCTAAAGTGCTTAATATTATTGAGGCTTTTTTTCTACTATACATAATGATGAAATGCAATGTTATTACACATGGGGAATCACGAAAATGTTAATTAATGAATTGATAGTGTTATTTAAGGTATGCGGATTCTACATGTTGTTAGGGTTAGTGACAAGGTGTACTCCTATGGTCTATGTTATTTTGTAGCTCACTAGTTTTGTACATGTTAAATTAAAAATCATTATACTGCCGTTAGTAGCCAGCATTGTTCCCCAAGTGCACTGGCCTGCTTCCAGCTAGATATGTTGCAGGACTGCCTACTGGTGCAGCTGGTCTGGGAACCCCCTAGGCAGGCTTGCATTCTCAACCTGGTGCTCACCAACTCAGAAATGGTAGGCAGAGTGTGGGTAGGGGAACTGCTGGAGTCCGGTGACCATAACACCATTTGATTTAAACTGGCCTTGGCTATCAGTATACCCTTCTCAAAGGCTGTGGTTGTGGAGTTCAGAAAAAACAGACTGACCAGACAGAGGGAATTATTCAAGGAAAAGTTTGGGGGTGTGGACAAGATCAGGAGTGGGTGGTTTGGGGGGCAGGAGGAGAGGTGGAGTATAATTAAAGGGGTCATTCACAAGGCAACTAAGTGATGCTTGAGATGGTAGCAATGTAACAGAGGAAGACAAGAAGAAGGCAGACATTCTTAATGAATAATTCTGTTCAGTGTTCACAGTGGTTGATAATGGACCTTTGCCTGAAAGCAGCATAAAGGTTGCTGTAAGGGGGATCCCAGAATAGGGCAGGTGGTATGTACCGGAGAAAGGGTCAAAAAAGGACCTGCAGCCCTGAAAACATATAAGTCTCCAGGGCGAGATAGGGTGCACCCAGGGGTACTCAGGGAACTGGCACTGGAACTAGCTGAATCCCTGGCAGGGTGCTCAGTAGCTCATTACAGTTAGGAGTGCTTCCAAAAGATTAGAGTGGTTTGGATGGAGATTTTCCCCCCAAGAGAGGAGATAAGGAGCAACTTGGAAACTATAGGCCTGTCAGTCTTACTTCCATTTTTGGGTAAACTACATGAGACACTAGTCAAAAAGAACCTAGTGGACAGCATGTGTTCATAGCAGGTAGGTCTTGCCAAACTATTCTGATGGCATTCTTTGACTGGGTAACTAGTGCAGCAGATAAGTGATTAAGGACGAGCAACGGATTTACTTTACTTTGACTTCAGCAAGGCATTCGACTTGGTGCCACACAGAAGTTTTCTGAAAACAGAGGATCTTGACGCAGTGAAGGACCTAGTTAGATGGGTGGGTAGCTGGCTGGGGGGGGCAGGGGGGATAACAGAAGGTGGTGGTAAATGCAGTCAAGTCAGGAGAGATGGACATCATGAATGAGTTGTCACAGGGTTCAGTCCCGGGTCTGGTTCCCTCAGCCATGGCTAAAAACAGAGCTCTTTGATCCAGTCCACTTTTCTGGTTAAACAGAAATAAATAAAAAATAATATGATTGGCGACACATGAAAAAGAATACAGGGCAAGATGCATCTCTTCACAGGTGACACTATGCTCTGTTGCAAGGTAGATAACGATGAAGGGGTATGAGAGTCGAACAGGAAAATGCAATGGTTACAGAAGTGATCCAAGGTTTGACAGTTGAAATTCAATAAAAGAAAAAGCTGACTGGAAATTATGGGCCCACTCATCTAGCGATATATAATAATTATCTGTTTATTGTTCAAGAGACAATAATGCCCAGTGTATGGGTTAGTACAAAGACCTGACCCTGTATCAATGTTTCAGAATAATCCTTCCTCAGGGCTACACTGGTGTAGGTATTAGTAATTAATTCAATTGGGCTAGATTTTCAAACGGGGACGCAGGGTTTGCAACCATGCCCTGCATCCCCACAAAGTGTGCCGCATCTGCGTCCACGGGTTCAACGCAACTTGCACCTGATTTTAGAATCCTGGATGCAGGTTGTGGCTGTGCCCTCAATTTACAGCAGCTTGCACCAGAGCTGTGGCTCAATGCCCGTAAACCAGCTCCCCCACAGGTGCAACGTTACACCAAGGAGGGAGCTGGTGGAACTGTTCTGAGTCACCACAAGGGACTTGCGGCAGAGGGGTTGCAGCAAGGTTTTTACATGAATTGCATTGCGGTACAGGTTTGGCTCAAGTTGCCACTTGTGTCAGACTCTGTGCCGCAAGTCCATTGTGGCGATCGCAATGCTTTCTAATCAGGCCCAATGTCTCTATTCTGTTAATACCAGATGCATTCATTGTCACCATTGTTATCTCCTGCGCATATCCAAAAAAAAACTTGTTCAAGATTTCATCTCATATATTTCATTCTTTTTCACTCCTTTAAAATTTAGTATAATATCTGTGGCGCAGCACGGCCATTCGCTTGCTCTCTTTGTACTGACCCATGCACTGGGCATTATTATCTCTTGAACAATAAACAGATTATTATTATATACAGTATCTCTGGGTGAGTCGGCCCATCATTTCTAATTTACTTTTTCTTGTATATTTGCATTGATTGGAGCTGGGCTACTCCCTTAACAAATTCTTTATTTCTCTGAGGTTGGCTGTACTGGACATTCTTACATAAGTTGAAATTCAATGCCAAGAAGTGCAATGTGGCATACATAGGGAAAAGAAACCCAGGACGGAATACTGGATGGCAGGGGTTAAGTTGGACACTACATCTAAAGAAAGGAACTTGGGAGTCATCGTAAATGACTCCATAAAACAATATAGACAATTCAACAAGGTCTACAGCAAGGCAACCAGAATGCTGGAGTGCACTTGCAGGGTGTTCGACAGCAGGAGGAAAGAGGCAATGCTACCTCACTGTTGAGGCCACATCTGGTATACTGTGCCCAATTCTTGAGTCCCTGCCTAAGGAATGACAAAAGCAGGCTGGCAACAGTGCAGCATAGGGTAACTAAAATGATTCGGGGCCAACAGGGTGGATCTTATGAGGATCCGCTGAAGGCTCTAAACATGTACTGGTTGGAGACCACTATAGAGAGGGGAGATATGATAGAGACCTTCAAGTTCCTGAAAGGGATGAACAATATAAACTGTGAGGAAATGCTCAGTAGAAATAGTGAATCAAAAACAAGGGCACACGAGTGGCATGAGAAAGTTTTATTTTACAGAAACAGTGGCTGAGCTGTGGGACGGTCTACTGGCAGAGGTGATGGGTGCAAGAACCATTAATGGTTTCAAACATGGCTGGGACTGAGTAAAGAGCTAGCAGTAGGGAAGGGGGCAAGGGGGGGAGGAGTGAAGTGAGAGCAAAAGTCTTGACTAGACAGTAGGTCCTGGGGTAGAATATAGTATAACAGGGCAGACTTTGATGGATCAGTGGTTTTCTTCTGCCAACATATTATATGTGTGCACATAGATGTGAATCAAAATCAGTCAATTATAGAAACGCTGAATATGTCAGCAGAAAAGGACCGGTAGGCACATCTAGTCTGCCCTATTTTCCTTCCTTAAAAGTACACCCCAGTCTCTATTTTGTTACAGGTGTCTCCCCCTCCTTCCTTATCTCTGTTTTTATACCCATGTGCCTATTCCATGCCTGCTTGAAGCTCCCCAGTGCCTTCACTCTCCCACTCCCTCTGGTATTTCCTCACATGCCTCTTAAAGTTTCCCACCTCAAGCTGCATGTCATGCCCCTGTGTTCTGATGCTCCTTTTCCTATTTAAAGGGGTACTGTCAAACCCCTTAGGCCTCAAAATGTCCCTAGTTTAAAAAATACATGTTATGACAGCTTACATTTTGTAGAGACTGCTGATGTAACTGGTAGCTTGATTCTGATTCAGTTTTTTTTCCAAAAAGTGAAAAACAGACTGCTCACCACTTTGGTGTTATTACACAAAAACATGTTTGTTCACATTCCTTGATCAACACCCACTGCATCTTTCCTGGACTTAGGAACACCACCAACACAGTCTAGCCATTAATTATGCAGTGGAAGTAGAGGAGACTATTGCAGTAGAAGTGTTTGCACTGTCTGTTTTTTTTGTGTCTGTGTTATCTGTTTTCCCTCCTTCCATGGCCCCCCCTCAGCCCACTACTCTTTGGGACTGCACATGCTCCAATGCCCACCAGTCTCACCCCTGCTGCCATCTCCCACTACCTGGCTCCTGCATGCTCCTGAGTCCAGAGGATTCTGGCTTATCCCTGACAGGGGGCCCCGAGGGGGGGGGAGAGAGGAGTAGTGGGATCTGACCCCTCTGAAACAACAGGCGCAGGATGTGAGTGGTGTGCCTTGGGAACTGTGGCATGGTTGGATGGCAGACATTATCCAGCTTGCTGGGGAAGGCCTTTATCAATTCTTTTGCCTGACCTACCTCCCACATACGGACGTTGCCATGGTGGCGTCCTGGGGCAGGGACATCTGGAAGCATGTGGTCACCCTCCCTGCCAAGGGCATCGCCATAAGCCCCCACCCGGAGCAACTCGAGTAGTGGTGTGTCGTGTCCCACCCCTCTGGGAGAGAAGCATCCAAGGGACACTTTGAACTCCCTCCCTGCAGCCTCCACTCCTGACATCCGGGCTTGGGCATGAACCTGGGTGACCAGTGTGCCAGAGTGATGCCTCATCACTCAACGCCATGGAGCCCTTGTGTTTGGGGAGTTTTAATGTTCAGGAAGTATGTAATCAGAGTAAACTGAGGATTTGAAACTAAATAAGATTTGGTATTGATATACATTAGCATGCATTTTAGTTCTACTAAAGTAAGGAGACAGATACTGTAAGACAACAAGCAACATCAATGAATTTTAGCAAATGTAAGCAATCATAAAATGTGGGCTTTAACTAGAAATAATATGATACTGAAAAGGTTGACAGTGGCTCTTTAAGAGACTCCCCTCCTGCATCTTAATGAAATAACTTCCGATTTTAACTGTTTAGTATGCTGTTAAACTGTTTTTAATTCTGCACTGCCTAGGTATGGATTTGCTGCATTTCATTTAGCTGGAAAATCAGACTTTTGGAAACTGCTGCATTTCAGTTAGCTGGAAAGTCAGACTTTTAGAAACTGCCCATTTTGGTTAGCTAAACATGTATTCTGTTGTTGCAATTGATTGCCACTTTGTGCGGTGTTTCTGGTACCTGAACCTCTGTTTGGGCCCTCCCACTGAACCCTCCCCCCGTCCCAACTGGCTCTTAATTGCCCTCTTTCCTTTCTCTACTCTATACCTGTGTTCTTTCTCCCCAAAGACTGGTCTGGCGCCTCGAGTGTTACGGCCCAGACACCTGCCCCTCTCCTTGCATTTTAATTGTTGGTATTCGTAGCACCTCTTTATCCCCTGCTATTCCCCTGCTCTCCCACCCAGCTTAATCCCTTTCCTTTTGTCCCTAGTAATTACTGCTGCTTTGCCCACCTAGATCCTACCCTTGTTGTTCCTCTTTGCCCTGACTTTACTTTAACTTCTGCCTCTCCCTTCCTCTCCACAGAAGGAAGCCCCTGACTGGGCTGAAGAGCGGCTCTAGCAGTCCTGGTCTTGCTTTGGGATGGGCATAGACCTACACCACATCTCCTGCCCAACCTCCAAGCACTGAGACAGTATCTTTGGAGGGCTGAAGAGTGGCACCTCTGGTCCCAGCACTCTTCACAGGTCTGGCCACCGCAACTATCGTCTTCCTCCTGGCACAGAAAGAAAGAAGGTATGGTGAGCCCAAGGCTTGAAAGCCTATAATCTTATTTGCTCCTGGGATGGTCTGCCTACTTCCTATTAGCTGGACAGTCCCACTGATTTTTAAACTAAAAAGGTGCCTCTTTCTAGACTTTCAGCTTGACCTGTGGTGCTTTCAATTGCCCATTCTCAGGCAGATTTTTCTCCCACCCGTCCTCCCCCACCCCCAGCCAGTATTAAATGCTCTATCATCAGTGTAAACCCCTCCCTCTCCACCTCTGGCCCAATCACTCAGCAGGTCTACATTTAATGGCATAACACTTAGTTGTCACAGCTGTACTCTTAAAGGACCTAATCCCTTCCCTGGCAAACCAATTATCCAGGTGTACTGGTAAGATGACTGTGAAGTAGCTGGCCCAGTGGCACTGAGGGTTGAGGCACTGGACGCCACACCTTGTGCCACGCTGGTGACCTTGGTTCAGGAATGGACTCGGGAACCAGGGGTCAGCAGGGGAAGGGTTGAGGACTGAGTGACCGCGTGGTGCTCTCCTCCCCGGATCAAGGGGATGGGATGGCCCAGTGAGCCAGAGGCCCCCCGGTGGAGACCAGGGGTACTGTAGCAAGCTGGTCAGGCACGTAATAGTGTGGCCAATGCAGGCAGTGTTACCGTGTGCCAGAAGCATCGGGACGTGCCCACACACAGGGGAGGGACAGAAAACAGAAAAACCCAGTCCTAGGGGTAGCTGACGGCACCAGCCCCCATGCCCACTGCTGGGTCTGAGCCAACCGATCTTCATAGATCCTCTGCCCGGGGCCCACGTCTGCAGCTGCAGCCTATGGTTTGAAGTGTGCACAAGGTAGGAGGGGTGGCCCCATCCCAGAGGGGTTAAGCTGGGGGTGCCAGCTGCGAGGCAGGATGGGGATGAGGAAGGTATGGATGAGTGGACTTCAGGCAGGGCAGGACCTAAGTTGTATGCCTGAGAGAGGCTCCTAGGCTCCTAGGACCGTGACCGGAGCGAAAAATACTCAAGAAAAAAAAATGAAAAAAAATAATGACTGTGAATAATCTCTCCCACTTCCCACAGTAGCCTCTTTCCAATAGAATACCTCTTCAAGTTTGACCTGCTATTATTTAGTATATTTCTAAATACTCTCCAAATCTCTTGTCAAGGCTGCATCCTGCTCTATGTGGACGATGCCATTATTTTCACCAATAACTCTCATTCAATGCACCTTCAAGACCAGCTCCAGAATGGCTTTGCTGATCACAAGCTTATACTGAATTACAAAAAAAAACAAGTCTATGTTGTTCACCAGTAATCTCAGCAAACACAAGAACTTTCCTCTTACCATCAAAAATGGTGAGGGATCACCCCATGAGCTGGTCCAACCATTTAAGTATCTGGATATAACTGTTGACTCAACCTTGTCCTACACTCAGCACATTGATAAACCCATGAAGTCAATAAACAGGAGAATAGGGATGCTGTACAGGCACAAATGCAACCTGACCTCTGATGCCCTGCATCTTGCCATCCATAGTTCAGTAATCTCCCTCACTGACTATGGCATTGCCATCTATGGATCAGCCACTGACACTGCCCTCTGGTACATCAAAACAGCCTTGAATAAGGCCTGCCACCTACTCACCAGTGTTGATTGACTTACCCACACGTGCAATCTCTATGTCTAGGCCAACTGGCTACAATTTGACAGCAGGCTCAGATACCAAACCTGCCTGATTGCTAAAAAGGTTAGCCTTGGAATGATGCCACCTGATGTTCAAGCTCTTCTAACTCCACTGCTGAACCAGCGTACTACCAGGAAATCCAGCAACCAGGTGTTCAGAACCCCACGTTGCTGTATAGCACTTGGGCAGCGAGCCTTCACTTATAGAGCCCCACTCTGTATCAACTCACTACCAGCTGAGATAACCAATGCAATGTCTGTGGGCTCCTTCAAACATCAGCTCAGGCAACACCTTGTCACTGTGGCAACCAGTGACTGCTACCACTAGGCCTCCTAACCCTCCCCACACCTGTTACACAATGGACGGCAAACCTTAAGCACTTCCCCATCTGCATCCCATCTTTCTTTTGCACTTACTCATTCCTTCCCCTTCTTTCCTTTGACTCCTGCTCTTGCCCCAGTACCTTTCCCTCCAATAAGTAGCCTCTCCCTCTCTCGCCTTTCACCCTTTCCACCCCCCCCTTGTCCTTGGCAAGCTAGGAAATGTTCTGACTCAGGCATACATTGTACAATGCCTCCGATGTATCTGTGAAATACTTTGCTATCAGTGTCACTGTCTTTGTTTATCCTACTGTCTGTACCCATTGTTTCACCCTCCACTTCTATCTGTATTTGTTCCCTCTGAACCCATGCTGCTGATCTGTAACTTTCATAGATGTCTTTTAACCTGGTATCACTTGAAATGTAACCTTGTTTTGTAATTGTTGTCCTGACTGGGTCATCCTCTGATGTGGAACCTATGTAAAGAGCTTCTGCTCACAGGTTTTCCAAAATGTCAATAAATAAATAAAATGTTATTAACCACCATGAGGTACTTATAGGTCTTAATCATGTCTCCTCTTGCTCTTCTCTCGGGAATACATGTTGAGCTCCCACAGCCTCACTTCATATGCATTCTTGCGCAACCCCTGCACCATTTTAGTAGCCCTTCTTTGGACTGCTGCCACCCTGTCAATGTCCCTGCGGGGGTGAAGCCTCCAGAACTGGACACAGTACTCCAGGAGGGGTTTCACAAGTGAGTGATACAGGAGCAATACCACCTCCTTCTCGTGCTAGAGATCTCTCTCCCTATGCATGCTAGCATCCTTCTTACCTTTCCTGCTACCCTGTTGCACTGCTCTGTCACCTTGAGATAATTAGATATGATCACCCCAAGTGCCTTTCTTTCCCGGTAACTCTAACTACCTCAACCCATCTTGTACACAGCCACTGCATTTCCCTGCCCTAGATGCATGAGTTTGGACTTTCTGGCATTGAAATCCAGCTGCCACTCCATAGATCATCCCTCTAGTTTCCCCAAATCTCTGCATTCTCTCAACCCCCAACTGGGTGCCCACCCTGTTGCAGATGTTTGTGTTATCTACAAAGAGATACACTTTCCTCTCCAGTTTCTCCATCCTATCAGTTATGAAGATGTTGAAGAAGTCAGAGCCCAGTACCGACCACTGTTGTACTCCACTGGTCACTCTCCTGTCCTCCAAGTGAATGCCATACAACCACCCTCTGCCTCCTATCTTTCAACCAGTTTTATGCCCAGCACACCACCTTCTTCCCCACCCCCAGTTTACTAAGTTTCTTTATCAGTCTCCTGTGTGGAACAGTGTCAAGGGCCTTACTGAAGTCCAGACAGTCCACATCCACTGTCCTCCCCGATCCACCTCCCTAGTTACCCAGTCAAAGAAATCTATGAGATTTGTTTGACATGACCTCCCTCCTGTGACGACATGCTGCTCGTGGTCCAGCAGCCCATATGTCTCAAGGCATTCCATCAGACAATTAAGTTTCTTTGTAAACCAGGAGACAGCAGGGTGATGTTTGCACTACAGGACAAAAAAACAGTTATTTAAAATACACAAAACAAGACAAAAAGAAGTAAAAAAGAAAACACCAATGGAGATGATACCTTTTTAGTTTTAATAGTGGTGATAGATAATTACAGTGTAATAAATATAGTCATGAAGCATTTATTTCTAAAAATCTGAGATAAAGGACCCAGAGGAACCAAGGCTATAAAATATTTTTTTTAAATGTGTTACATTGTTTGGTGGCTTACGGAGAGAAACTATTCTACCTTTTGTATTACAGATTCAGTTAACTACTTCCAGCCTACATAGAAACCATACTTTTGGCATTTACTGTCCCTACTAAAGGGAACTGTTGACACTAACAGCCCTACACCCAAGTATGGTGCTGGTCCTAATTTGCACTCTGTGAGCAAAAACATTTTTTTTTTTAATTCTGTATTTTTGCTGCTCACGCTCCTCCAAGGATCTGCCTGGTCACTGACCCCTTATACCCCCAGTTTCAACTGGCCTGACTCCAGACACCCCCAGCTTACCCCCTCGGGGTGGGGTCACACCACCTAGGGTGTCAGTGCCATGAATCATGGGACTAGAATCGTGAAGCCGGCCCCGAAAGCTGATTAGGGCAGGGGAAGACTTCATAGAGGTGGGTGCAAGCTGTATTTTATTTGTTTTTCCCCTGAGGGGTGGAGACGTTCAATGACAACCTGCATCTGTCCCACTCCTCTACCTCTGTCGGATGCCAGCACTAGCGATTCCTTCCAGCCTCTGCTAGGAGTCCTCGTGCACCGTACATTCTCCCCGACCCTCCCCCCGAAGAAGGAGAGCAGCCTGGAGGTGCTCAATCCTTCTTCCCTGGCCAGCCTTCCAGCTTCCCAGGTCCATTTCCGAACCCGGGTCGCTGGCGTCGCAAGCAGAAATCCAACCGCTGCGCCAGTGGGCCGGCTGAGTAAAAACATTTTGTTTACTCACTCTTTACTGTAGTATAGTAGATTGAATCACACTAATTCTGTTAACCTGCAAGCTGACATTTTCTGTAACTACAAATCCCAGAATTCCATGCAGCTGACATCAGAGAAGAGCTGCAGCAGTTAATGATTCAACAGCCTGCAGTTTCTTGTTAGAGCTTTTAGAAGCTCTGATCATATGTTTGCTGGTTCAGCTGTTCTCCCGGGGCTAAGCACCACAGCCCACAACGTGCCAGCCATGGCCAAATTCTCCACCAAAAGGTCAACCAGGTCATTTGACCCAAAGGCATACTTATTTGACCTAAAAAACTCCCCCTTGTGGCAGAGTTTTTACCTTGCAAAATCAGTGGAAACTGCATACTCCATCTTACATGAAATCATAACTTGCACCTTGAACCTTCATGCGCCTCTGTCAAAAATACGCATAAAGGCTAGGAAATGCCGCTGGTTCACTCATGATCTCAAGGCTGCACTACTGTCCAGGGATAAACTCTGGAAAACTGCCTGCAAATCCCAAAAAGAGGAAGATTGGTACCTCTTTAGAACAGCCAGAAACCGCTGCACCAAACTGATTAGGGAAACTAAAGCTAGCTACTACCAAGCAGAATTAGATACTGCATCCAATCATCCCTCCAAAGTTTGGGCCACAATAAAAGAACTGTCATGGTCCACATCACAAAATACGCTTCCTACAAAAATTACCTCTGACAATACAGTAATCAACGACAAAAAAGAGATACTGCAGGCATTCAACACACACTTCGCCACGGCAGGCCTAGCCTTCGATAACTCGCCTGCATGCAACCTGCGCACCCAGCTTGGCATGACCCCCCCAAATGCTGGTTCCGTAAGTCAGCACTTCTCATTCTTACCTGTTTCCCTCAATGAAGTGGAAGACCTGCTTCTCCAACTGGATACTAAGAAAAGTGCCGGCGCAGATACACTTGAACCATATTTCTTAAAGAAAGCATGCCCATTACTCATCTATTTAACCTGTCCCTAACACAAGGTACCCTCCCTCAGATATGGAAGATTGCATACGTTATCCCGCTATTGAAGTCTGGAGACCCCTGTGACCTTAATAACTACAGGCCAATTTCTCTCCTCCCCACACTCCCCACACTCTCAGGCCAATTTCTCTCCTCCCCACACTCTCGAAGCTCCTGGAAAAAATAGTGAATGGCCAACTGAGATCCTTCATTGACAGAGAAAAATTACTGAACCCCCTACAATCTGGATTCAGAGCCAACCACAGCATGGTCTCAGCATTAGCCAAAATAACCAATGACTGACAACAGGAGCTGGAGCTAAAAAAGTCTGTATGTGCTGTGTTTCTTGACCTAAGCAAAGCATTCAACACAGTTGACCACAACCTGCTCCTTGACTCGCTGAAATCATTAGGGCTGGATTCTACTTCTCTAAACTGGTTCTGTGAATACTTGACAGACAGATACCAGCAGGTAAAAGCAGATGGTGAACCATCTGCCCTAAAACTCTTACAAAGAGGTGTCCCTCAGGGATCTATATTGGGTCCCCTCCTCTTCGCAGTGTACATCAACAATATTGATGAGGGAATCTAGGAGGCAAGTATTCACTTATTCGCGGATGATATAGTGCTTTACCTGAGTCGCCATACACCAGAAGAAGCTTGTGCCGACCTACAAAAATACTTCAACCTCCTACAACTCCAACTAATCAATAAAAAACTGTTATTAAATGCTAAGAAAACAAAAGCCATGTTATTCTCCCCTGCAAACCACACAAGTACTACTGGCTCCTTCCCCCAACAACCACGATGTTGGGAGAGCGCTTAGAGTATGTTCCAAAATTCAAATACCTTGGAGTTTGGATTGACTGCAAACTTTCCTTCGCTGACCACCTGGAGGACTTGCTGAAAAAACTAAGGCAAAGACTTGGCCTTTTTTACAGGATAAGAAGATTCCTCACTGCAGACGCAAAGAAATGGCTAGCTCAAGCTACATTCCTGTCCTTAATTGACTATGCAGACTTCATATATAGCAGTTGTGCAGCTTCATATCTTGAAAAATTGGATACGCTTTACCACAGAGCTATACTCTTCATCACCGATCTCCCCTTCTCTACCCATCACTGCACACTGTATGCCGCCACGGGCTGGACCTCACTTCAGTATAGGCGCAACTTGAATGTAGCACTCTGGACACTCAGAGCCATCAGTGGCAAACTCCCTCAATACATTGCTGACTGTCTGTCTCTGATTGTGGCCAGAAATTATACCCTCAGAAGCTGCTCACTGCTCTTGCTATATATACCCAGGGCACTTACATGCTTCGGGAGAGCCGCCTTTGGCTTCTCACTTCCATCACTATGGAACAAAATTCAAAAAATACTAAAGCTGAAGATCCCAGTTAGTACTCATTTGTTCAAAAGACTTTACTGCGATGGTGTAACAGAAATTTGTAATTGCTTTGCCCGACACTAACTAACCACCCTCCGTTATACGGCGGCCCCCCTGCTGAAAGTTACCCTCCCTTGTGCTCCTGCCTCTAGTATGCCCACCAACCACTCCACGGCTTCAATGCCAAACTCCCATATCCCATCCTATTGTGCTCAGCACAACTGCAGCTTTATTCCTCCTTATGTTGCTGCACTTGGGGATAAAAATCGATTCTCGCCCTCAAAACGGTCTTTCATCCATCGAATACCTCCCTCTGCTCCAACCTTCAGGACCAACTCAATCACGCCTCTACTCCCATATCCCGTGCTATTGTGCTCAGCACATCTGCAGCCTTATTCCTCCTAATGTCGCTCCACTTGGGAAAAAATTGATTCTTGCCCTTCGAACAGTCTTTTGTCCCTCCAGTACCTCCCTCCGCTCCAACCTTTGGTACCACCTCAATCCCACCTCTACTCCCTACATCCCACTGCATTATTACTCCCGGCATCTTCTATCCGGAGTGCCTACCTCCTCCTTAACTAATCATCCCACAATTGCACAGTCTTGGGCAAGGACCCAGCACAAGTTCAATACCCATGTCTGCTCGCAGATCTATGAACAATGTCTTTTACCTGTATATGTGCATTGTTATCATAATAGCCAGTATTCTTACTGATTGTACTATTGCACCTTGACTTTCTGTATCATTATTATTGTATTACCATAGGTCCACCTAATAAATGAGCTTGCTCAATGGTGCCCGCCTGGATAAATAAAGATATTGATTGATTGATTGGTTGATTGAAGCACTGTCATCGGTAACTGTACTTAGCCCAGAGAGGACAAAAAGAACAGCAAACAAAAAATCAAAGCTTATAAAACTCTAACATGTACTCTAGGCTATTGAATATCCTACTGCTGCAGCCCTTTTGTGATGTCAGCTGCAGGGGATTCTGAGATTTTTTTGTTACAGAAAATGTCAGCTTGCAAGTCAACAGAATTGGTGTGATGCAAACTACTATACCACAGTAAACAGTATTACGTATTTACACACAAAGCGTAAGTTAGGACCAGCTCCACACTTAGGTGTGGGACTCTTAGTGCTGACAGTTCCGCTTTAAAGAGTCTCGTTTATAGATTTGCTTTTCCGTGATATAATGATTATGTACATACATACATAACTACAGAATAGCCAGCAGAAGACCATCTGGTCTATTGAGTCTGCTTGATTGTGGGGGCCCTTAATCCAGAGATTAGAGTGGGTGGCACCCCCCTCCAATCCTGACCTTCTTCTTTGCCATGTCCCACCCTCTCTTGACCCCCTCGCTGTCTTTTGAGTGATGACCTCAGATGGAAGTTTGTTCTATCCTGACACATCTCTCTCTGCGTAAAGAAGTGCATTTTGACCACTTTCTTGAACCTTCCTCCCTCCAGTTTGTAACAGTGCCCCCTTTGGTACACATTTTTCACTGAGAGAAAATGGACTCCAATATCCACCTTGTTTATACCTCTCAGGTGCTTGAAGGTCTCACTCATGTCTCCTCTCTTCTGTGTTTCCTCCAGTGAGTACGTATTAGGTTCTCTCAGTCTGTCCTCATATGCCCTGCCCTGTTTACCCTGAACCATCTTTGTTGCCCTCCATTGAACTGCTTCAAGCTGCTTGATATCCTTTTCTAGGTAGGGGCTCCAGTATTGCATGCCATACTCCAGGTGAGGGCGCACCAAGGATCTGTATAGCAGCAATATGACCTCCTCCTTCTTGCTACTTGTCAAACCTTGAGCAATACATCCCAGCATTCTATATGCCTTGGCTGCTGCCTTCCTACACTGCATAGCTTGGTTAAGGTCACTAGTGATGGCTGCCCCTCTAAGACCTTTTTGTCCTCTGATTCAGTGATCTTGAACCCCCCCCTAAACTGTACTCAGTGACTGTCCTCAGGTTCTTTCTTCCTACTTGCATAACCTTGCACTTCATTGTATAAAACCCAAGTTGCCATATGCTGGACCACCTTTCCAGCTTTGCCTGTTCTTCCTTTAGGACCTGCACTCCTCCATCTGTGTCCACCGTCCCTCAGAGCTTGGTCTCATCCACAAAAAGACAGATTTTGCCATTAATACCTTCGCCAATGTGCTTTATGAATGTATTAAACATGCCTAACACTGACCCCTGCAGGAACCCACTCATGACTTCCCTGATAGCTCTTCTCCCACCACACCCTTTATGTCCTTCTGATGAGCCAATTCTCTACTCACATTGTTAATTTGTTTCCTTCCCCAAGGTCCTCCCATTTCCTGATCAGCCTCTTGTGGGGTACTGAGTTGAAGGCCTTGCTGAAATCCAAGCATATAGTATCAACTGACTGTCCCTTGTCTGCTGCCTTCAATAACCAGTCAAAGAAGCCGATCAGGATTGTTTGATGGGATCTTCCTGATGTGAACCTGTGCTGTCTGTTGTCCTGACGCCCATCTGCCTCAAGGAATCCAACCAGCCTTTCCTTCAGAATGGCCACCATCAGGTTACGAGCAACTGAGTTCAGACAGACCAGCCTGTACTTCCCAGGGTAATCCCAAGACTCACTCTTGCGCAGTGGTACCACATGTGCCATTCTCCACTACTGCAGTACCACCCCCATGTCTAATGAGTTATGGAATAGATCTGCTAGAGGACCCACCACTAGCACTGCCATCTCCTTTAACAGCTTTGGGTTCATGCCATCTGGCTCCAGGGTTTGTTTACCTTAAGAGACAGCAGCCCTTTCCTAAGCCTGTCTTTTGTTATTCTGTCATCATCCTTTTTCTTTTCTCCCCTTTCTCTCCCCTCATCCTCCCTTGTGGCGCAAGTTCATCCTTTTTTTTTAGTCAAGACATAGCAGAAGTCTATTCAACACATCTGCTTTCTCTCTACTTCCCTCCACCCAACAACCTTCCCCTTTTTTATGCCCTGCTTTGTGTTCCTCCTTTCACTGATGTACTGGAAGCAGGTTTTTCTCCCTCCTTGATCCCCTCTGTAATTTGTAGCTCCTTCCTAGCCTTGGCCTGCCTGACTACCCCACTAGCCTCCCTAGTTTTCTCCAGGTATTCCCTCTCCTTCTTATCCCTTTGGGACTTCTTAAACTTTCTGTATGCTGCCTTCTTTTCCCTCGCAGCCTTGCTCACCTTTTTGCTTAGGCAAGGTTAGGAAGTAGGATGATCACAGAATAACAAAAGATAGGCTTAGGAAAGGGCTACTCATTTTATCTAAACAGGAAGAACGGAATAAAAAGATGACTGAGTTATATTATTCTTTACAAAACTTGCAAGCTGCTTGGATGCAAGGCGATAAATCGGTTTGTCCAAAACTATTAGAGGCCCAGGCTGATCTTCAACACCTTTTGGGCCAAAAGGTGGAGCATGCCCTTTTTTATTTATGGCAGAAATTTCACGTTGGAGGCCTCAAGGGGGATAAATACTTGGCTCGACGGCTTCATTCCTATTAGGTTGCCACTACGGTAGTTAAGTTACATCCTTACACAGGTACAGTTACTCATCACAGTGCAAAAATCCTTTCCATTTTTCAGTTTTGTTACTCTTCTCCGTATTTCCCCAATACTTATTCCTCACAGAACGAATGGTTAACAGCTTTTCTAGCCCAAGCAGGACTTGCTAAACTTACTCTGACACAGGTACACCTGTTGAGTACTCCAGTTTCTCCAACTGAATTACAGGTAACTGTTCAATGGGCAAAGCTGGGTAAGTCCCCTGGAATCGACGGATTTCCGTCAGACTTTTATAAGATCACTACATTGCGAGAGTCACTTGCCCCGCTTCTGTTAAGGGTTTTTCATTTTATACAAAACGGTAAGGATCTCCCTCCCTCTTGGAATTATGCAGTGAAAACAGCACTCCTTAAACCAGACAAAGATCCCACTAAGCCAGAGTCTTACCACCCAATTTCCATTTTTAATTCAGATTATTAATTTTTTATGACCATTTTAGCTTCTTGATTGGAGGGCCTTCTACCCTCCTTGCTGGACTGGGACCAGGCGGGCTTTGTTCATAAGAGACAGGCACATGATAATGTGTGGCAGACATCTTTTAGAATATGCTTGTCAACAGGCTATCCCCCTGGTCCTGGCCAGCTTGGATGTGGAGAAGGCCTTTGATCACATCTCTTGGTCTTTCCTTTGGTCCACCTTACATATGTATGGTTTTCCTTCATCTTTTATTACTGTGTTGCAGTCTCTATATAAAGCCTCTGCAGCTGATGTCAAGGCCAATGGCTTACTTTCTTCTGTCTTTTTGTAAGGAAGGGGAACCCATCAGGGTTGTCCCCATTCTCCCTTATTATTTGCACTATATGTAGACCCCTTGGCCTTGCATATCCACTGATCTACTCAGATTGCAGGTTTTCCTCTTGCTGGTCAGGACTATTGTATTGCTTTGTTTGCAGATGATATTCTTTTAACTTTAAGGAATCCCTCATCTTGGATCTTAGAGGTTTTTTATATACTTACCATATTTGAGCAAACAGCGGACTTTCGTTTAAATAAGACCAAAACAAACCTATTGGCTTTTAATTACTCTCCCTCTTTAGAGATTCAGAATTTATTACAAGTTTGCTGGAACAGAAATTTTATAAAGTACTTCGGGATCTCATTTACTAAATCTTTAGACCAGTTAGACATCATGAATTATGAACCGTTGACACCACAAGCAATAATAAATGATTTTACTTGGTAGTCCACTTTGCCTTTTCTCTTTTTCCACAGACTCAAAATTATCCATCTTAATATTTTACCTAGAATTTAATTTTTTCTCCAGACTCTCCCTCTTTTGCCTCTTCCATTTTACATCCGTGAGTGGCAATGACTTTCTCTGGAGAAGTATTAAACCTAGATTTTGGGCAGCCATTTTGTATTTACCTCCGTCAAAGGGTGGTATTAGCTTTCCTTATTTTCAGTGGTACGCTGAGGCTTGCCATTTTCATATTTTTTGTCTCTGGTCTAACCCATCTTATTGTTCATGCTGGAAGGACATTGAGTTCACCTTAAATGACTTCTACGACGTTGGATGGGTATTGTTTGCCTCCTCCCTAGTTATTTTCCATTATCTCACTTTTTTTGTTTCACCAGAGAGGTTTTTCGAATATGGCATAAACTTCAGTGGCACCATCTCCAACAGGAACAAGTTTATTTAATGGCTCTCACTAGGGATCAATGTAATGCTCTCAACAAAATGGATAATTTTCTTCATCACTGGACATGTGTGGGGCTAATATATTATCACCAGATTTTGGACTCCAGCGGTCTTTGTACTTTTGCTGATCTTCAAGCAAAATATGGCTTACCGTCTACTGATCATTACAGATATCTGCAGTTTTGTGCTTATTTGTGAACCTTGCATCCTCAAACCCAGGTGTTAGCATCTCCTATTTCTCCCTTAGCTACTTTATTAATTTCTACTCAAAAGGGAACTGATGTAGAACATTTGATAGGCACTCTTATTCAATTTTCTGTTCCCTGTCAACAGAATCAACCAAGTCTATTTTAGTTAAATGGACCATGAACCTAAATGTTCAATGTAAACCTGAGGAATGGCAGAAATATGCCTTGGCTACATATATTGTGTCCTCCATTCCTTTTATAAAGGAATTTGCATGGAAATGTAGATCACGTTACTTTTTGCACTCCGGCTCAGGTAGCATGCTGCAAGAGTCCCCTGGCAGGGAGGTGCTGGAGGCTATGTGGAGAGAATATGGCAGATCATGTGCATATTTTCTGGGCTTGTGCATGCATCCAGCAATATTGGTCATCAGTCTCCCAAGTTATTGCCCACCTGTTCGACTCCAGCCTCTCTCTCTTACACCTTTATTGGTTTTATTACATATTCCACTGACCTTTTTGCACCTCCGACTGCGTCAAATGAAGTTGTTGTTGACCTTAGTGGCTTGCATTAAGAAGACCCTTACTAAATTTTGGCATAAGTTCCAGCCCCCCCACATTACAATGTTGGTTAGTAATCACTAACTTTACTAATGGCCTTAAAAAAGGTATGTAAAAGCAATTAAATAATTTTTTCAATTTTTGAAGAAATCTGGGGCCCCAGGATTAATTATAAACTTCAAATGGACCCTGGATTTGTTCTGGAGTGATTTTTATAGTTTTGTCTCCATTATTGTGTCTTTTGGAACCTTGGCTGGGTCTTATTCTTATTTTTTACTTTTTAATTTTTTTAATTTTTTTGTTAATCATTTTTCTTATCTTTGGCCCTTGGCCTGCCATCCATGTCCAGGCATCCACCTACTCAGCCACCATCCAGATCCCCCTGACTCCTATTTGGGCATCACTGCATACCCCCACAGCTTGCCCCTCATGGTGGGGTGGTGGAGAGACCCCCCTTTATCTCTTCTGACACAGGATCCAGTAACCGCAGTGAGCCCTTGGAGCCAGGTGTCCTGAATGGCAATCACGCTGCCTTGACTGGTGCCATTTTTTTCCCTGTTCTTGATTCCCCCAGAGTCAGAGGGTGTGCAATGATGCCAGTGGCCATGAGCATGCACGCATCCATGCACGTCCCCATCCAGGCATCTGCCCCCGATTCCTCCCCAGTGTACGGCATGCATCCCCGACCCTCAGCCTCTGCCAGGGAGTAGTCAGACGTCAACCGTTGTGGATCCCCTTCCCTGGAGAGGAAGAGCAGTCCATCGGATGCTCTATCCGTCTCCTCCCCTGCCAGCCCTTGGTGACTTATGCTTGCTCCCATATCCGGGTCGCTGGCGTGGCATGAGGTGTGGCGTCCAGTGCCTCAGCCCTTAGCCCCACCAGGCTGGATTTATTTTTTACTTTTTGAAATATAACTTGAAGCAGTGCATTGTCCATTTAGATTGAATATCTAGGTTTTATTTCTTTTTCTGTCTTAAATTCATATGTTTTATTTCTTGTGATTTACCTGTATTAAGTTGCAGAAATTGTATTAGCTTCTGGGATAAGGTATTTAATTTTCTTGAATTATGTTTTTGCTATTTCTTGCTTTTCAATTATAGTTCAGTACTTGTGTGATTGACAATATAACTTGTTTATGGTTTCAACACATCATTTACTAATAAAATATAATTATAAAAAAGAAACAGGTGATAGGACCATCCTAATATATCTACATTATGACTCTAGCATGTACATTCAACAAGTAAACTCAATGGAAGTGATTTTAAAAAATGTAGTCATTAATTACAAAATTAGCTATAAATGCTGTTTTGACAATATCTGAGACAACTAAAAATAAACTGAGCATAAATCTAAAAAAATAATAATAATAGACTCATTTTACGGGTATCCAACTGGCTCTCTGATAGACACCAGAGAGTGAATACTACAGAACACACTTCATCTAGTCAATCAGTTGCTAACAGCATCCTTCAGGGATCAGTATTGGGCCTATTGCTGTTTAACATTTTTATTTCAGAACTTACTAGGAATTTAACAACTTGGACATTCAAGTATGCAGATGACATAAAGATGGGTGGTAAATGCCTTCCCGAAGAAGATTGCAAATGAATGCAGGAAGATCTGAATAAATTAAGTCTATGGCCTGATAAATGGGAATGGAAATTCAATCTAGATAAATGCAAAGTAATGCATCTACCTGTAGGAAGGGCCCCCCACATTGTTCATATATATTAAGCAGCAAGCCCTTAATCCAGACAACCAGGGAGGCAGATCTGGGAATAGTTATTGATGATACATTTGATCTTGGGACTCAGTCATCATCTTCTATTGCTCACACAAACAGGGTGTTATGGCCTATTAAAAGACACATAAAATCTAGGGACCACACAGTAATTTCCCCCCTTTATAGGGCCTATGTGCACCCACACTTGGACGATGCCTCACCTGTATTTATTTATTTGTTTGAATTTTGATGACAAGGTAGGCCCACTGAGATTAATATATCCCTTTTTTGGGGGTGACCCGGGGAAATACATTTCCAGTATATTAGACAAAGGTCGAATCACATAGAGGATAATTCCTGATGTACAGGTGATAACCATGGTGTAATCACCTCAAGTGGTTGCTAGGGCATCAATAAACCTCAAGCACGCAGCTCAAGAGGTTTACCATTGCCCTAGCAACCACTCGAGGTGATTACACCATGGTTATCACCTGTACATCAGGCATTGTCATTTATAGTGTATGGGACTTGACATTAGACGTTACCCCCCCAAAACACAACCAGACAGTAATTTAGCCTTACCTTAGTAAACAATCTGCACTAAGGCCATATGATTGTGTAGGAAAACAATTTATTAAGATACATGGACTGAATGACAGCAGGCCGAAATAGCACCAGAGTTAAAATCCCTATCAGACATGGTGATTGCTAGACTCAGTAACAGTAAACTGTGACAATTGGAATGTTATTTGAATACTGTACTGAGACTAACAATCACATTCTTGGTGTGTAGAATACTGAATAACACTGGCATTCCATTTTGTAAACTCACTGCTATGACATAGATGAGAGGGGTTTATAAGGTTCTGACATCACAATAGTGGGATTACAAGGTTGTAAACAGCTTACTTTCAGTGGGTAATAAGGGCTACCCATACATTATAATAAGGGTTACAGAGAGCAATCCACTGAATAAGGTTGATAACAATGTTTGAGAACACAATACGAGTTATAGAGAACCATCAACTGAGGGTGTATACTAGCAAGCAGTCTAAAAGTACCATTGTCAGGTGATTACAAATATAAACAACCAATCAAAAGTCCTGATGTCAAGTGATTAAAAATATAAACAAGGGTTGGGATTATGGAATAAGGAAAGACTCAATCAGTCATACAACTCAGATCAGTATACAATGAAGAGAGTCCAATGAGGTGAGAGTATTAATATTGTTGAGATAGTATTTACAATAGGAGTATTTGAATTAGACAGTAGTAGCTGACAGAGGGTAACAGAAGGGGAGCAGAGTAAGGGGACTGGGAAGTAAAGAGTAGGAATGGGGGAGGAGAGTGAGATGGAGGGATTGGTAACAGGTGAAGATACACAGGGAAAGAAGAGTCCTTTAAAGCATTTTTTGAATTGGGGAAGGGACATACAGGAAAGTAGGCTGTGCAGGAGGTTGTTCCATTTTTGGGGTGCTAGAAAGGATAAACCAAAGAAAGCGAAGGCTCACAAGCTGCAGATTTTCTAAGTGCTTTTATCAATGTCATTTATTCACCACAAGTAGCACGATATAGATGGTGGTATGTTAAACTTTCTTACCACTGATTGCAAAACTTGAATAAAAATTAATGGTGCAGCTTAACAACAACAGTTCAGAGAGAAGTAAAGACCCAGCTCTTCAACTCCTAACCAGAGTCTTCCTAAGGGGTATAGGACACAGAATCAAATGACCCTTAAATACCAAAATTAATTAATCAAAGGGGTGGAACCCCATTACAAACAAGTGAGTGATCAGTGAAACAAAAAATAAAAAACATAATTACAAAACCAGTTTTATTAACTGCTTCTAAACCTTTAGAATGTTTAATTGAAGTGTATAATGCTTCTACATCTATAAAAAGGCATGCATAGTCTTGTTCCCATGTGAGGTCTATCAATTTATGTAGTAAATCAGTGCTATCTCAAATGTAGGAAGGTAACTCGATCACACTTTGTTGTAAAAAGAAATCTATAAACCTGCCTACATTTTCTGTGATGGTTCCACAGCCCAAAACAATTGGCTGACCTATTCTTGTGGATTTTTGGCAGTATATAAAACCGAGCAGTGACCAGATGATCCACCCAAATATATTGGTACTCATTTTCACTGATGTCCCATCTATCCGAGGCATCATTCAGAAGGGAAAATAATTCCCTTTGGAACAATGCCGTTGGATCCAATGATAAAGCCTGGTAATTCTTTTGATGACTGGAAAGCCCTAAAACAATGATTCTGTATTGTGCAATATCACAAGTGACAACATTTACAACTTTGTCGGCTGGCTAAATAATGATTGATGTATTTTTTGCTAGTTCTTTCAGAGCATGCTGCTCACCCACTGTTAGATTTTTATTTCTGTGCTTCTGTGAGCCAGTGCTCCATAACAAGACAGTCAGAACAGCAAAGGCCCAAACTTAGGAAAAGATAGCCAACTTGGTTAAGAAGGGGGATAAAACCTTTTATAGGTACATTAGGGAGCAAAGAAAGGTGAAGGCAGGGGTACTGAGGCTGAAGAAAGAGGAAGGTGTTTGGGCAGAGAGCAACAGTGAAAAAGCAGGAATACTGAACAAGTATTTCTGCTCAGTATTCACGATGGAAAAGTAGGGGAGGAGAGACCTAATCCAGTCAATAGAAGCACTCTGGATATGGGTGTTGATATTAGTCCTTTCACAGAAGAAAGGGTTCTGAAAGAACTCTTAAAACTAAAGGTGGATAAAGCAATGGGGCCTGATGGGATTCACTCCAGAATTCTAAAAGAACTAAGGGAAGAACTAGTAACACCACTGACTACCCTTTTTAATAAATCATGGGAGGATGGTGTAGTACCTGAGGACTGGAGAAGGGCGGATGTGATTCCCCTTCACAAAAGTGGAAGCAAGATAGAGGCAGAGAAAATGATGGAATCACTTCTGAAGGAAAGAATTGTTGAGTATCTAGAGGCCAGTGGGGCACAGGACACAAGGCAGCATAGATTCACAGCAGGAAGGTCATGTCACACAAATCTAATTGAGTTCTTTGACTGGGTGACCAAAGTAGTAGACCAGGGAGGGGCTGTGGACATGGCCTACCTAGACTTTAGCAAGGCATTTGACACAGTCACGCACAAAACATTAATAAACAAATTAGCCAGCCTGGGAGTGGGTGCCAGGGTGGTAGCCTGGGTAAAACACTGGCTGGACAACAGGACACAGCGAGAAATAGTAAATGGAGTCCACAGTGAAGAAAGGAGGGTTACTAGTGGGGTACCACAGGGTTCAGTACTGGGGCTGGTCCTTTTTAATGTCTTTATAAGTGACATTGCAGAGGGACTGGAGGGGAAGGTATGTCTCTTTGCAGATGACACAAAGATCAGCAACAGGGTTGATACACAGGGTGGGGTGGAAAGGATGAAAAGAGTATTGGCAATGCTGGAGGAATGGTCAAATGTATGGCAGCTTAGATTCAACGCAAAGAAGTGCAAAGTAATGCACCTGGGAAACAAAAACCCAGGGCAAGAGTACACAATGGGGAGTGAGATACTAACAACAACAAAAATGGAAAGGGACCTGGGAGTAGTCATATCAGATGACCTAAAGGTGAGCCAGCAATGTGAGAAGGCAGCAAGGAGGGCTGGGGGGATACTGGGATGCATAGGGAGAGACATCACCAGTAGAAAACAGGAAGTTGTTGCCCTCTGTACAGACAGTTGGTGAGACCCCATCTGGAGTACTGTGTGCAGTTCTGGAGACCCCATGTCCGCAAAGACATAGACAAGGTGGTGGCTGTCCAGAGGAGGGCAACCAAAATGGTGCAGGGTCTGCACCAGAAGACATACGAAGAGAGACTTAAGGAGCTTAAGATGTATAGCCTTGAGGAAAGGAGGGAGAGGGGGGACATGATAGAAACTTTCAAATACCTCAAGGGAATCAACAAAGTCCAAGAGAGTAGCATCTTTCAAAAAAAGAGATGTGCATGAACAAGGGGGCACAATTTGAAGATAGAGGGGGGACGGCTCAGAGGTAATGTGAGGAAGTATTTCTTAACAGAGAGGGTTGTAGATGCATGGAACAGCCTTTCTGAGGAGGTCATAGAGTCAAAAACAGTGGGGGACTTCAAGAATGCATGGGACAGACATAAAGCAATTCTAGTGGGGGGTAGGAGGAAGTAGGCTGTGGGTTAACTAGGATCTGTAGCTTATCCATTAGGTAGAGAAATGGGCAGACTAGGTGGGCCAAGCGGTCCTTATCTGCTGTCAAATTCTATGTTTCTATGTTTCCTGCACCTGCCTACATACTGTTTTTTTCAAATGTGATAATGGCATTGTTATACACTCTAGGGCAAAAGGAGGATCTAGCTTCAAATAACTTTTTCCTCAATTATTTTAATTTATTGCCAACATACAATATATTGGTAGCAATTACTGTAGGTTCTTGTACATTCTCAGACAACAAGTCCTGTAAAATATCTAAATCACAGTCATATACATTTTCAGCAGAAATGTCAGGCAGATCAGAAGGAGAGTCTGTAGGTATGGTTTGTAAATTTCCGGCAATATTGTCATCTGCATCAGGTGAAACAGAAGACACGGCTGCAATTAAGTAGTCCAAGTCCTCGACCTCAGAGGAATCCTGTGTAAAACCTCCCATGTCTGTAGTTTTACAACTACTTAATTGTTCTTGAAAATGCACTTTCAGTTTAATTTTTCTAAATAATTTATGCAAATCTACAAACACATTAAAGTCATTTACAGGGGAAGTAGGAATAAATGTCAGACCCCATTTGAGTACATTTACCTGATCGATGTTCAATTCAGTTGAAGACAAGTTAACTATTTGTAGCTCACAGTCTTGTTCTTTACCCGAAGTGTTCTCTCGTTGCTTCTCCCTGCATTTATTTCCCCAATGTCCTCACCTTGTCTTACATTTAGAGTTTCTTTTTCTTTCTCTGTGTTCTGTGCTGATGTTTGTCCAAAAAAACACCTCTCTGATTCTGAGTGTTCCTATCCTGATAGCTAAGTCCTGATGCACTCCGTTGTCTGCAATTATTGTTTCTACTTCCAGACCAACCTTGAAAATGAGCCCTCGATCTTCTTCTACTTACCAATCGTTGTCTTGACCACTGAGGGATTTCTCCCCTCTCGTAGTCACCTTTATCGCTCAAAAGTTTTTTATTTTTTCATTCAATGATTTCTGCTTCATATTT
Source organism: Neoceratodus forsteri (assembly GCA_016271365.2). Taxonomy (NCBI): domain Eukaryota; kingdom Metazoa; phylum Chordata; order Ceratodontiformes; family Ceratodontidae; genus Neoceratodus; species Neoceratodus forsteri. The sequence continues at coordinate 1,644,076,397 of CM028130.1, forward strand.
GGCAAGTCTGTTTTGTAACTTACTGCCAAGGTCAGGTAAAGAGGGATGAGACTTAAGTCCTAATGTTTTTTCTTTTATTAAGTTCAGTTGATAATTTGTTGTATTTGTCCAAATCACTTTTAATGATCAGTTCAATAACAATCTTCAAACAAGCACAGGCTACTTTGAGCCATTCCTCTTGATATACAAACTCCTCAAAGCCACTGGATGGTTCAATGGTAATCCGGAGACCACGCGGAGCTTGTTCTCTATTAAGATATTCTTCTAATGTAGATATATCAAAAGTCAGATCAATTTCCTTCTTTAACAATTTTTCTAGCGCAAAGAAAATGTCTTTTATGGAACTAGTGTCCCCATTCATACCTGTTCCATTCGAGCCGACTCCACTGCTCTGTAATTTATCTCGGGCTTGTTGTCTCCTTGCATCAAAACCACTTGATGTTTCCCAGCTGTAGCTCATTCCTTGTGCTGATGCTGCTTCAGTCAACCCTCGACGGCTCACAGTAAGTCTCAAAGGCAAGCAAATTCACAGATTTCTTTGAATGATTCAATATGAAAGGAGACATGAGCAAATCACAGCTGATATCACTCTCTTAAAATGTAATGCTGTCATTAATTGCTTGATGAAAAAATGAGGAGCGTTTTTCTGCTGTCTGCATAGCACAGAAAACTCTTTAATACAGTTCAAAAATGTGTAGTGCTGGAGCCCAGGCAAATCAAGCCAGTGCTCTTCACAAGAGGGCCGGCTACTCCCATAGCAGACACAAACCAAAGAAAGTGAAGGCACATAAGCTGCAGATTTTCCAAGTGCTTTTATTGATGTAATTTATTCACCACAAGTGGCACGATATAGATGGTGGTATGTTAAACTTTCTTACCACTGATTACAAAACTTAAATAAAAATGAATGGTGCTGCTCAACGACAACAGTTCAGAGAGAAGTAAAGACCCAGCGCTTCGACTCCTAACCAGAGTCTTCCTAAGGGGTGTAGGAAACAGAATCAAATGACCCTTAAATACCAAAATTAATCAATAAAAGGGGTGGAACCCCATTAGGAATGAGTGAGTGATCCATGAAACAAAAATAAAAAGCATAATTACAAAACCAGTTACAAAACTTAAATTCATCAGTGCTGATAAACAAAGCTTATTCATAATGAATCAAATCAATTCTTCATTTTCAAAATCTAGAAAGTCCTTGATGTCAATACTTTAAAGCTGTTTGTTTATAATTTAGCTAGTTCAAAATATTACAAAAAACATTGTTTAAGAATTCCAAGGCCTAAAGAAACCTTTAAATAACAAATACCAAGGACCCCCCAGTAAATCAGTCTCATGGCAATCCATTCCTTATTCTGAGATATATAAGCAATGTATATATTAAGTCCATGGTAAAGAAGAACATCTAAAATATTTCTGGTAACCCAAAGCACAAAATTAACTTAGAAATCTAATAATTATTTTTAACAATATTATTGGTGTACACTATTTATTTATAGTGATACCAGCTTAGTGGGTTACAAAAAATTTTTTTCAAAAGAATCAAAAGGCCTGGAAATTCTAAAATGCAATGAAAACCCCCTAGTAAATCATTCTCAAAATAATCCATTCACAGTTCTGGGGTGTTCAAGGCAAGGAAAGATGCCTGAATTAGATCCAATGATGAAAAATAGGGCATCTGGAAAAGGCTAAAAAAAAAAAAAAAAAAGAATATTACCAAAAAAGGAATAATTGAACATGTAAATATTTAACTATTGTGCAATACTCTATATTCCTTTTAAATAAATAGTACCGTTTTACAAATAATTAAAATATTACAAGATCCCAAAAGGAATCAGGCAGATGAAGTACTAGTTCCTAAGATTTCATGATAAGAAATAATTTTTCTCAAAAATTGTTTCAAGTCCCACTGATTGTTAAGACCAGTGGGTTTCACACTATTTAATTTGTAGATCCATTTGCTCTCCTTTTGTAACAACAAATTGGCTCTATCACCACCTACTGTAACAGGTGGTACCCATGTAAGCCCCATAAACTTGAAATCCTGTACACTGGAATTATGGACATTAAAAAACTGTAAACCAACTCGAGTAGCTCTTTCAGAGTTTATGACAGTCCTGACATGTTCCTGTATGCGTTCTTTTAGAGGACATGCAGTCTTTCCTACGTAGATTAATCCACAATTGCACCACAAAACATAAATCACATATTTTGTGTCGCAAGTGATGAGTTCTTTTATTTCTACTCTCAACTCTGGTGATTTTGGATGTATAAAACTACCATTCGGTTGTGCACATTTACAAATGTTACATCTAGAGCATCGATGAAAGCCCTTTGCTCTTATGGGTAACCAGGTCTGTCTCCACTCGCGAGTTGATTTGCATCTACTATGAACCAATTTAGTTCTAAGGCTGTTAGCTTTTGTGAAAGTCTTGGCCAGTTCCTATGAATAATATTCCCCACACTTCCTGCTAGGTGATTATATTCAGTAATGAATGTACATGGGACTCTTTTTGATGTTATTTTATCTTTCTTAGATCTAACTTCCAATAGTGAATTCCTAGGAACATTTTTCATTTTATCATGTGTCCTTACCAATAGTTCCTAATAATAACCCCTCTCCCTGAATCTTGACAGCAAGTCACTAGCTTGCTTTTCAAAGACTTAGTCGCTACTGCAATTACGGCGAAGTCTCAGAAGCTGGCTTCTTTAGGCCTTGGAATTCTTGAACAATGTTTTTGTAATATATTGAACTAGTTAAATTATAAATAAACAGCTTTAAAGTATTGACATTGAGGCTTTTCTAGATTTTGAAAATGAAGAAACGATTTGATTCATTATGAATAAACTTTGTTTGTCAGCACTGATGAATTTAAGTGTTGTAACTGGTTTTGTAATTATGTTTTTTGTTGTTGTTTCATGGATCACTCACTCGTTCCTAATGGGGTTCCACCCCTTTGATTAATTAATTTTGGTGTTTAAGGGTCATTTGATTCTGTTTCCTACACCCCTTAGGAAGACTCTAGTTAGGAATTGAAGCGCTGGGTCTTTACTGCTCTCTGAACTGTTGTCGTTGAGCTGCATCATTAATTTTTATTTAAGTTTTGTAATCAGTGGTAAGAAAGTTTAACATATCACCATCTATATTGTGCTACTTGTGGTGAATAAATTACATCAATAAAAGCACTTGGAAAATCTGCAGCTTGTGTGCCTTCACTTTCTTTGGTTTGTGTCTGTTATGGGAGTAGCCGTCCCTCTTGTGAAGAGCACTGCTTGATTTGCCTGGGCACCAGCACTACACATTTTTGAACCGTACTAGAAAGGAGAAGGAGAAGGATCTTTTTCCTACGGCTAACTGAGTTTTGGGGAGACTTAGCAAAGGGAGATCAGAGAAGCATAGGGCTCTAGAGATGGGTTTCAAGGTGAGTAAGTTGGTGAGGCTAGGTGGAGAAAGAAGGTGGATAAATGTGAACATAGTACAGAGTAAGGGGAAGTTTAGCTTTGCCTTGAAGGACAGCTATCCTTGGGTATTGAGTATGTTGCAGCGGTGCGCTCGAGCAGGTGCATTTGTGGTGAAACGAGCAATTCTGTGATAGGTTTGCTTTAATTTGGGCAGTATAGAAGACTTAGCCAAATGACATAGAGGGGGTCCATAAAAGAGGCCATGGGGTAAAGTTGCTATGGCAAGGGTTCTCTGGGAGTAAGGGGTCAGGTAAAGGGCAATTCGGTGTATAGTAGGCCCAGTTTTTGGTGTGTAGGCTTGATAATTCAATGGGCATGAGCTTCGAAAGATAGATTTACATCCAGGGTTACTCCTAAATATTTAAAGGAGTCCACTCCTTTGAGAGATGTACCTGTAGAGGTGGTTATTACAAAGGGTAGTTCGGCAGACATGTCAGAGGACGTGTGTTGGAACAGCATAGTTTTTGTTTTCTTTGTATTGAGTACCAGTAGTTTTTTTTTACCTAAACCAGTGTTTGCGTAGCCAGAAATCTTACTCAATGCACGACTTGATGGAGGAGATACTTCTTTCTGATTTATAAAGAATTGCGTTGTCTGTGTAGACTTGTACCAGTGCACCACCACAATTGTGGGGAAGCCTATCAATGAATATGGAAAATAACAAAGGGACCAGGATTGACCCCTGGGGGACCCCATCCATGATGTGTGCCAGGGAAAAGGTAACGCCAGACCATTTGACACACTGTTGCTGATTAAACAGGCAATTAGAAAACCACAAGAGGGAGTTGGAGTCAAGACCAAGTTTACTAAGTTTATCTAAGAGTAGTTGGTGATTAACTAGGTCAAATGCTTTCATTAGATTGACAAATACAGCCCCAGTAACACACCCCTGATCCATAGCTTAAAAGATATCCGCAGTGACCCTTAGGAGGGTGGATTCTATCCCATGCATTTTCCGGAACCTGTGCTAAGAGGTAGTGAGGGCATTTGTTAATTCTAACAAGGAGTATAGCTGGTTATAGAGTATTCTTTCTTGAATTTTTGCTAGGGGACACAGTATGGATATTGGTCTTTAGTTTTCAGTAAGGTTAGCTGGACCACTCTTGTGTACAGGGGCTACTATTGCTATTTTCCATTTGTGTGGCATAGTTTATGAGAGGAGGGACCTATTGATTAACAGCGCAGCAGAGTGGGTGACAGTGGAGGCACCAATCTTAAAGAATTTGGGAGGTAGGGAATCAAATCCCAGTGAACTATCAGGGTTACGTTTGTTTAGGAGCTTGAAAGCCTCTGTATGTGAGGTGAGTCTCAGATGGAAGGGGGTAGTAGGGGCATCAGGACTGGTATCTTCAGGGAGGAGTGGTACTGTACTTTTGGTAAGCCTTGTTTATATCCGTCTAGGTCAGTGAAAAAGTGATTTCTGTTGCGGTAGACAGAACTGTACCATTATTGAACATGGTCTGTGTGGGTGTCACGTTCCTTGCCCTTGACCTTGGCATTAACTTGTGCCCAGAAGTTTTTATGGTTAGTAAGACTGTTGATTTGCAGGGATTGGAAGTAGTCTCGCTTGAACTTGATGATTTTTGTTTTACAAGCATTCTGCAATTGATGCTAGGCTAGCCAGTCAGCATGCAAGCCAGACAAACATGGTGTCCATGCAAATATAATGACACTAACCGAACAGAAAGATTCCAAAGGAAAGCGACAAAAAGTATTTATGAAATGCAAAATTCACTTTTCAAGTCCCATCTGAAGTAATTAAACCATATGATCCTGGAACGGTGTCATCTCAAAGGTTTTTATTTGTTATGAACTATATTATGCAGGATGTTTACCTCCTAGTAGAGTTGAATTTTAATTTCAAACAGAATTTGAAAAATACAAGAGGCAGCCCTCTTTAATTGTCTGGGCAAGTTTACAGAACCACAAAAGGAATATTTTTCTTTACCCAGCATATCACTAACCTTTGGAGCACACTACCTTTTGACATAATAGCTAGTAAATCAAAAGATGAATTTAGAAGTAAACTAGGTGAGTTCATTTTGAATGGTGATATATTGCACTACTATTACTAGATGGAGTAATATGGACACAAAAGCCTCCCCATTTCCTTTTGCCTTAGTGTGATCCTTTGTATGAACTTGAGGATGGGCCTGGCTGCACCCTCTTCCTGGTAACCTTGAGTGCTTAAAACCTTTCTGGCCACTATTATTCATTTAAAATTCAGTGCAACCTAAAAGGTTCAAGGAGGGTTTTATCATTCTAGGTTTTCTCCCATTTTCAGTGTACTCATTCCTTCTTCCTTGCACCATTCCCTCAGCCAGTCATTAAACTCCTCTATCCTACATTTTCTAGTTGTGCCAGTTCTAGATATCGGCAGCACTTCCAAGAAGATTACTGCCCTAGTTTCTCCCCTACAAACCTGCTCCTCCATTCCAGACCTCTCTTGTACTCTCCTTACCATACACCCAGCTAGGTTATTGGTACCTAGGTGGATGACCATATGTGACTTTGCCCCATCCCCTATGTAAGTAGGCCTATCATTGGGTCAATGTGCTGAGTAGTCATTCCTAGGATACACACCACTCTCCTACCATGCTGCCCCCACCTTCCTAGTCCACCTAATCACTTTTACTATGGGATCCCCTATTATTATGATTCTACCACTGCCTGACCTCCTTCCCCTTCTCATCCAGAGTAATAGGTAAACTATGAACCTTTAAAGGAGACCTATACCCTTACATATTGTATTGTTCCCTTATTGCCAGACAATTCTAGTTCTAAATACTTTTAAGCCCAACAACATGTAACTATTTATTTGTTAATTTATGAATAACTGGGTAAATTGGACTGAGATATACTGTAGGTCCCTTTTTCAGCCACAACCCAGCGGGAACAGGGAGAGAGAGAGAGGGAAAGAGGGGGGAGAGAGAGAGAGAGAGAGAGGGAGGGAGAGAGAGAGAACAGTGGAGTACAAAAAAAAACTAATTAAAAAAAAATATATATATATATCTAAACTTGTGGTTTAGTTTATTTAATAATAATTCTATCCTGGGAGACTCCACTTTCTGATTGCTGAAATCTTGTTTGTTCGTGAGAGCTAAATTAGCAGTAAGAGCTTAGATGTTACTACAGTAGGTTTATTAATCTTTACAGCATGTCTATATACTGTATACTGATTTAAAGTCTGACAAATCATATAGTATCAACAGTGTGAAATACCACATTTACTTTGCAGGATTTTGTCTTGTAAATTATTTTTACTTAGTGTATTTTGTGAATGGTTTTAAATTTATTCAGATTTGCTACATAGAAAAAAATGGCAGAAATGAACACTGTGACATCATGCTACTGCTGCTGTCAGAAACAAACAAGGCTTAACGAATCAGAAAATGGAGGCACCCAACATAGTTACAGGAGTGTACTACTGTTAACAGCAAATATAAAATAAAACAAAAATATATACAGCCAGCGGTTATAGCAGTAGAGCTGACTGATGACAAGGAAATATAAAATTTAAAGTATATGAGGATGTACATACCTCTAAACTATCCCTGATTTCCAGTGATGGCCCTGATTTGGCCTGAAGAATTTCCTCTGTTCCTCCTAAATTTTATATTTCTGTCACTGAAGAACATGATTTTGAAACATAAAAAAGGCTGACATAAGTGTTACAGTATAGCTGTCTAACACAAAATACTTTTCACCTAAACTACATATTGTACCATCTTCTTGAGCAGATATTACTATTTTGTTATGATGTATCCCTGATTCTGGTCATTGGTCTCTGACTTCATATATTCATATATTCTCTTGTATAGTACGTGAGCAAATCAGTATCAGTCTGAGCTGTGAGGAGGGCTTTTGGGGCACACCCTCCACCACCTATCACAGCTTCAGACTTCTAGATCCTCCTAATTACAGGCGTATGGGAATTGCTGCTGGCAGAAAAAGGCCATGAGGTCTATTAAGTCTGCCTGATTGTGCAGCTCTTAGTTTCATATAACTACAGCTGCCCTATCCCCACCCAAAAGCCTCTCTTCCTCCTCTTTTCTGGTCCTTCCCCCCCTTTGTGTTTTTGTCTGTACTAACCCTGCCCTTGACTCTATCCCAACCCCACTTAAAGCGATCCTCTGTTCTTTGCATGATTAACTCCTCTGGCAGTGCATTCCAACCTGTCACCACTCCCTCTGTGAAGTGGTGCCTCCTCATGTCCCTCCTAAACCTTCCCCCTTCTAACTTCAGACTGTGCCCCCTAGTGACCCTTCCCCCCTTAAGCAGAACAATCCTCCCTCCCTGACTTTGTTTATGCCTTTCAAGTACTTAAAAAGTCTCTATCATCTCCCATCTTACCCTTCTGTCTTCCAGCGAGTACATGTTAAGCTCTTTCAACCTTTCCTTGTATGACAACTCCCTAGGCCCATGATCATTTTTGTAGCCCTACACTGCACCCCTTCCACTAATCTCACATTCTTTTTGAGGTATGGGCACCAGTACTGTACACAGTATTCCAAGTGTGGCCTTACCAGTGATCTATACAATGGCAGGATGACCTCCCCCTTTCGAGAAATGATCCCTCTGGCAATGCACCTCAGCATCCTAGTTGCCCTTGCTGCAGCTCTCCCACACTGTGCAGATACCTTCATGTCCCCTGTGACTATTACCCCCAGGTCCCTTTCCTCCTCTGTAACCATTACCTGTACTCCCCTAGCCAGTAGCTGTTCTTGTGATTTCTGGCTCCAAGATGCATGACCTTACACTTCTTAGTGTTATACCTGACTGCCACTCCCTAGACCAGTGTTCAAGTTTAGCTAGATCCTCTCTGATTGCCTGCCTCTCTTTCTCATTGTCCACTTTTGCACAAATCTTAGTGTCGTCCGCGAACAGGCAGATCTTACTCTTAACCCCCTCTGCAATGTCTCCCAGCACTGAACCCTGCGGTACTCCACTCATTATTGGCCATGGCTTGGATGTCTCCCCTTTACAACTACCCTCTGTTGCCAGCTCTCAACCCACCCCACCAGTTTTTCCCCCACTCCCATGTCCTTCAGCTTTCTCATTAACCTCCTGTGTGGCACAGAGTTGAAAGCCTTGCTGAAGTCCAGATTCAGGACATCCACAATGTGGCCTTCATCAACCACCCTAGTGACCCAGTCGAAGAAGTCGATCAGGTTAGTTTGGCAAGATCTTCCCATGAAAAACACATGCTGTCTCCCATCCTGCAGGCTATTGCTATCAAGAAAGGTTATCAACCTCTCCTTCAGAATGGTTTCCATCAACTTCCCCACTATGGAAGTCAAGTGTACTGGTCTGTAGTTATCCAGTTGGTCCTTGGGTCCAATCTTGTGAAGGGGCATCATGTGAGCCATCCTCCAGTCCCTGGGTGCATTCCCCATCTCCAAGGAGGTGTTGAACAGGTCTGTCAGAGGATCTGCCAACAACTCTGACAGTTCCTTCAGGACCCTTGGGTGTACACCATCTGGTCCTGGTGCCTCGTCCACCTGCAAGCCTTTAAGTCCCTTCAGAGCTCTATCATCTTAGATGACCTCCTCTGTTATCTCTGCCCCCCTCCACCCTTGCCCCCTTTCCCCTGCAGTATTGGGTCAGCCCTTTCTTTTGTGAACATTGAGCAGAAATACTCATTGAGTGCCTCTGCCTGATTTTCCCCTTGTTCCACCCATCCTCCCTCTCTCTTGATTCCACCCGCTCTCCACCTTTTTCCTCTTTTTCCCAACTGAAGTCCCTACCCAGTCACAAAGCTGGAAAATGCAAATGAGATTTTTTTCCTGTAACTCCTAATTCCTGCTTGAAATCTTACCCTTGTTTTTTGTTCAACATTTACTCCTGTTTGACACCTTCATATGTGCTACTATTTAGAACTTTGTTTCTCTGGAAATGGCAGAGATGTTGTACAACTCATATCATTTGCATACCCATGATGCAGTGCTTGCAACTCATAGAACTAATGTATTCTCATATTGTGGTAAAAAACAAGTAAAACATGTACTGAGTTCCTACACTTATTGATTACTTTAGGTAAAGAACTTTATTACTCTATTACCTGTGTTTTTAACCCCCCACCCCCCCAAAAAAAAAGAAAATGATGTATTTTGGTCATTACAACATAAATGAAAAAGACCCTGCAACTGTTCCTCAGGATTACCTTAGTCCAGGATTGGGATTTAGCTGATTATATTTGTTCATAATTATGTGACTATATTGGGAATGTTGAGAAAGCTTTTGGGGATGTGCCTCTTCTTCATATCACAGCATCAACATACTGTACTACATTTTTTTCCTAATTCTGTCCTCTCTCTGCCTCTGTCCTCTTTTGCTTTAAAATCCTTGCACAATCACAAGGTATGCAAGTCACAATCTAAGAAACAATGGCATTATGTGTTAAGCTCTTCTTTCTCAGTCATGACAACTTCAGTATTATAACTCATGTTATTTGTTAATTTTAACTGCTGCATTATATATGCCCAACAACTACACAGCAAATATGAGCAAACAAACATTTGGCATGACTGGCTGATACTTGTTTCAGCCTTGTTCTTGATTTTTGAGGCAGGAGGCTGTGAGGTATAGTACGAGGTGTAGTCTAGGTCTACTCTGACAACAGCAACAACTCAGTTCATATCCGTGGATGATGTTAAGATATCATCTTTGTACATTTTAGTTCTTCTCTATGAAGGTTCAGTAGCACAGCTCCTTTAGTCAGACTGCTAAGTCAGACTACACTACCCAGATTCAAACATTTCACACTGTGCTGTCTCTCTATGGTCACATTATCCATCTTTAGAATGAGGGAAAGGTGCATTACTTTTTACAAATCACTGTGTCCTTGATTTTTATGAGGTGGCATAGCATTTCAGATTGCCACTCTTTCACCTCACATAGGGCCTTTGGACTACTGTGTTCAACAGTCATTATACTGTATATCATAAATCTAAGCTGTTCTACCTTTTCACACACAACCACTGATGCATCCTTTTATGTATTATGCTGTAATCATTTAGCATGTCACACTTACTTAGTGGTTCTATGTATATAGTTATAAAACTGCTAATATTTCTAAATATTTTACATTTATTCTTATTGTTATAGTACTAAAAATGCTTTAACATCAGATTCACAAACAGGTTTTAAATAAAAAACAGAAAACAAATAGTACCCCTTGCTGATCGATCATGGAGTGACATTGGCATTGTCTGTGAAGAGAGTTTGTGCTCTTGTTTGGAAGAGCAATCTGCTTAAACAAGAGCTGAGGAACACTTTTCTTTTTGTCTTGCCATTTTGTTGGCTTAAAACGTTTGAACAATAACAAACCGAAAAAAAATAAACAATGTTTGTACAGTAACAGACAGAAACAATCAATTTTGTAGGTTTAAACTTTCTGAACAGTAACAAACAGAAACAATAAAAATGAAGGACTGGGTTTCCTTTTTTCTGGGGAGAAGAGGTCCTGGCAGCTCTGGGGCCTAATCTGGGGTGGGGGAACCAGCCGGGTATAAATTCGTGAATCTAGAAGCTAGCCCTGAAGCTCAGCAACCCCAAATCTGAGTGCCACAAAGCAGTAGTGTGGTGTCTTAACTTGGGCATGAGCAGGACATCTATAGACCAGCTGCAGGTCTGCAAGGGACTCTGCCCAAGAGGAATCAGGTAGGTACGGAGTTAAAGAAACCTGGGAAGCTATCAGGGGATAGTAGAGTACTGGAAACAAGGGGTAAGGAGAGTAGAAACAGGTGACAAGGTATGGCAGAAAGGACAGGACTGGAGCTATGATTTAAAATACTCCCTATCTGGGGTAGGCCCATAGGAGCAGGTTAAGGGAAGGGGTGAATTACTACCTATCTGGGGTAGGTCTGCGGCGACAGGTTAGAGGCAGGTTTTAAGCTACTCCCTATCTGAGGAAGGCTAACAGGCAGGACAAAGGAAGGAGATCTACTACCCATCTGGGGTAGGCATATAAGGACAAGAAAATGATCAGGCAAGAGGTAGATAAGGGAGAATGGTGAGCTGCGGAGTATGTGGGGTTGTGTTTTTTCTAGGCACACTCTGGGAAGCTGGGGGTTGGGTAGTATGCAGGAGGCTGGGTTTATGAGGGCCATGGTGCATGCGCTTGAGTCAGAACTATACAGGTTACTAATGAGTCAGGGGATGGAAATGGGTGGGTATGTAAGGAGACATCAGGGACAGGGGTAGGGGCACTAAACTGGCCACAAGGAAGCCAGAAGGTAGGGATCATTAGGGAAAATTAGGCCAGAAATATGACAGAGGGGTCCAGGGGCACAGGTGTTTGAGGTGTGGGGATAATCGTGTGTCAGAGAGTTCTGGGGTTGTGGCTGCCTCTGCTACAGGGGAGCATTGGGGCAGTGAAGGAAAGAGACACCCTAGTGGAGGGCCTGTATAAAATAGATACTTGTTATTTGATTCCCAGGAGGAAGTCATCCAGGCTAGCATGGATGGAGTCACAGGAGGAAAAAGGCAGCAGAGGCAGCACAGTGTCCTTGAGGCTATACCTAAGGTGAGCCAGGAAAGGAATGTGAAGGGAGTATCAGAAGGAAACTCAAGTTGTGCAATAAGGGGAGAAACCAATAGGGATAAACCCTGAACCAGTAAAGGGAGAACTGCAAATGGGCGGGGGAATTGAGTACAGAGGAGTTAGTATGGGGAGTGTGGAACAATAGAGACAAGGACTGAGTACTAAGACAAAGGTATCCAGAGGGTGTGCACAAATACCAAGGGAAACTAGCCAAAATCTAGTGATAGGGAACTCAGCTGTGAAGAGAGTTAGATGGCCACAGGGGAGAGGGGGAACACATAGAGGAGTGTTGCATACCTCCAGGTACGACATCGGAGAGGATCATGCCTATGGTGAACACACTAGTGCAGGGAGAAGGGGGAAACCTGACGTGATCTTCCACCTGGGCACATATGATCTGGTAGGGCGTGAGGTAGGTGAGGTACAAAACTGATTTAGGGAGATTGGGAGAAAAGTTAGGGAGCTGTCAAGGTCAGTGGCATTTTCAGAAGTGTTTCTGGAATCCAGGGCCAGCTCAGCTAAGAAGCTCCTGATCTCTTAGTTCAACCAGTGTCTAAGGGAATGATGCAAGAGAATGACTTTGGTTGTGTGGGGAATTGGGGAAGAGTCTGGGATGAGAAATCCCTGCACTCACCAGATAGGCTACACCTCAGTGTTGGGGGGGGACTGCAGTCATAAGTGACAGGTTAGGGGACTACATCAAGGACAGCATAAATTCAATCTGAACAGTGGGAGGAATAATGGGGAGCATGGAATCCAGGGTTCACAACAGCGGGAGACAGGATGGTCTCCCCCTAAGCAGGAGAGACAATCAGTAAAAGGGAAAGGAGGAGGGTGAAAGGAAGTGTGAACGCATTGGGGGATAGAGGGAAGGGTGGAAAAAGACAAGGAGGGGAAACCAGAGGGAGGCAGGTGATCAGGAACAAGGAGGGTGCAGGAAACATGGGAAGTGGAGAGTGTTATCCATGAATATGATGAGTCTGGGAAACAAAATGGATGTCCTTCAGGTCATGATGATGGATGGCTGAGCAGATCGGTGGCAGTCTCTGAGACTAGACCAGCTCCAAACCATGACTAGGATCTGTCTGTTACTGGATACACCCTCTATAGGAAGGACAGAACAAAGAGTAGTGGTGGAGGGCTAGCAATCTATATTAGGTAGGGTATAATAGTTAGAATGGAGAATATTGGGGGATGGTATAGAGACGCTATGGGTATAGCTGCAGTCAGAGCGGGAAAAAATAAGGGAAGGGGTGGTGTACTGACCACCAAGTCAAAATGAAACCACAGACAGGGAGCTGGGGGATGAGGTAAGAATAGATGCAATGGCAGGAGAAGTGGAAATGGATTTTAACATGCCCAATGTGGATTGGAGCATACCACAAGCTAGCAACAACAGGAGCCAAGTGATCCAAGGTGTATTCCAGGATTTTTTTTGACACGGGATAATGGAGTCAACAAAAAGGACCTGGCCATCCTAGACCTAGTTCTGACAAGTAATGATCACATCAAAAGCATCAGGGTCGCTGAGCCCCTGGGAGGGAGTGACCACCAATCTGTGTGGTTTCAGGTGGATATGGGTCATGAAGCGCTGAACATAAATACTTGTGTTCTTAAAGCAGCAGTGCAATGAACTGAACTTAAAAATAATGATGCTGAGTTTACCTTCTGTGTTAATAGAATGAATGCTACAGTATGCGATTTTGCTGTTTTTTTGACTTTGTAAACTTGACTAAGGTAGTGCATTTTTAAAAAGTTATTATTTTTTTGCACAAATTAATTAACTGTTAGCCATGTTTTTTCCCATACTCAGTATCCCATAATTTCAGTGGTCATACTATGCAGTACGCCATATGTGCCCATCACCGTGCTCTAGGATTAGTTTTAGTTTGATTGTCAAAGCTAGCCACCACTTGCTGTATGTTAAATACTTTATTTAGGAACTATAACATTTATTTATTTTACAACTAACCCCCCCCCACTACAAATCACACACCTGTAGTGGCAGAAATACAGCTGGTAAAGGCAGGACCAGCCAATTACCACGCTTGTCAAAAATCAGGGGAACGCTCAAACTACATATTGCAATACAACTGCCTAACTGTGTTGCTCCTCGGGTCTCGGTCTCTGTGTCCTGTTGCTTTCTCTCACCATATATTAGAAAGTAGCAGCATGTTGGCAAGAAGGCTGGAAAAATGACAAAAGCAACTACTGGGGTCTTGCTAGCATTCAAACCCGCGGAGAGACACAGCAACACTGAACTTTCAGATACTTTCAAATATGACTGCATTTCCCAATTTCAGACTGGCCGCACTCTGCTATGTAGCGTATCTGTGATGTGTCTGGGTAGGTGGGGTGAGGCTTTGGAGGCTCAGGGACATGTCCCTGCTGGACAGACAACTATTGTCTTGTGTGACAGAGGAAGGGGACAGCAGTGAGCTGCTCATGAACACTCTGTCTCTGCATCTTGCTGAACCAACAGGTTTTGCTGCTCACTCTCACTATCTTTAATGAACAGAGGAAACAACTTCTGTCTCTCTCCCAGCAGTTTATGGGGGACTGAAACTGATGAAAGGATCTCATCAGAGGTGATGACTGGCAGTAAAACAGAAATTACTCTTTCCTTGTGGGGTTCATTATATGAATTGCTCAGCAGTATGTAGAACTTTCACGTAGGCAGTAATAGTTAGATGCCGTTCACATTTGGGCATCTATCGGTGGTGACTTGCCATCCATTCTGCATCACCTAACTGCAATTAATATATCTCACTAATACTAAAAAAAAAAAATATTTCTTAACATTCAACATCCACCACTTCAGACTGCATTTTGTTGAGAATATTTTTTACAATGTGCCACGACATGTCAGAGCGGCATTTTAATAAAATACTGTATGTTGCCACTTATATCACCCTGGTCCTCTGCGGACTGCACTGGTTGCCGGTCAGGTGGAGGGTTGTCTTCAATATAGGGCTCCTTACCTATAAGACCCTGCATGAAAGGGGCCCAGTTTATCTGCAAGATCTCCTTGTTCCTTACTGGCCTGTCCAGGCACTCCGTTCTGCTGAGGGTTGCCTCCTGGGGGTTCCCAGGGTTAGGCTGCAGCATTCTAGAGATAGGCCATTTGCAGTGGCAGCACCTACCCAGTGGAATTCCCTACCTGGCTATTTAAGGGAGGCCTCCTCGGTAGAAGCCTTTAAAGGAGGATTAAAGACATATCTGTTCCAGCAGGCTTTTATTGATTAAATCTGAGTTATGTGGCCAGCCTGGTGGTGCTGAGGGTTAAAGCATTAGATGCCTCACATCACCTCATGCCACACCGGAGACCCGGGTTTGGGAATGAGCCCGGGCTGTTGGGGGTCATCGGGGACGGGAAGGGATCAAGAGTCCGTTGGATGGCTCTCCCTTCCCGGGGAGGGTGCAGGGACCGTGTCACTCCTGAGTGACTGCTGACGATGGCCGGGGGTAGCCAGGAACAAGGTGATGCTGCTAAATGGCACTGGGGGTGGAGCTCGGCAGATGCTGGCCATCATTGCACATCTGAGCTCTGTGGGAAGGGGACAAGAAAAAGTGAAAATCCCTGGTGTCTGATAAAGGTGGGACCAGTGGTCAGTCCCCATGTACAATGCCGGGCTTCCAGCTCCATCCTGGGCACTCCATCCACTAGGGAAAGACTGAGGTAACTCGGCGAGCACAAGGGTGTGAATGATAGATGGGCTGCAATTCAGGAGGGAGTTCAGGCTGTTACTACAACCTGCCTTAAAAGGATAACAAGTGCAAGAGAAGGAAGCAGCTATGGTTTACAGAGGAGGTGAGAGGAGCAATGAGGGAGAAAAGGGCTGCTTCCAGAAAATGCAGGAAGTTCCAGAAGGAAGAGAACAGGGCAGAATATGCAGGGCAGCTGTAATTAACATGCAGTGTGGTAAGGCAGACCAAGGCAGAGACAGAACTAAGAATAGCTGAGGGAGTCCAAAAGGGGTGACACGACCTTCTGATTCATCTGGGAGAAAAGGACAGCAAAAGAGGAAAAAGTGAAGCTGAGAAGGTGGACAGAGGGGGTGAAGGAAAACAGGTAGAAGGTGGAATTACTGAATGAATACTTCTGCTTAGTCATCACAAAGGAGAACAATGGGCCACAACCGCAGTGGAAAATAGGGATGGGGAAGGGGAAATAGAAATAAAGGAGGAAGCAATAACAGAGGATGGAGTCCTTAAAGGGCTCCATGCCCTACAGGTAGACACATTCTAGGGCCAGATGGCATGCACCTGAGGGTGCTGAGAGAGCTTGCAGTAGTCCTTGCAACACCCCTGGCTGGCCTGTTCAACTACTCAATAGACACAGAGTTTGTTGCATGGGACCTGAAGGCAGTTGATATGGTGCCGTTGCACAAGAGTGGAGCAGCGGTTGAACTGGAAAATTATAGACGTCAGCTTGACAACAATTGTTGCCAAGCTGATGGAAACTATACTAAAGGAAAGTTTGGTGGAGTTCTTTGAGGTGAGTGGGCTCCAGGATAGCAGACACAACAGGTTCGTGGCAGGGAAGTTATGCCAAATAAATCTGATCGTCTTCTTCAGTTGGATCACTAAGGCAGTGGACAAGGGCCAAGTGATGAATATGATATGATACCTGAACTTCAGCAAGACCTTTAATTCAGTCCCCCACAAAAGGTTGCATAGAAAACTGGCAGATATGGGGACAGGAAAGAAACTAACTAGATGGGTAGCAAACTGACTATAGGGTAGAACTCAGTGGGTGGTTTTAGGAGGGAAGCATTCCAGGATGAGAGAAGTTACTAGTGGGGTTCCACAGCGATCAGTGCTTGGTCCAGTCCCACTTCATGTAATCATAAACAACATTGGGGACAGCATCAAATACAAGATGTGTCTTTCCATAGATGATACTCCGCTCTGTGGGAAGATGGACACTGAGGAGGGCATAAGAGATCTGAGAGAGGACCTGACAAAGTTGGAGAGGTGGTCTGGAATCTGACAATTAAGGTGCAATGCTAAAAAGTGTAAGGTGTTGCATAACAAGAGCCGAGTACAGACTTAGAGGGGTGAAGGTCACAGTCTCAGAAGAGGAGAAAGACCTAGGGATAGTAATTACAAGAAACCTGAAACCTTGAACACTATGCAAAAAGGTGGCAGGGAAGGTGAACAGGATGCTGGGTTTTATATAAAGGAGGTTCACCTGTAGGAGGAAAGAGGTAATACTGCCCCTATACAGGTCCATGGTGCATCCACATCTAGAGTAGTGTGTGCATTACTGGAGCCACTACCTTAAGAAAGACATAAACGTGATGGATGAGGTGCAATGGATGGGTACTACCAAGATGGCACAGGGGCAACAGGATATCATGTATGAACAAAGGCTGGGAAACCATAACATGTACTCACTGAAGGAGAGAAGAGAGAGAAGAGACTTGATTGAGATCTTTAAATGCTTTAAAGGCATTAACAAGGTCAAAATAGGGGATCTTTTTGCAGAAATGAGAACAGAAACACCGAAGGGCACAACTACAAATCAGCAGAACAGATGTACAAGAAGGAGGCCAGAAAGCACTTCTTCACTGAGAGTGTGGAAGCAGGCTGGAATTCACTGTCAGAGGCGGCAGTAAATCACAGTTCAGGTGGGGAATTTAAAAGAGGATGAGATAGATTTAAGGGGAAGGTTAGGGTGAAAGGGGAGTGGGCAGAGCAACATGTAGCATACGTGCATGAGCTCTGCATCGAGCGGACTTGACAGACCTTCGGGCCATCTTCTGTTGGCCTTCCATATGTTTGCATGTTCGTATGAAAGGAAATACATTTTATGTTGTATGGTTTCACGTTATTGTGCACAGAAATTGGCCAAGTTAAAAACCTTATTGTGCACAGTCTGAAACCTTATTGTACACATTTTAAAGTTATTGTGCGCATTCTACAAACCGTATTGTGCACGTTTCATATGCGAACGAGAACACTCCTTCCCACTCACCACTTCAGCCTCATTCGGGTGCTGCTGCCTCACGCATTCTGCTTCTCATCACCATGGCACCCCTACCAATGATGGTGCAGCCCCGCTTGTGGGCATCACCTCCAAAGGACATTTAAACTTTTCCTTTTTTGAAATAAAAAAAAACAACAACAAACAGGGCTATACAGAGCCTGCACCAATGCTGCCAGATCGCTAAATTACCGACTGCCAACAGGAACCGCTGGACTCTAATGCTGGCTGCTGCTGCACCTCTGGGACCGCTTCACTGGTGGAGACCCACTGAAACAGAGCTGCTGCAAGAAGTAAACCATACAACACAAGAAATAAAATATGGGCAACAATACACACCTTGCCTTGTGTTTCCATCTCGGGGTTGCGATACCAATATGGACCTCTCGAGCTTTGCTCTCGAGGTCCGTACCCTGGTATCTTAACCCCTCGATGGAAACATAGGCTTGTTGTATATTGTCACCAATACATTATTCCTTATGTTTCATATAGTACCTTTCATACAAGCCAGCTGCCCCAAATGATTTACAATCCAGGAGAGGAAAGGAAGAATATGTTGTAAGAGAGAGGTTTTGACTGTATGTTCACTGAAACTACACAAATTGAAAAGCATCTGCCTTCTTGTATCAATCATGCATTCTACATTTTTTCTTCTCATTATCAGCATTTAAATTGCTTTATTTCTTTTCACTCATTATGGCAATAAAAAAGTTCAAATGATTAGCTACCCATCCTATATGGTGTATAGATTGTGGTGAAAAAAAAGTGTTGTCAGCAGTTTGGGACCATTTCTTTCTAAAAGTCTGGCCATGAAATCCCAGGTGTTTACCAGAGTTTGCCATTGCTTTTACCATTGTAAGATTTCACCTCTTTCAAGAAGCTGAAGATGTGAAAGCAGCGTTACAACCCTACATTGTCTCAAATAGTGCAATGCACTTGGACAGCTCAGATACCTGCAGCTGGTGCAGAATGTTGCAGCTTGTCTCCCTACTCTTGTGCTCTGCATCTTATTCTTGTGGACTGTAGTAGTTCACACTGAAAGTTCATATATTTTCTAGCCACCTTACTCTCCCCAAAACACAGGGATTTGCATACCCATGATGCTTTGTCCTGGGTTTGAGACTTTTGATTGTATGTTTATTTACAGAATCTTTACAAACAATAGAGTATATGCGTGCTTACTACAAGTGGACATGTTTTGTGTCTGGTTCTATGTTCCTAGTGAGCTAAGACAATGAAAGCTACCTATTTAGTATGGGATTCGGCTTGTATTAGAATGTAATGTAAAAGACAAAGAACCTCAGCACAAAAACACTGAGGCAAGAGTTACCTGGAAAGGACACTGGCAATATAGCCAGGTTTTAAAGAAATGTAAAAGGACACGTACCCCATAATGTAAAGCATCATGAGAAGTATATGCTAATCACCATGAAAAAGTTCAATCTGGTTCTGCTTTAAGCAGGAGTGTATGGTGCCAAATAACCCCTTACACACTCTGCAGAGGCTGAAAACAGAAGACACAGACACATGTTTTATCCTACATAGGACTCATCAGTGTGCCTCATTTGTAACAGCCCAGGGGAAGGACAAACCAGTCATATTTTGATGTTACTAGCTTGGTTCATGGTGGAGTCCGAAATAGAAAAGTAATATAAATGTCAAAGAACCTCAGTACAAAAAACACTTTCTAACACTGTGTTAGACACATGGTAGCATAGAATTTAACGGTAGAAAAGGACCCCGTGACCCACTCAGTCTGCTAATTTATCTCTACTTACTGTGCCTTCGCAGACCCTACTTGTTCTCAGACTCTTTCTTCTCCCACTCTTCCTTTCCACTAAGATTCCCTTATGCCTATCCCATGCATTCTTAATCCAACCACTGTTTTTGCCACTATCACCTCCACTGGAAGACTGTTCTAGGCATCCGCCACCTTTTTTTGTGAAGAAGTACTTCCTCACATCTCTCCTGAGTCTATCCTCTTCAGCTTCATTGCATGTTCCCTTGTCCTTGAGTATCTTTTTCTCTGAAAAATATTTACCTCCTGTACCTTATTTACTCCTGTGTGGTATTTAAAGGTCTCTGTCATATCTCCTTCCCTCCTCTCTTCCATGGTGTACATATTGAGGTCCTTTAGTCTCTTCTTGTAGGGTTTCTTATGCAGACCCAGCACCATTTTAGTTGTCCTCCTCTGGACAACCTCCACTCTGTCTATGTCCTTCCAGAGATGTGGTCTCCAGAACTGGACACAGTACTCTTGGTGGGATCTCACCAGCAGTCTATACAGAGGCAACACCACCTCCCTCTTCTGTTGGTGATACCCCTCTCTATTCACCTCAGCATCCCAGTAGCCCTCCCAACCACCTTGTTGCACTACCTGGCCACCATTAGGTCATCAGATATGATTAGCCCAAGGTCTATTTCCTGTTTGGTGGCCGTTACCTCCTCTACACCCATTCTGTACTCCATCCCTGGGTTTCTGTGTCCTAAGTGCATGATTTTGCACTTTTTCACATTGCACCCCAGCTGCCATACCCTTAACCACTCCTTGAGTTGTCTCAGGTTTCTCCTCATTCTGCCTACTCCTCCTCAGAATGTCCACCCTATTGTAGATTTTGGTGTCATCTTCAAGAAGCACACCTTCCCTTCCAGATCCACTTCAATGTCACTTATAAAGACATTTAAGAGGACTGATCCCAGTACTGATCCCTGAGGCCCCCCTCCTATATCCTGAGTGAGCTTCATTTACCAGCACCCACTGTCACCTATCCCCTAACCAATTTCTTACCCAGTTTATCACCTTCTGACCCACCATAAGCAGTCCCAATCCTTACATATCTCCTATGTGGAATAGTGTCAAAAGCCTAACTGAAATTTAGGTAGGCCACATCCACTGCTCCACCCTGATCTAATTCCCAGGTCACCCAATCAAAGAAACTTTATCAGAGTCATTTGACATGACCTTCCCCCTGTGAATCCATACAGCCTCAGGTATTATAACCCACTGGATTCAAGATATTCCACAATCCTTTCCTTCGGCAGTTGTTTCATTAACTTTCCCACCACCAATGTGAGGCTGACTGACCTATAGTTGCCAGCCTCCTTCTTGCTACCACTTTGTTTCCAGTAAGTTATTAAATAGGACTCTCAGAGGTGCAGTAAGTACCTCCCTGAGGTCCCTCAATGCTTTTGGATGCACTCCATCTGACGCTATTGCTTTGTCCACTTTTGGATTTGTAAGTACCCCTCAGGACTCTCTCCTCCTAGAAATGACTAGTGTCCACCTCACTCTGTCCAGACATCCTGCTATTTTTGTGGCCCCTCCCCTTCCCCTTCTTCTGTGAACAGGATCTCTGCCTTTTCCTGGTTGTCTTCTGCACAGTCCCCCCTTCCCTTCTTAACCTTAAAGTGCCTCCCCTGGTCTTCCTCTTTTCACTTACATACCTAAAACAATGCCTTATCCCTTTTTGTTACTGACTAGGGTTTTCTCTTCTCAGTTTGCTCCTTCATGCTCCTTGCTATTTTCCCTGCTTCCTTCTGTTTCACCTGATGTACCTCCCTATCCTCATCCCTCTGCATCTCCTTGTACCTTTTTAATACTACCTTTTTAGCTTTCACCTTTTCAGCCACTTCTTTCAAGAATCATAGTGGTCTTTTTTCCCTCTTGCATTTGCTTACTTGCTTGCTGCAGAGGAGTGTTCCCTTCACTGTGCAGCAAACTCCAGATTCCAGTGCTCACAGCAGGCAGTCGGTGTAGAAATGAGAAGCAGAAGCAACAAATGACACAACTGAACCACACTCAGTCAAGAAATAAAAAGCATGATGGTATGCAGGTGCAAAGCTAAACTTTAATTCCACATAGCAGTGGCAGCACAAAAGTACTCCAGCACTTCGGACTGTGATGTGTCTCTTCTTCAGAGAATATGGTTACTGGATTTCACAGTGGGTTTAAATACCCAATACATCATTACATCAGAAACATCCAACAATTACAGTAGCCAGTCAGATATGAATCCTGGCATGCATGCTTATGTATAAAGTGCCCTAAAAAATCAAGCAAGCATGGCAAAAAACAGTTTAGGAGCTGACTGACATAACAGTGGCATATCATAAAACAAAAAGTTTTAAAAAAATGAAAACATGAAAAAGTTAAAAAAAAAAAAATTCAAAAAATTAGTAATTTGTATGCCAAGACAAATATAAATTGGCTGTTTATAAGGTTACAACGGAATATGTGTTGAACCTATGTAGTACTGCTATAATGCTCAGTTAGTTGTGAAAATATAAACCAGCGGTTTAAAATGTAAGAAATTCTTCTCTTCTTACAACAATACCAAATAACTAAATATCCTAGAGCAGACAGAAAACATATCAAAAGACAGAGGGAAAACCGGGATAATGAAGACTGGTGGAGGTGGGTTGGGGGGAATGTCCAGTATCCTGTGTCTTAAGCAAAATTGGGAGTGCTTGGGTTATATAAAAATTAAGCTGACATCAATATTGTATGAAAACCTGTAAAGAAAAATATTATTCTTGGAACAGAGCAAATTAATAAATATCATAGAAGAAAATGCAGAACTAGAAAAAAACAGTGGGCTAAAGTAAAACAAGCATTTGTCAATGCCGAAAGTTTGCTGCTTTACTCAAGGAACATTACAAGGAGGCAATTTGAAAAAGCTTGTTTTTATACTTTCCAGTGACAATTCTGTCAAAGAAAGGCAGTTGCTTAACTAACAAGGACCTTCCTAGGTAAGCGACTGCATTTCTTTGACAAAATCATCACTGGAAAGTATAACAAGCATTGGTCAATGCCGAATGTTTGCTTGATGGCATTGGCATTGGTAGTGCAGGAGTTAGAGAGATACCTAATAGGAATGGCAGTGAAGTATTGAACTGACTCCAACTCCGCCACCACCCTGCAGAGATTGACAGGCATTGGAGGTGTGCCTTTGGGTCATCAGCCATAACACTCATGCCATTTCACCTTACCCTACCCTACAGACATCTTCTGGGGACTGGGCATTCAAAGTTGTGGCCCTGGCTCTCTGGAATTCCTTGCTGGTGTACCTCTGGGAGGCACCTTCTCTTGAGATATTTAAAAAGTGTTTGAAAACCCTTCTCTTTTGAGAAGCATTTGGGGTCTGAGCTATATAGCCACATACTATTTATGACAAGTAGTATCTGAGCAATTAATCTGTATTTTATTGACTGGCTTTTTATTTGTCTTTATGTTGTTTTATTGTTATTTATGTATGCTGCTGTTTGTCTCTTTATTCTGTAAGGGTACCCAAAACAAATGAAATATACTACTACTACTTAATTTTACATCTAAGAATTTAATTCTGGTTTAATCATCTCTATGACATGTGATATTCAGTGATACAGTCTGTGAACGCTATGATTTTTTTCAGAGCCCCCACCCTAGACACAAATAATATCATTGATAAAACAATACCAGAGGATAATGTGTCTGTGGTGGGGACTCCTTTTGCCAAAGATCACATGCTTTTCCCACCATGCCAAGAACAGACTGGCATATGAGAATGCTAACGCTGCCCCCATCGCCATCCCCTGAATATGATGATAAAACTTCTCATCAAAAGCAAAAAGTTGTGTTCTAATAGTGATTGTAAATGATCCAGGATTAATTCTTTTGGAGTATGTTCTAAATCTGGGTTGGTAGGTACAAATTCTCTGCTAGCCCAAATTCCAGCTTCTTGCTATATACAGGCGTACAATGTGCTAATGTTGATTGCCAACCAGCAACAGTGATTGTCACATTTGAATCCATCAATTTTTTTCCAGTAGATCCATTGTGTCACATGTGGGTAGAATTCTTAATGACCAGTTGTTTGAGAAAATCCATGAAAGGTGAAGGTCCCTCACTGACAGAACCTATTCCTGATACAGTGGGTCTCCCAGGAAGGTTCATGACCCATTTATGGACTTTCTGTAAAGTGTATAGAGTGGAGCTAATGGGAAAATAATTTTTCAAAAAAACATTGCTTCTTCCTCATTGATATATTCTTTGTTAAAGACATCATCAATGATGTTATATAGAATATTTCTGTACAGTGCTGTGTGATTATATGTTAAAGGTCTTTAGCAGTCATGATTGGACAACTGCATTCTGATCTCTGTGGCATACTATGAAGTATCCTGATCCATGGCAGAACCACCCTTGTCCACAGTGCTGATACTAATTTTAGCATTGTTATTAATCTCATTCAGTGCTTTCAGTTCTTCTGTGGACAAGTTATGATATATGCTTGGTTCAGGATTCTGCAGCAGATTATCAATATTGTTCCTGATTAATTTTCAGATTTTAACAGTAGGATATTTAGGGGCATCAGGGAAGAAAGTGCTTTTACTTTTGAGGCCAGTGTGTGTTCTAGTGATGTATGTGGCAGAAGACTCACTACTACTACTACATTCAGCACAGCCTAAATTTGCAAACAATACATCAATATCCCCCCATCAAGACATCAGAAACATTCAAATGATAACCCCTTAGCAATTCACAGGCAAATCAAGATTCAGTTCACGGTCTGCCAGTGAGTCCAGAGTTTCTTAAGAGGGTGTGAACTCCATGTTTGTAGTAGTATTATACTCACTACCTAAAAAAATGAAGTTTTAAATCTAATTTTCAAAGAAGCTTGAATAAGTCCACTTTGAGTTTAAATTTATCAAATTTTGTGGACAGAACAAAAGAGTGTCCCCTTGATAGGACTCTTACCTGAGTGTCTGAGAGGTTCACACTCGAAATGTTGATTGCTTGTTGTGTCTTTATTGTTCAGGTTCAACCTCTTCTATTGTAATGTTGGACCACTTTTTCTTTGTCCCGCTGTTGGTTTGTACTTTCTTTTGCTTCAAGTGTTTTTGATAAGTAGGTAAGGTCCCATTTGCTGGTCAGTTGTAGTTCTTCCTCTAAAAAAGAAACCTGTCTTGTTGGCAACCTACTAGAGCTGGTTTCGCCTTGTCCTCTCTTCCACCAAAAGCTGCTACTGCTCCGGGAATATCTTTGTCACCTCAATTGAAATTCCTGTCCCAGTTGAACGCTCCTCCTACTTCATAGTCTGTCTGTCTCTATCATACTTGTTCCATTTCTGCTGTTCAATTTGTACTTCCAGTTTACAGAGGTTTTGTTTTAAACTTTTATCATATGCAGAAAATTCAGGTGTATTTTTGTGTGGCTCTAATTCATTGCATACGACGGTTAATTCTGCTTTGATTTTACAATGTTGTCTCTTCTTCTGTTAGACTAATATAGCAACAAGCATTTTGGAACAGGTGTCTAGGTATTTTTCCCATCTTCCATAGAAGTCATCATCTAGGGTCCATGAAGCAGGTGCCTTAAGGGCATGGAGCCCCCTTGGTATTCCCTAAATCTCCAGGTACTGTTTTAAAGTAATTTTATCATTGGAAGGCTAGGCCTCTATTTCAATGGACAAGCAGCCAGCCACTCCCACTTCCTGACATATATAAGCAGTTCCTCTAAGCCTCCTTCTGAAGCACTTTTTCTTTGGAAGTACTTTTTCTTTGCAGCCGGAGACTCTGTCCATCTGTCTTTTGTTGCTGACTGGGGCCTGCTGGGGGCACTCCCCCGGTTTGGATTCTGCTTGTTTTCTGCTGGACTTTTTGTCCTTCTGCTTGGTTTGTATTTGTCTCTGACTATGTGCTTCTCTATGTGTTTGTTTCCTGTTCCTCTGTATTTCCATGTCTTGTTTTGCCTTCTTTTTGGGGGGCTTTTGTCTAAACTCCTTGTGCATTGTTATCCAAGAGCTCATGTTATTTGCTTCCAGTACTCATGTATTCCACTTAATTGTTTTCACCTGATTCAGTCCTTCTCTGTAATCAAGTCCACAGAGGGTGGTGGTGGGTGGGGAGCTCTCACACCCAAGGGCAGTGACGAGCGGTGTTCCACAGGGCTCGGTGTTGGGACCAGTGTTGTTTGGGATATTCATTGCAGACATATCATGGGACATCAAGAGCAAGATTAGTCTGTTTGCTGATGATATCAAGGTAGGCACAGTGGTGGATGACCTAGGGGGATGGCAGGGGTTGCAGGATGATCTGGCAAAGCTTGAAACCTGGTCAGACACCTGGCAACTGGGCTTTAATGCCAAAAAGTGCAAGGTGCTGCATTTTGGGATGAAGAACCCAAGGAGGAGTTACCAGCTGGGGGGAGTGCAGCTAGCCTAGACAGAGGAGGAGAAGGATCTGGGTGTGCTCATTACAGGGTCAATGAACAACTCAGCACAATGTAGGAAGGCAGCTGCAAAGGCTAACAAAATACTGGGTTCTATTGCAAGGGGTATATCCTCGAGGAGGGAGGAGGTGATTCTGCCACTGTATAGGTCATTAGTTAGACCACACCTGGAGTATTGCATGCAGTACTGGCGCCCGTTTCTGAAGAGGGACATTAAGTTACTGGAGGGGGTAGAGCGCAGGGTGACAAAGATGATCAAGGGTCTGGAGGACTTATCCTACGAGAGGAGGTTGAAGGAGTTGAACATGTACTCACTGGAGGAGAGGAAGGACAGGGGTGACATGATTGAAACCTTTAAATACATGAAAGGAATAAGCAAGATGGGTACAGAGGGGCTGTTCAAAGTAAGGAAGGGGAGGGCCACCAGGGGCCATGATATGAGACTGGAGGGAGGAAGGTTCAGGAGGGAGATGAGGAGACACTTTTTTACAGAGAGGGTGGTGGCTGGGTGGAATGCGTTACCTGCAGAAGTGGTATGCAGTAGAACAGTGGACTGCTTCAAAAGGGGATGGGACAGGACAAGGGGGAGGGTTAATGAAGGGGAAGGGTGGAAGGGAGGGAGGGGCAGCTGCAGAATAAGGGGTGCTAGCTGCACATTTGAGCAGACTTGATAGACCTCTAGGCCTTTATCTGATGGCAAATTTCGTATGTTCGTATGTTCGTAATCCTGAACTAATACATGAATATATTGCTGCAAGCATTGCTGCAATTTTCTATGCATTGCCCTTGGAACTAAACTGTGCTTCCTACACTAATACCAAGAAAGCCATTGTTGTTGATTCAGCATGTTGCTTCTCTCCATTGTTCCCTGTTCATTCTGATTATTACCCCCCCAGCTGAACTTCCTTGCTGCATATGCTGCTTATTAATGGACATTGCATTTACTTACATGCTGCTTTATTATACTCAGGAGGTCAGCTTTGGCTACTGCCAGTGCTGTGAACTAGTTTTAAATTCTGCACATGGGTTACGGCACTTCACCATGGCTTCCTTGCTTTTCCTCTGGCGGGTGACTGGTGGGTCTTGGTGAGGAGTCGTGGCCCCGTGTGGCATATTGCCTCATATTTTAATCTTGTCTCTGCTGCTAAAATCCTTCGGGTATTACATCACCTTCTATTTGGCTCCCTCTAGACTTGGTTGGCTCACCTTTGCTTATCTTATGTTCGCAATAGCTTCTGCAAGCTGAATAACTTCAGTAAACTAAATAAACAACTTCAGTATGCTAAATAAATGAACAAAATAAATACATGAAATGAATGAAAAGAAATGACAAAAAAACCTGAACAAACAGAAATGAACAAAATAAATAAAAATAATGCACATATGTCAGAAATACCTGTGTGACTATATCAGGCATGCTGGCCTCATCCAAAAGTTTCTCTGGTGCAGGGTCCCCCCTTGTGCCGACAGTCTCGCTCTGCACCACTAGTCAGCATCTTGAGCATGCAAAGCTCGGGGCGAGGTCCTTCTCACCTGGCCCATAGCTGGGAATGTCCTCGCTCCGGGTGGACCTTCAGTCATCAACCGTACCAACAGCACCTCAAGTTGTAGAATTTAAGACTCAACAGTGAAGGGGTGGATCTCTCACATGGGCCCCTTTAGCTGCCTGAGTGGGTTCAGAGGCACCCTTCAAGCTATTCTTCCCATGACTGCCTCTGATTCACCTAATTTGTGTTTAGGGCGAATAGGCCAGGTGAGTGCCTCAGCAGTCGTTGCTCTCCTCCTCCCGCCTTGGTTGTCCGATGTTGTAGAGCATCACCCGCAACCTTCCACAGCATTCCCCTTAGAGGAATTGAGTGACAGCTTTCCTCCAAATTGGAGTATTTTCCACCTTCCTTTATTTGGGTTTCCAAATCACAGCAGCAGAGCTGCCACTATACAAAATATCCCAAGCCTGGAGGGAAAATGACCTAGGCCTTGGATCCCCAGAGATTATCTCCTCAAAGGGTTTTTTTTTCTCTCCTCTGTGCCTCAGGTCATAACAGTTAGTTAGCATAGTTAGTGTTCCTTAGTTCATTTAGGTAGGTTCCGCTGTTGGATGGAGGTGGATGGTGTCCCTGCCATTCTCTTTCTCCTTAGGAGGCCCCTTTTCAATTATCAATATATCCTAAGCACTTATCTTTCTTATTTGTTTTCTGTCTACTTCATATCATTAAGCTGCATTGTTGTCATTCTACTCCTGTGCCTTATGGCCTGATTGTTTCTGTCTTTGGTGCTACTACTACATTCTTTTGGGGGGATCTTCCTAAGGTACTTTTAGCCAAGGGAATTGACCTGTGGCACCTTTAGGGGTGGAACCCTCTTTGATGGTTCCTTGCCTTTGGTAACCCTACAGGCTGGTAATTCCTCTGGAATAGAGAGTGCAAACAGCCAAAATCTAAGTAACACAGTTGCACAAGCATAACACTATACTGGCCACATAGGCTATTGAATTGGAAGGCTAGGCCTGTATTTCAATGGGCAAGCAGCCAGCCACTTCCACTTCCTGACCTATATAAGCAGTTCCTCTCAGCCTCATTCTGAAGCACTTTTCCTTTGCCCCACCATCCTCCCCTCCTCCTCCAGTAGCAATGCCTCTCTACTTTACTAAGTTACCTTTAGCCAAGGGAATTGACCCATGGCACCTTTAGGGGTGGAACCCTCTTCAAGGGTTCCTTGCCTTTGGTACCACTACAGGGTGGTAATTCCTCTGGAATGGAGAGTGTGAACAGCCAAAACCTAAGTAACACAGTTGCACAAGCATAACACTATGCTGGCCACATAGGCTATTGAATTGGAAGGCTAGGCCTGTATTTCAATGGACAAGCAGCCAGCCACGCCCACTTCCTGACCTATATAAGCAGTTCCTCTCAGCCTCCTTCTGAAGCACTTTTTCTTTGCCCCACCATCCTCCCCATCTCCTCCAGTGGCAATGCCTCTCTACTTTCCTAAGGTATCTTTAGCCAAGGGAATTGACCCATGGCACCTTTAGGGGTGGAACCCTCTTCAAGGGTTCATTGCCTTTGGTACCACTACAGGGTGGTAATTCCCTTGGAATGGAGAGTGTGAACGGCCAAAACCTAAGTAACCCAGTTGCACAAGCATAACACTATACAGGCCTTGTGGGCCATTGACTCAACATTTACTTCTTGTGTGGATAGTTTTTCTGATTTACAGAACAGTCCATAGAGATCTCTGCTAGCTTGATTCACCTGTGGTTCCTCTAGAAATGTTTTGTCCTGATATTCTGGCACCTTGCACTCACTTCAGCATCTGTCATGCAAAATGGTCTCAGTTCAGCCTGTTTCAGTTTCAGAGCCTCATACAGCTTCAGCTCCCAGATCATGGCTTCAACTCATCACCATTCACTTATAGGTTGGAAACCTCTGGCAAAGTCTAGAACATGGACAGAAACACTGTGTAGGACAGTTTCAGTTGTATGCCTACAACTCTGAGTACTGCTCCTCAAACAAAAACAAAGCAGGTTGTGAAGTAAAGCAGCACACACCAATAGTCTTCAAAGATGTTCCAGTTAGATAACTGAGACGATTCAAACAAAACAAATTGTGCACACACTAGGCATTAGAAAAATAACAAAAGATAATTATTTAATGTACAGACAAAGGGCTAACACCCCTATGCATTGATGTGGAACCTGAGTCTTCCTCAGAGGGTGGAGTTAGCTTACAACATCACAATTTAAATACCTCAAACAATTAGTAATACATAGCAGTTGTGAATAATTAAAAGTGCATATTGCAAGAAGAGTGCAACTAGTCATGAAAGAACAATCTGGTATTTAAATGAATAATACATTTCACAGTTGTGCATGAATATAGTGCAGTGATATAAATTCATATTGAAAATATTTTTGCAAAACATTTTGTGCACATGCCGTAATACAGAAGTACTGGTCCAATGTATCAATCCTATGTGCAGTTTGATTAAAACAGAAGTCTCAATTCCAGTAGACAAGAATCCTGGACTTAACCCATATATATTAAAATACATTTTCTATTAAATAGTCGAGAAGGTTATCATGCTGAAAAAAATGTTCTTGCAGCATAAATGTGGGACCAATACACCTGAATATATATATATATATATTTAATCCTGTGTTTAACATTGTAAGGAATTTTTTTAGTTGTTTCTGGGGCTAGAGTGAACCTGAGTAGAAGTAAATGGCTCTGGGAACCTTGAGGGCTACTTGCTGGCTATGGTACAGGAGGCACCTATGCCAGAGGAACCCTTTACAAATTTTGAAAATTATTTTTGGGGACAGTGATATGGGTCATCAAAATTGAAACCTAAAGCTTGAATTGGCAGATTGGAAAGTAAATAATAGGAATAAGTGGCCCATGTCTAAAGCCAAATGGGGATTCCAAGCTAAAATGTTCCTAGTGCACCAGTTTGTTTACATTAGTTTTGCTTTCCTTCCGCTAAGTAACTGGAAGCTAAACTATGTTGTATTTTTTTCTGCCTCCTGAGAAGGAATCACCTTAACCCAGTAAAACATGCTCACACATATAGGAAAGTGGGCAAAGGTGGGTTAAGGATTGTGAACCAACTGGTGGTTTTTCACTTTCTGTTTTTGTACATTTTTTGAACCCTATTATTTGGATTGGCCAATAAGTTATGGGTCCCATTGGATAGGGAATGGTGTTCCTCTTTCCTAACCATGTGTGAAAGGAGTGGGAAGAGACCACTGGGTAGGTGTGGTAACCATGCCCCTACTTTTATTGGCTCTTGTCTTACCAAATGAAGGCACTGGAAATGTACTTTTCTGCAGTGCTCCATATTGTTAATGGGTCGTCATTACAGATGGATGATGTGCACCCCTACTAAGGGAGATGGCACAGGTCAAAAGCTGAATCAGCCTAGAATGTTGGGTACATGAACATTCTGGGGAGCAGCAACTCCCCAGTCTTTGCTGTGCCATCAAAGGGAAGACATCTAACAAGCTTTCCTGAAGAAAAAAATCAGCTTCTAGGCTTTGGGGCTGCAATCCTGCACAGCACACTGGGGTTACCTGGTGATGGGGGCAAGGGTGGAGACAGGCATACTCACTGTACACATTTGTATACAGTTTTGTGGAGTGCCTGTCACAAACCATAAGCCACTCTGTTAATATTATCATTCTAATCTGCAGTATTTGGGTTAGTGTAGGCCACTGAGGAGCGTCCAATACATGTATAACCTCTTTAGAGAGTAGAGGAGTCATTTGACAACAATCTGACTTGTTTGGAAGGGGGTGCCATTTGGAAAGGATGTGTGCATTTTTCAATTTGGGGGGGTGTAACTGTTGGGGATTGTGTACAAAATGGAAATTTCTGGATGGGGGGCACCTCTAAATTAAAATCATACCAGTTAAGCTGTGGCTTTCAAATTGGCTAACTTGCTCTTCCCATTTCTACTGCCTGTGGTTGGATTGGGTGCCACATCTGCCACATAATTCATGGGGTGTGTTTTTTAAAACAGGTCTTAAATTTCTTTTAAAAAAGGAAAAAAGTGCCTCAGGTAAGTACCTGTTGTATCTTGTTTTTTTTTAGTCTAGGGAATTTCCAGGGGTTTCACTCCATCTTTAGGTGTTGGTATCCCCCCTCCCAGTTTTAGGGTCTCTTTTTTTGTGTTTTGACTGGCAGGTGTGTGTGCATTATCTTTGAGGGGACATTTCCCCTTTAATCTGCTTCACTTGTTTTTGAAGGGCATTTCCCCTTTAATTTTCCTCAGCAGTTTTTTTTTAAAGGAACTTGGAGCACGAGCCTTAGACTCTGGGTAAGATCAAGGTCTTTTTCAGTGGTTTTCTGGAGTTTTTTTTTCAGCCTTTCAGACCATTTGGTGGTTTTCTCATCTCCTTTGAGCCACGTAACTTCCTACCATTTTCCTGCTTATAGCTTCATCTGTTGGGCGTGCTTACTTGTCTCTTCAGAGGCTCCTTAGCCTCAGCATGCCATTCACATGCCTGTGTTGTGTGCACACACCCATCTAGCATGCTGACATTACGCACAGCATCGTGATGCACTGCTGAGAGCATGCACGTACTTCTGCACTTCCTTAGTGCTAGACGTGGCAGCTCTGCCTTTTATAGGGTTTTTCTGTTTTGACTGCTCATGTTTTGTCTACTAGCAGCCAGCTCAGCTAAGGACCATGCATTATTCTGACTTTTACTGTTTTTTGACCACAATCAGAGGGGGATCGTGTTGGCAGTCCTCTATATTTACATTTTGGAAACACTTCAGCCTTTTAACCCAGAGCACCTGCAGGGCAATGTTATTTTGGCACCATTGCTTATCAGAGACATCTAACTTTTAAAAGATCTGCAAGAGGGTAATGCAACCCTCTCCTCTGGGGATCCTATTGCCCCCACTGTTTTCCTCAAGCTAATATCTCTCTTACAGTCCCCCCCCAGTCACACCTCCAATTTTGGGGGGGTGCACCTCATGTATCTGTTGGCAGCGGCAAAGCAGAATTGTGTAACTCTTTCTTACTGTTCTTAGGAGAGCTTTTGGGTGCTGTTGTTCTGCAGGACATCCCATCAGACACATTTGAACCCTAACTAGGCCTCTCTGATCAGGGGGAACCCACACAGGCATGTCCAGGTGTACTACAGCAGGGCAGGGCTGCTATTACAGATCTGCAGGCAGACCCTGACCCTGACCATACAGAGGGTCAGGATGAGGACATCAGGGATCTTGGGGAAAATTCTAACCCAAAGAAGTTACTTGATGATGATGATGAGGATGAACCCTTTGAGGAGGAGGAGGAAGGGGAGTGGATGGAACTGAGGGGGATTCCTATCCCTCCCCTCTTTGATATCAAAGCTTTGTCCTGTCTAATAACAGAGGTGTGTAGGACATTACAGCTGAAGGAGGTGCAATCCATGGAGGCATTAGATGTCAACCCTATCATGTCTATGTCCTCCTCTGCTCCAATGTGTTTTCCAGACTTTATTCACTGTGACCAGATTATTGAACAAGAATGGGTAGGTATCTGCTGAAACCTAAAGTGCCATGTTTCCCTTTTTTGGAAGAAAATACCCACAAGTGGGAAACCCTTCTTCTTGCGGCTAAGGAAGTTCATAATTTCATCAGACACACCACTATGCCTGTTGAGGGGTCCTTAGCCTTAATGGATTTGCACAACAAACAAGTGGATGATTTATGCAGAAGAGCCTTCACCTTCAACATTGCAAACCTGTGCACCTCCTATGCTTCCTTTATTGGTACCAGAGCCATAAACATGTGGGTTATGACCCTGGGCAGCTTCACTCCTCCGGATTCAGAGGGGGTGAGCTTTTTGAAGCTGGTATCTATGGCCTCCACCTTCTTAGGGGATGCTACGGTGGAGAATATGGGCATGTCAGCTCGCTCTGCTTACCAGATTGTATCTGCTATGCGAGAAGTGTGGCTTTGACATTAGCTCACTGATCAGAGTTCAGAGACCTAGCTGTTTAACTTAGCCTTCGAGGGAGGAGTGTTGTTTGGTTCTGGCCTGGATGATATTTTGAAGGATATCCAGGATAAAAAGGGCCAACTTCCAGTGACAAAGCATCAACAAAAGACTAGTTCAACTCCAAAAGGAGGCAGCTTAAAGAGGCAGTATTGAGAGAATTTTCATCCCTTTCAGAACTTTGGGTACCAGAGGACTAAAGGAGCTTATTCGTGTTTCAAGGGCAATAGTAGCAGAGGAGCCCTTGACTGAAGATACAACGGGGGCCCAGGGAGAAAAGTAGGCACCTCACATTGAGGGTACGTGGGCCCATTTCTGCCTCCCTTCCCTTGATGGAAGACTGCACAAATGTTTACACAAGATGGGTCTGGATAATATCAGATACTTGGTTTTTGGAAATTCTGGCTTTAGGTTATGCAATAGAATTTTCAATGATTCCCTCAAAGGGTCACTTTCTGCTGTTCCCAGTTCCAAAGGACCTCATGAAGGGACAAGTGGTATCAGAGAGCCTGGACCACCTCACTCAAATCAGGGTGATTGTGCCAGTGCCTCCCAGTGAGCAAGGCCAGAGATTCTACTTGCTCTGTTTCATAGTTCCCAAGAAGTTGGGGGGGGGGGTTCAGGCCTATTCTGGATCTGAAATACCTAAACTAGTTTGTGCACTACACGACCTTCAAGATGCAGTCCCTGTGTTCAATCATTTGAACTGTCCAGCCATGGGATTATCTAGCTTTCAAAAATCAGAGAGATGCATATCTCCACATCCCCATCTGACAGTCTCATCAGAGATTCCTCAGATTCATGGTCCTGGGACAGCACTTCCCATACAGGGCACTCACATTTGAGCTGGCAATAGCCCCCATGGTTTTCTCAAAGGTGCTGATAGTCCTGTCGGCTCAACTCTGACAGGAGGGACATTATGTCTACCCCTACCTGGACAATCTGCTCATTTAAGCACCAACTGTGCCATTGGCAAGGAAGTCAGTGACCAGGACTCTGGAGGTTTTGGAGTCCCAGGACTGGATTGTGAATCAGGAGAAGAGCTCTCTTGAGCCATCACAGATTCTGAAACACCTAGTGACAGTATTCAAGATGGACGAGGGGAAGGTCTTTCACTGGCTGGTCTGGAAGAAGATCCTATTGAAAGAGTTTCAGTGGCTGAGGAGCCAATTGTCAGCTTCAGCTTACTGCCTTCTGCAAATTCTCGGCCTCATGACAGCAGCAATAGAAATAGTTCTGTTGGCTCATCTTCACATGCGGCCCCTACAGATCGAGTTGCTGTCAGCCTGGGATCTGACCTCTGAGGATTGTCAGGCCAGGATCCCGGTTTCACCATGACTGCAGCAGTCTCTGAGTTGGTGGGTGAGTTTGGAGAATCTGAGCAAAGGGCCTCCCTTGGAAGTCTCCCCAGAGTTCATTCTGATATCCAATGCCAGCCTGTCGGGTTGGGGGGCAGTCCTGGACCACATCCTCATTCAGGGGACTTAGTAAGCATAGGAACAGCACCTACACATAAACGTTCTGGGTTCATCCCTAGGGACTAACCAGGAGGTTATTCATTTTCTGTGGGCTGTCAGCAGGATTCAACCTCTTTTCCTATCCCCTGTTCCCCCATGGGATCTGAATCTGATTCTGAATGCTTTTTGTAAGGAGTATTTCAAACCGTTTTCATTGGTACCATTAGACATTCTGTCTTATAAGGTGGTTTTCCTAGTTGCTATGTGCTCAGCCAGGAGGACTAGTGAGCTCCAGGCTTTTTCCTACAAAGAACCATATCTTGTCATGCATAAGGACAAGGTGGTGCTCAGAACAGTCCTGTCTTTCATTCTGAAAGCCCCCATGTCCTTCCATGTGAACCAGGAAATCTGTCTCCCATCTTTCTGTCCACAACCTATTCACCCAAAGGAGAAGGAGTTGCACAAGTTAGAGTCATGGGGGCCATTAGGACATACAGTACTTTAGACAGACAGCTGAGTTCCAGAAATTGGATATGCTGTTTGTTCTTTTTGGAGCAGTCAAGCTGGGGCAAAAAACTTCAAGGCCACCCTAGCTAGGTGGGTGAGGGCCTGCATTGCCAAGGTTTATGTCACAGAAACAAAGAGGCCTTTGTCTCTCATTAAGGCTCACTCCACCAGGGCTATGGCCACCTCCTGGGCAAAGAGTGGTGAGGAGTCTGTTTTAGAATTGTGCAAAGCAGCTACATAGTCCTCCATCCACACATTCACCAAGCACTCGAGATTGGATGTTCAAAGGTCTGCAGATGTGGCCATTGGGTGCAAAGTTTTGGCTGTTAGCAGGTAAATTCATTTCCTGTACATGGTTGACATATGGGACAATATTCTCCCCTACCTGTTTTTTCATGGGTACTGCTTCTTAGAGCCCATCTGTAATGACTGCCCATTGACAATGTGGAACACTATAGAAAGAAGAAATTTCTTCATACTTACTGTAATTGCCTTTTCTGTTAGCTCCTAAATTGTCAATTGGTCCCACCCAAGAGCCTTGCTCCTGCGGGAGAATATTGTCTGGTATGCTAGCACTGGGATGTCAGCTGTTATGTTATAAACTCTGATTGTAAGTCTGTCTGGACAGCCCTCTATAGTTTACCTGTTGTGCTTGTGTTCATATAGATATAAAAAAAAAGAGAGCAGCTCCATATTATAATATTGGTTACTAACATGCAGATTTAACAGGTTCAAATTTGATTTTAACCAAGGGTGCCTCCTTTGTTGCAGGTGAGTGCTTACACTGCATGCAGTCTTTTCCCCTGTGTTATCTGTTTGCATTAATCCTTGTAATAAGTCTGTTCTAGGTGATTCAGTGCTGCAGGACCTTCCAAGATTTTAAAGAATTGGAAGACAAGCCTCAATCACTTACCTCCACCATCTGATGAGGTTGTCAATTGCTTATGTCATTCTGGCTAAAGTCCTATCTGTATAGATAGCTGATTTATGTGCTTTCAGGTCAAGTCAAATGTTATGATATTTTTTCCATATTCAGAGGCACTGCATGGACAATAGTGACTGGAGAGTTGCTGCTGTCCAGAATGCTCATGTGCCCAACATTCTAGGTGGATTCAGCCTTTGGGCTGTATCATTTCCCCTAGGAGGGGTACATATCGCCCATCTGTAATGACTATGCATTGAAATGTAGAAGTTAACAGAAAAGGAAATTACAGTAAGTATGAAGGAATTTCTTCTTCACTCAGGTTTCCTCTAGCTCCAGAAAAGAGTTATATAAACTGATAATTTCTTCTTTTTTTCTGGAACCAATCTTTGTGGACATTGGTGGGGTGCCCTCCTCCACAGTAAAAAAGCAACTAGTAGACTGCAGATACAAAAACAAACAAAGGACTTCATATGGTTATGTACCTATGGTGAGCTCCAAGTCCGGGGGAACCATCAACACAAAGGGGAGGCTGAATGGCTCAGTCTCTGAAATTCCTGCAAACAGCCCACCGAAGCTATGCACCATTAATTTTTCTCTTGCCCATACATGCAGGATTCAGAAAGAACTCAGCATTATTTGGAAAGCTCCTTATTTTGGAAACAAATTCATATGATAATTTAGTTTATTGTTCATTTGATGGTTCTTGGAAATCCTGTGATTTCAGCACTTTGTGTATTATAATGGCATGTTAAGAATGGTGCATCTGGCATGCCAGATGCTCCTTTTTTGTTTCAGCAGTAGATAGTTCCTCAGCATTTATTGATAACTCACGTTGTACAAGAGCTTCGGATGGCGTATGACAAGGAAGTGAGGCATTTCACAACACACTTAGAGTTCTCTTGAAAAAATATGTGCTAGATTGAATTTACAATTACTTTTTTCTTCACTCATTGTGACAATATGTGTGAGGGATAGCAAGAAGGAAGTAGTTTACTGTTTTTCTCTTTCCTTTTCCTTTTTTCCTTCTCTCTCTAACTTAAATAATGCTGGTTCCATTAACTGACTGCATGTATTTTATTTTCTTGTGATACTGTTTTTGCTTTGGTTTTTGTTCTTTTTATATACTTTTTTTTTTAACAATAAAAGCACCCCTGCTGGTCTTCAATAAGTGCCATGGAATCTTTTACTTCCACATGAATGGTGAACAGAGATGGACAGAAGGGATGTCAATTTAGTGTCTCATCTAAAGGATGTTTAAATTCACTATGACCATGAAACTAACATTCAGCACAGCTAAGGGTCCAGTACTTTACTGAACTGTTTTTTTTTGACTGCACATTTTGACACCAGTGGATTAGGAATAATTAAGCAATAATACACAACAAGGTGTGCAGTGTCACAACAAGATACATTGGGAAGTACGAGATCACAGGCCAAGTGACTGCAACCCCCTGAGAAGGGATGAAATTCCACAATATTGCCAATCTTGAAGTGTATTATTGTGCTTAGGAAATGAATCTATTTTGATTTTTTTGACTGATGGTATGACCTGCTTTTGGACTGGAATTATGTACTGAGATATCCCGGGTGAAAGTGACCTCAGCCAATCACATTTGAGGATCCTGACAATTCATTTCATAATTATTATTATTTTTCTGTGTGTGTGTTCATTCACTGAATTAAACAACAGTACACCAGAACATAACATATTTCAGTGTAATGCAAGGAGTTTGGGTGGTAGTCGAATCCTTGAATTATGGCATTTACCTGCTGAACCTGTGCTCCTCTTGAGAGAAGCAGGGAGTAGTTGTAGCCCTATGAATTGTGCCTGAAATGTACAAGATGGAAAATGTACTATCATTTCCTTTGTAAGTGTACTGTATAGTTCTTTGCTTCTACACATCAGTGAGGGTACACACTTGAAATGAGATGACAAAGCGCCATTTGCTGCCCTGGCAGTCACTGTACCATTGATCATTATAGGTCATGGTAGCAGAGATTGCTGGCATCCCAACTGTCTGTTGGTGTCCATATGGGAATACTGCCACTCACTGCTGCCAAAAAGGGATGCTCTGAATGGGATTCCCATAGTATTGCAATGATATAAAAATAGAACATGTGTCACACTGATATCCATATTGGCATCTTTGTTGTACTGTACATGTAATGCAAAGTGTCCCTACCTAACTAAGGTGGGTTTATTACACAGTGGAGTTCACTTATAAGAACACTGGTATATAAGACCATCCTGGTTATAAGAACATTTTTTGGATGTCTAAATTCATGGCCTTTAGATTCAATGGCAGTAAAGCCCATTTCTAGGAGCAGTCAGCCCATTTATAAGAACAGGGTTTTTTCCAGAGTTAGTGGTTGATGGACATCACTTCTGAGTGTGTCAAACCTGGGCTGAATTGTGATCTGTTTTCCTATTTAACAGTCACTTGAGTAGTGAATGGGTGCGTGAAAGATGCCTTATGTGATTTTCCTTACAATGTTAGTGCTTATGCTCCTTTGCTATACTGTATTGCTGTATATGACTTCTATATCTGTAATGCTGTTAATACTATTTACCTTTTTGTTCCTCTTGAACAATCTCCCTTAACCCTCACCCCCAGGACACATCTGGAAATGAGCTGTTATCAGCTTAGTATGTCTTTCCTGGTGAAACATTTGAAATTAATAAAAAGACAGCGCACATTCCTTCACAGTTAGCTGTGACACTGAATGAACTTTACAACAGTCCAATTGTCTGAGCAAGAGCACTTTTAAAAATCTTATTATATATAGAATAATACATGGAGTAGTGTGTATAATGATAATTTTACAAACACCCTATGGGACTGAAGCTTGCAGGGTCTATGCAAGCATCCAATACTGAGGGTGAGTGTAAAATCCGAATCTTATACACTACCCCATGTCTTGTTTTATATAATTGCTGGGTAGCATTTTCTCACCTTGAAAACATTACCTAGCAGTTAGAGAAAACAGTAGTAGCACAGTTGGGTAGGAGTGCAGTTTCCTTTGACATTTTCCCCTTTTTGCGTGATTGCCGCCAAATCAGACATAAAGGAGCTGAACAGCAACTACTGTATATTTCTGTGAAGAATCTTGTATAAAAAAAATTTACTCTGAGTCCTCTTACTGTCAGGCAATTGAAGTGTGTGCATTAGTGAGGCAATGTGCTCGTGCATGGCGTGAGGGAAACCCGGTGCACGTTTGGTTATAGCAGTGAATTATAACTGGGTTTCCCTATGGGAGAAAATACTCCACAGTTGTTATGCTGCTTTTGTAAATGGGCTCTCTAAAAACTAATTTGAGCCTAAGTTTGACCATGTTAATTAAAGACTGAACATGGATTTTCACTGTTTTCAGTGAAGCCCTCTCATAAGAATATCGTGTATATGAGGACATTTA
Organism: Neoceratodus forsteri; assembly: GCA_016271365.2. Classification (NCBI taxonomy): domain Eukaryota; kingdom Metazoa; phylum Chordata; order Ceratodontiformes; family Ceratodontidae; genus Neoceratodus; species Neoceratodus forsteri. The sequence goes on from CM028130.1 coordinate 1,644,116,393, forward strand.
TGCTTGGCATTCTTAGTGTGCTTATCTCTGGCTCTGTCCTCTGGATTTCACTAGTTCCTCATCCCAACCAGCTAGAAGGAAGACAGCAGGGGAAAACTCTGGCACAAAGCCCAAACCTGCGGGTTCAGTGAATCACAGTTTTTGGTGTGACCCATTTTGAATTTGCTCTTTTAGAGTACAAGGGAGTGACCTTCGATCTGATGGCCCACTTGGACTGCCAGTATACTCTTTTTTATATCTTTATTTATTATTTTTTTTGTACAGAGAGTTAAACCTTTATACAATAAATCAGGATTCATGCCAGGGATACAACGGTAGTGAAAGTAAACTTCCAATTCAAAGAAAAAATGTGCACTTCCATTAACAGATAAATCATTAAGATGTTAGCTATTAGTCGCATTTCTTATTGAATGGAGCAATCATTACAGCTATTAAGGATCTGTAAGGGAAAATTACTTAATTGTGGCTGATGGCTATCATGGGACAAAGGACTCATCTATTGCTGACATATAAAATACCCAAGACCTCCAAACTAATTCAAACTTAGTAGTTCTACCATTATGGTATACTATCAATCTTTCTCAATAATAAATGTCATTAACAATATTCTGCCATTGGGCAAGCACAGGGGGACTGCCAGTATACTTTTGATATCATTTATATAAATGTCTGTAAATCTATGCATGCACATCCATGGGTGCACATATGCTAGGGTATGCCACATTATTTATTAGATTGTGTAATAAGTTTTTATCACTTTTTATTTTTTGCAGGGACTTCTAGCCTCTTACAGTCAGCTGCTGGGTATTTATGTATTTATTTTATTTGGAAAATGTTTCACTAGGAAAGACAACGTGAGCTGTAAACAGCTCATTTCCAGAAGCATCGGGTTGAGGGGGGGATTACAAGAGATCAGGACACCAAAAGTACACATAGTAAAACAGGAGTAATACAAGCACAATTAGCAAAGCATAACAGTGTGGTACAGTACAGTGCAGAATGACCCTGATCAACCAGCCTAGGAAACAATTATATTTGGATACCAAACTTTGCAACAGCCCAAGAGTAGGTGGTCCTGTAGGTTATAGGTTAGTGGATGGCTGACACAGTTGAAGTGCTATGGAAGTAGGCTGAGCAATAGATGGGGAGTGCTTATGTTGACCCATGGGAGGGCAGTTGTACGACAAGTGAGGAAGAGTGAAGGCAATGGTTAGAGGGTGAGGGGAAGGAAGAGGAAGAGAAGGAGAATAGCCAAAATCAATTCCCTTTCAGGATGCTGGGAACCCTACAAGGGGGACAGGACCAGGCAGAAGGGGAAGAGAGGCAAGAGGGGAGGTAGAGAAGAAGGGGTAGGAGAAATCAGAAAGGGTGGGAAGGGAAGAGGAAGTAGGGAGGAATTGGCAGGTGAGAGATTAGAGAGTGGATGGGAAGGAAGAGGGGAGGATGAAAGAGCCAAATCTAAATCCCTTCAGGATATAAAGAAACCCAGCAAGGGATCAGGATTGGGGAGTGGAGGGAAAGAAAGAGTGGAGAAAAGAGAGGACCAGGACCTGAAACCCCTTCAGGTTGCAGAGAACCCCTGCAAGGGGGCCAGGAGTCAGGCAGAAGGATGGAAGGAAGGGGGTCAGGAGGAGAAGTGTTTGAGAAAGGGGGCAACAGTGGGGGAGAGGAACAGTAGGGTAAGACAAAAAAGGGAAAAGAGGGCTGTGGGTGAAGAGGGGTGGGGAAGGTGGGAGTAGAGATATGAAATAGGGCAGTAGGTTGCAGGTAGATAGTGTAGATAAGATACAAAAGTGGTGGGGGTGGGAGAAGGGGTATGGAAGGTGGATGCATGAGGTCTAGGAGGTGTGTCAGGAATAGAGGAGTGGTGATAGAGGAGAAGGGATAGTGAGCAAGAGTGGGGGTTTTGGGAAAGGGACTTGGAACAAGAAAAGTTAGAGGACAGGAGTTAAGTAGGACTAGGGAATAGTGCACCAGGGAGGGAGGGTGGGGTGGGCTAAAAACAAATGCAGTTAGGGGAGTAGAAATTATGCAAGGCTAAAGAGATAGAGGATGGGGCCGAAGAGAGTTGGAAAGGAGGTGGCAGGGAGTTCTAAAGCTGTGGGAAGCAGTAGGAGAAGGCTGCCTGGCCTATGGAGGTAGAGCGATGAGGAACAGCCAGAGTGTGAGCATCAGTGGATCGATGAAGGCAGGAGGAGGAGGGAGGTGGAACAGAGAGTGAGGTGGAGAGGTAAGAGGGGAGATTCCCAAGCCAGAAGTTAGAAGTGAACTTGGTACAGTGGGAGAGATGCCTGTATGCAACGGAGGGGAAAGTGAGAGAGTGGTACAGGGACCAGTGATGAGTGTGGGAGGGGGCATCAAGAGCAAAGCAACAGAAAGCATTGAACTGAGTATCTAATCTTTTGAGGGAAGACTTAGAAGCAGCACTGTAGACTATATCATAATAGTCAAAAATAGGGAGTATCATTTTCTGGACAAGATCACACCAGACCAGTAGTGGTAAGGAACTACGGTTCCTGTAAAAGCTGCCAAGCTTGGGGCGCAATTTTTTCAGGATGGCATCAATATGTACAGAAAAGCTAAAGGGTTGGTCAAGCCATACACTCAGGTATTTAAAAGAGGAGGTGTCCTCTAGAACTGTCCCATCAAGGGTGTGGAAGGAGGGAAGGGAAGGGAGGGGAGGGCAACCTAGAGAGTCTCTGCCTAGTGCAAAGGTCATGGAGACTGTTATCTTAGTGTTGAGGAAGAGTTGATGCAAACTTAGCCAGCGATGAACATTATTGAAATCAAGCTGTAATCTAGAAGTCACATTGGAGGGGGATTGGCCAGAGGTGAGCAAGACTGTGTCATCAGCATACATATGGATAGAGGATGAGGAGCAGACTGATGGTAGATCATCTAGAAAAATTGAGAATAGGAGTGGGCCAAGTACGGAGCCTTGAGGCACACCAGTAGAGTTGCGTAATTGTGGGGACGTGAAGTCAGCTATTTTAACTGATTGAGCTTTGCCTACCAGGTAGGACCTGATCCAGTTGCAGGTCATCAGAGACAGGCCAGCTGATGAGAAGGTTTCAAGGAGGAGGGAGTGGGAGACAGTGTTGAAAGCCTTGGCAAGGTCAACAAAGATTGCAGAAGTGATGTGACCTCTATCCATGGCTGTATGGATAGAGTGAGTGAGTCTGAGTAGGGAAGTAGTTGTGGAGTGATTCTTCTGAAAACCAGATTGGAAGGGAGTAAATAAGGAAGAGTCATCAAGAAAGGAGGAGAGCTGGGAGAGAACAAGGTGTTCCAGAAGTTTAGCTAGGGTGGGAAGGTGTGAGATAGGGCAGTAGTTCTCAGGAGATGAAGGATCTCCTCCCTTTGGTAAGGGTAGGACTGTAGCATGTTTCCAAGCTGCTGGGATAGTCACAGTGTGGAAAGACAGATTGAGGAGATCAGTGAGAGGGAGGGAAATAGCAGGAGCAGAGAGGTAAAGTAGCTTAGAGTCAAGGCCATCTGGGGAGCTGGCCTTTGTTGGGTTGAGAGACATTAGTGTATTTAAGCTCTCTGCTAATTTGTGGTGTTGGGAAAAATGGGGGTGTGAGGAGGACATAGGGTGGGATGGGATGGAGGCTAACAGGGTGGAGGCGCAGGAAGTAAAATAGGAGTTAAATTCTGCAGCTACTGTAGGATGGTCGGCAGTGAGTTGGTTGTCTATTTTGAGCAGAGGGGATGGGGGTTTAGTTTGGGAATAGAAAAATGAGTGAACTACTTTCCAAAACTTTGACAGGTTGATGTTAGTGTTAAAGGTGGACCAGAAATATTTCACTTTAGCCATGCAGATGGCTTTGGTACAAGCATTACAGAGTGTTCAGTAGATAGCATAGTCATGAGGGAGTCTGGAGGATTCATGGGTTTTCTATGCAGTGTCACGTGCTTGTTGACAGGCAAAGAGTTCAGGAGTAATCCAGGGGAGGTGACTACCATGCACTCTAACTTGCTTCAGAGGAGCATGTTTGTTCCAGATGTTGGTAAAATTAGTAGTGAAATGTGCCAGGGCATGATCTATAGTATTGGATAAAGATATGGAGTCCAGTCAACATGAGTTAAGTCGTGATGTAGAAAGGCAAGATCTAATGTTTTGTAAGAGTGGATCATTATTAGTTTGTGGGGGAGCCTTTGATCTGTGTACTTTTTTAACTAGGTAGATCATAGGATAGTCGCTTAGAGCATCTGGCAATAGACCTGACTGGATTACCTTGTGAGGATGGGAGGTAAGGGCCCAGTCTATGAGAGTGTGGTTAAGGATTTTGTGGTTTAGGTGAGTTGGTTCCTTGATTAATAGGGACAGGTTAAGTGCAGCTATATCAGTGCGAGTTTTGTCTAAGGTGGGTGAGAACCAGTTCAGGTTTAGATCCTCTAGCAGATAGAGCTCGTCTGAAGAGGTAAGGGACCCAATGGTGGTGATTAGATCAGTGGCTACACAATGGTGTAGACCAGGATGACAATAAGTTCCTGCAATAAATATAGGAATGGAGAAGGGAAGAGAAAGTCTTATGATGAGGGCTTCATAGGCTTTGGAATCATTAGATGAAAGAACAGTAGTGGTTTGGAGGGAGGAGAAGGAGTAGATAGCTACGCCTCCACCCCTACTAGTGTGGTCCTGACAGGTAACAGCATACCCAGGAATTGTAATAGACGTGTCAGGGATTTTGTTTGTTAGCCAGGTCTCTGATACAATGAGGATGTCTGGATTAAGGGATTCTAGAAGTGGGAGGAGCAGGTCAAGCTTAGGGAGGAGACTATGGATGTTGAGATGCAGGATTACTAGGCCAAGGGGAAGTGGTACTGGGGTAGTGGCAGAGGTTGGGGAGGGAGGAGTGGAAGGGGTAGAGACTTTACTGGTGAAGAACCAGGGATGGGATTTATGTCTCCTGCAGAAAGGAGTAGGAGACCGATAATGATGAAGTGCAACATGGTACTCTTGATCCAGGGCCTGTTGGTAGGACTAGGGGAATGGGGTGAGTGACTAGGAGTGGAGAGCTGAAATTTAAGGAGGCATAGTACTGTGTATGAGTAAGGTATAGACATTAATGGGGTGGAAGGCCGTGTAGAGAAGTGGGTCCAATTATGATGGAAAGGCATGGGTGCTGCCACTTGGTTGATGCTGGAGGTGAGAGGAGGAGTGGAAGCATTTAGCAATAGAAGGGACAGAAGAGAGAGCAGGGTGTACAGTAAGGGGAAGATGCACAGGGGAGCGCTATAGAAAGAGGTAATGTTTCTTGCGTCATTGATGATCAGCAGTAGGGAGTACTGCAATACTATAAGGTGCAGAAAGTTGTGGAAGTAGTGAGGCTGCGGAAATAGTGCAGTAGTAGGGTGACTGCTTTTAGTGTTGAAGGTTGGGGGTTCGAAACTGGCTAGAGCAGGATTAAGGTACCAGATAGATTAATGAGATCCGGGAGGGTTGCACTAGGTGGCAGCAGGGGAAAATAAGGCTAGAGAGTCAGAGCAGTGGGAGACCCAAGGGTAGTGGATAAGAGTAGAGGTCTCACTAGCGACTCCTGGTGGAAGGGTAGTATAAGCTGCTAACGGAGAAATGGGTACTTAGAAAATAGTTGAATGAGCCATGTGACTGGGTCACGTGACCAGGGCTCCCAATAAATGTAGGGAAGACCCAAGGTGGGAGGGTTAAGGGTAGGCAGGGCAGTCGATGCATAGCTTTGACGGGCTAACACGCCACACAATACTAGCAGTCCCAGGAGTAGTTGCTGCGGTCAGGTCCTGGCACCATACCTTTCTTTTGGTGCTGTGTGCTGCTCCATCTCCAAGTTGCTAGTGGAGCAAGTGGGGGGGGGGTTGCAGCCACAGCCTTTCTTTCAGCGCCATGCGCTACTCTGGCTCCAAGTTGCTAGTGGAGCAATTTGGGGGGAGGTTGCAGCCATAGCATTTCCTTCAGCTCCGTGTGCTGCTCTGGCTCCAAGCTGCTAGTGGATGAAGTAGGGGGGAGGTGTTGCAGCCAGAGCCTTTCTTTAGGCTCCGTGCACTGCTCCAGCTCCAAGTTGCTAGTGGAGCAAGTTGGGAGGGGTTGCAGCCAGAGCCTTTCTTTCGGCTCCATGCACTGCTCTGGTTCCAAGTTGCTAGTGGAGCAAGTGGGGGGGATGGGTTGTAGCCAGAGCCTTTCTTTGGCTTCATGCACTGCTCTGTTTCCAAGTTGCTAGTGGAGCAAGTGGGGGGTTGCAGCCAGATGCTTTCTTTTGGCTCCATGCACTGCTCCAGCTCCAGGTTGCTAGTGGCAACATTATGGCCTGTCTGAGTGGCCTTTGGTTTCTCTTGTGATGAAGTTCCCAAATAGGGCACTTCTCCCATCCACAGGGCCAGTTTCTGTTAACTGAAGGACTTACCAAGCTTTTACTGGCAACATTCATGGGTGCACATATGCTAAGATATGGCAAATTATTTATTAGATTATACAGTAAGTTTTTAGGACTTTTACTGGTGGTGACCAGGTTACCTTTACTGGCAACCTGATTACCACCAGTGACACTGATGCCCAATAAAGAATTTTTAAGTGAAGGAATTATATTTGTCCAGTGCATGTACTGTATTACATTAATCACACACAAGAGATAAACACATATCAGCATTAATTAATGTCACATCCTTTACTGAAACTGTTTTATAAGATCATCCTGTGTGGTGTCTTCATTTGTGTTCATTTTTTTTCCAGTTATTGATCTGTCTGCAGGATCAATGATCTGCAGGTTCAGCTAGCACCCATCCCAGATAGTCCCCATCCCTCAAAACAGCTTCCATTTTCCTTGTTCAACCTGTTCTTGTTCCAGACTCCCACCCACCCAGCCAGCCATGCCCTGACTGACATCTGTCCCCCCAGCTGGTCTCCTCTGTGCATGACCAGATTACAAGACACACACAAACACAATGCAGTACGTTAAAATAGAAAAACATTTACTATTTATTAGTTTTCTTATTTAGTCTTCTCCCATCCCAGACACCCACCCACCCTGATTAATTTCTCCCTCCTCTGTAGCTGGTCTCCTGTGTGCAGAACAAGGATATTAAACTTGTACACAACAGTACAGTAGATTAAAATATACATTTATTAAATGTCACCTTCTTTATTTTCTAGAGCAGTTACAGTATACTGTATCATGGTATTGTTTTCTTTACAGTACAGTGATATAAAAATAATTTCATTTTTTATGCATTTATGTTGATACTTTTTTGGGGGGGGTTCTCAATTGTTCATTGATTTCTAATGTTCTTTGGAAGTTTGGTGTTCCCCTCCCTGCCATCCCAGTTCATCTTTGTCCCCATGCCATATATTTGCTGCAAAAGTGCCAGATAGTGGAACACAAGTGTAATCAGATGATTTGGTCTCCCAGCTTCCATTGTCATAGCTAATACTCCCTTTCCTCTCTGAGCTGAACAAATGCACAGCTAGTCAATGTTGTCTAATAGTCTACTGGTTGGTTCAAGGGAGTTGAGGTTAGCACAGTTACTGTGTCTTGTGCTATTTCAGTCTATTCATCCTGGCAAACGGCATGGGGAAAAGTGAACAAATTGTATTTTATAGGCATAGCATGGGTTGGATGAGACACTTACCACTGTGCTCTTGCTGCCAAGGACCAGTTGTTCTGAATCTGCAACGAGCATCTGCATGTAAACACTTCGATGATGACCCGCCCTGCTTTCACTGGTCACAATTTGCTGTGTTCTGCTGTTTCTGTAGCACCAGTAGCACCAGATCCAAGTTTTGCTAGAATTGCCTGCAGCCTTCTTCTATACTCTGCGTCCTCTCACTGACCATGTGCAGCTCCTAATGGAGCTTATGGAAGGTTATCTAAGATGCTTGGATAAAGGCATCACCCTCTCCTAGTCTTTTCTGGCTGAGTTTTGCTGTGGATGATTACTCACATAATCAGGCATCTGCTCTGGCAAAGAGTCAGGCCTGGTGTGTTCCTCCTCCATCACTTTATCAACAATATCACTGTTATCTTCATTTAGGTAGGACTCGTAAATCTTAAGAAGCTTGCACTATAAAAAGCAATATTAAGATTACATTTTAGGAGATCAATTGTACAGTACATCTTTCACCCCTGCCAGCTATTGTCCTATGTGCTAGTCTTCTTGCTCAACTCTGCTACTGCCCCAGTCAGTACCACCTCCACTGTTGATTGAGTTCTCCTCACAGGTATCTGATTCAGCAGGCTTATGTTTTCTGTAGATTTTCAGCATCCCTACTGGCAGTTCTTCTCCCATAGACCAATGATTTGTCTATCATTATAAAATAGGTGAAGTACTGTACAGTAAGCATAGCATAAAATCATAGTGGGTGCTGAACTCAGGCTTAATGTGACATAAGGGTTAATAATGCCCAGCCAAGGAGAGGGGTGCCACAGCATTGGTCAGGTTGGCAGTAATGTGATAGTCTTTGAAGTTCCAACTTAAATTTTGTAATTTGGGGGCTGATCCCCCATACTGCAGCCATGCCATATTGGTGTATCTCAGGTGGAAAGCAATTCCAGGTTTGTGAACAGAGTTGCACAGGGTGCAGCATGGTATTTTGAATTTGTGCCCCGGTACCTTACAATCTGATGATTTTCTCAACGTGTGTTCATAATCTTTGTAACTGTTTTTCTTCTGTCTCTCTACAGAAAAACAGAGTAGATGTTCAGTGAAGAGATTGGTGTGGTGATACAGTGTGGAGAATGCACGCTGATGATACAAGTGTGAAGAGGGTACATACTTTTCTGATGAGTAGTATAATCAGCATTATGGACATTGGGCTCTGTGTATACTTGAAAAGATCCCACCCTGCTCATCCTTGTGTGGGTGCCACAGCTTGTACTAGACACAGCAATGTACATTGTTAGCTTCAACACATTATTGAACAGTACTGTGCAATATGTGTACATTATTTCCCCTGCACCTGCACTAGCTACCTTCTGGCATTGAGTCTGGCATACAAAGTGCCATGACTTTAAGTGTGTGCATTGCCCACCAGTGCCCTTTTTCCACCTGTTGACATGAGCTTGGACAAGCTGGCATGTTGCCACTGTTTCATCTTTCATATCCAGCTCATAGAAATCCCCAACTATGGATTTGAGGGCCCTTGCTTTTACATGGTGCAGAGAAAGGGGCACAATGATAGAGGTTGGAGCCGCTAGGGTTTTGTATGCTGCAAACATCTGCTTGTCTTTTGTAAGCACTGGCTGTACTGGGCTCAACACCAGGGGGACAAGAAAGTTTAATATTAAGGGTAACTTTAATATTTTGCTTAAACAGTACAGGCCTCAGAACTGGACCTACCCCCCTCCCCCCCCCACGCATCAGCACCACCCTCTTTTTAATTTCTGGTTCCCACAGGATCCATAGTATCATCAATGGCACTGCCCCTATCCACCACTCCATCCTCTAAAGCTGTGTCATACTCTTCTTCACCCTTTTCATCCCCATTTCTTATTTTTAACTACTCTCTGCCTCCTCCAACTCATGTTCCACACCTTGTACAGGGACATCCTCATTAGCATCCCATGTCTCCAGCAAAACAGGGTCAGCTCCAGCAGACACAATAATACAAACACCCTCCTCCTCCTCAACCACTTCTCATCTTTTGCCACCTTGGGTACTACTTCTTCTGCCACAGCCTGTCTCGGCCCCAGCCACCATGGAGGCCCCAGCCATAGTGGGAAAAAAAACTTTTCCGAACTAACACTGTCACTGCCATCTACTACTTTACTACTACCTACCACCCCTAAACATGCAGCTGACTTTGTTTTTTACCTGCAGCAGTTGAAACACAACCATTTTGGCCCACCAAAGTTTCTGCCATCTTTTCTGTCCTCTGCGAACATCTCCCATTAACAGTGCGCCTACTATGCACCTACCATTCCCACTCATTTTAATATCATTCAGATGTGCTTACAATTAAACTCATAGCCACATGGTTCAAATGATCACAGTTGGGTCACTGAGATCAGATGTATAAAAGTGTCTGACCTACAAAAATAAAAAGTCAAAGAGAAAATAAAGCCAACGAGAATAATAGGACACAATTAAGGAAAATACATATTTTTAAACTGATGTAGAACTTGTAGCTAGACTGCAGTCAATGCAGTGGACAACACCTTCTGAGGGATCAAAAGTGCGACCTGAATGACAGGAATGAAAAAGAACTTATTGAACTAGTAAAACAAAAAATATAAACATTTTTATAACCCAGCAGTCACAAGTCAAAACTTAGCTCTTGGCAGCAATGTAAAAGAGCACTGTTACTTTAAGAACTCAACTTGAGTTGTTAAAGATGAATAAACAGGCACAAAAAATGATTTTAATGCACGAAAGTTACAATAATGAACAAACAATACTGTATAACCCCTTATTTCTGTGTACCCTTATTTCCATGGGAGCCCTCTCACCTGACATATTAGCGCAAACATATGTTAGCGCTGTGCTACTCTAGCTGTTTTGATGATTATTTTTTTTTTAAATTTAAGTTTATTAGTTTTCAACATACCAACCATAACAGAACCAAAATGTCCAAAATGTTAACAGACTAAACAAAACAAAGAACCCCCCCACCAAAACCCTCACACCATATACCAATAAATACCATATACATCATATCACGGATACCATATCCCTTCCCCCCACACCACCCCCAAGAAAAAAAATCAATACCCTCCCTAGGAAAGCCCTACCGAATTAACCATACAAACAATCAAACATATAAGTCCCAACCTGTAAACCCCCATAACCCCCCCACCCCAAATGGGTGCACCAGCGTAAGACCTAAAGGAAAACCCTCTTAAATCCGGATATCATTATATATCTGGAACAAACTGGCAATTCTCACAATCCCATGGCTCATATAAAGTCACATAAAAGATCTAGAATCATCAAATATACAAAGGTAGCTACAATATACCATATACCATATGAGGGCAAAGGGATCGGGTTGTCAGGCCTAGGTATTACTTCAAGCACATAGCTTGTAATTTGCCCCACCTTTTGTAGAACAAATCCCTCTGATCTTTAAAACTGGCAATCAAACTCTCAGATTGGAGAAACGACATCAGCTCCTTCAACCAATCTGCATATGATAAAACCAAGTGGTCCTTCCAATGCCTTAAGACCAGTTTCTTAACCGCCATGGACACTAGGGCCATATAGTAACGACATTCTACAGTGTGTATGCTAGAAAAATCTCCCAAAACACAGACTTCAAGACAGAAATAACCACTAAGGCCTAGAAGGGGATCCAGATTCCTTTGAATTAGGGACCACAATGGTGCCACCTTAGGACACTCCCAAAAGATGTGAATTAAATTGCCCTCGCTAGTAAGCACCTAAAACAGTCTGCATTGAGATCAATTTACGAAAGAGTTTAACAGGGTATAATAAAGATTATTCATGATATAATACTGTATTAATCTCAACCTATCCTGAGTGTGATATCTATACAAGTTACGCCAAATGTTTGCCCAAACCGGGACGGCATCAGGAAGAAGATTTGCCCAGACCGAAGAACCCTCAACCCCTCAGGTACCCCAAAATTTAATAGGTGTGAGTAAATTAATGATACAGAATGGGGCTGGGAAGCAAGAGTTCACAATATTAGTTAGGAAAGGTTGGACTACCGATTGCCTAAAAAAATCAATTTAGTGCTCACTAGGTGTCGAAGCTGGAAAACTTTAAAGATTCCTTGCTAGTATACCAAATTTATTAAGAATCTCATCTGATGGCAGCAGCAGGTCTTGACTAAACAACTGCTCCACAGTAGCCTCCTTAAGTTGTGGGACCCATCCTGGAAATATCCAAGAATTTCCGACTTTAACATTAGGGTTTAACACCACTGGCTGTCCTAAATCCCGCCACCGGAGATCTGAAAAGTTGAGACATTGTACCCAAGCTTTAAGATTATCGGCCACCACTTTATTTGGAATCAGTTGAGAAAGAGCCCTCAAGGGCAAATAGAACAAGGCGAGATATCCATCCGAGTTCAAAGAGAAAACTTTTCGAGTTGAAGCCAAATTGGACCAGCGCTCAAGCACCGAGGAGAACCATTGTCCCAACTTCGAAGGTGGGCCACCCAGTAATATAGCTGAAGATTGGGCAATCTTAAACCACCCTCTCCCTAGGGAGCGAAAGATTAGCATAGGAACGCCAACTCCCTTCCTTCACCAAATAAAACTGGAAAATAACCAGTGAAGCTGCTGGAAAAATGAAAGGAGAATCCAGAGATTAGTCAGGTTCAGTGGGTAAAAGATCCGGGGAAGTATATTCATTTTAAGAATATTAATACGCCCCCAGAGCGAAATAGGGAGAATTGACCATCTTTGCAGATCCTGACTAATCAAATCCCGAACTCTATCCAAATTTAGTTTCTTCAACAGAGAGAGGTCAGTAGAGAAATGCATGCCCAGATACTTGATAGATCTGGGAGTCCATCTCATCCCGAAGGAGAGAAAGTCCTGCTTATTGACATAGCAATTTAAAGGGTAAACCTCACACTTCGAAATATTCAACTTATAACGAGAAAAGAAGCCATACTTCTTAATAATATCAAGAGCAGCCTCTAGAGATGTTACTGGGTCCATTAAATGAAGCATGACATCATCTGCATACACAGAGCAAACTAGGTCACGTTGCTGAAGCCTGACACCCCTCACCTGAGGAGATGATTTAAGTTTAATCAACAAGGGTTCCAAAAATAGATTAAATAGCAAAGGAGAGAGAGGGCAACCCTGCCTGGTACCAGCAAAGAGCCGAAAGGAAGAAGAAAAAACCCCATTACAATAGATCTTAGCCGAGGGGCATCTATAAAGTACCCGGATCATATCCAAGAAAGAAGCCAGAAACCCCATCTCACCCATTACGGCCCAGAGAAAGGACCAATCAACCCGATCAAATGCTTTCTCAGCATCAAGAGAGATCAGGGCTATCGGACCCGTTGCTGCTTGAGCGTACTGGGAGATATGTGACAGGGTTCTCAGATGATCCGCCGCTGACCTCCCAGAGACAAAACCAGCTTGTTCAGGACTCAGCAGCCCCATCCATACTTTTTTGATCCTTTCAGCTAAGATCTTGGCTAAAATCTTAATATCATAATTTTGAAGAGAAATGGGACAGTAACCTTGGGTCTGCCAAATCTTTATCTGCTTTAGGAATTAGAACAATTGTAGCCTCAAACATTGCGGGTCAAGTTCAGAAGAGATTGGTAAGTAGTTATATAATTTAAGAAGGATAGGTATCAGGTCTTCAGCGAACACTTTATAAAAGTTTGCCGGAAAGCTATCTGGCCCCGGTGTTTTATCCGATACCAAGGAAGCGATAGTACTACCTATTTCCTCCGCCGAGATAGGCGCTAGTAAACTCGCCTGCTGGGTCTCCGATAAACAAGGAATGTCTATTGTTCTAAGATAATCCATGATGGCTGAACTAGAAAAGGGAGGAGAAGGGCATCTATAGAGCTCTGAATAATAATCCTTAAAAATAGTGGCAATGTCTCTAGGCAAAGAAACTACATTACCATCCGGAGAGGACAGCGAAGGAATAATCCTTGAACCCTCTAATGAACGGAGGCGTAAAGCCAGTAATTTACCGGCCTTTTCACCGGACTCAAAATATTTTGCTTGGGTTTTTATCATGTAATACTCAGTTTTTTCCTTCAGAAGGTCTGAGTACTCATTTTTGACTAGCAAAAGCTCCTTAAGATCCTGTATCGAGGAAGTAGCAGCGTAGCTAGCCTCTAGCTCCCTTACTTTACTCATCAGAGCCAAAGACTTCACCATCCTAGTCCTTTTCCTAAAAGAAACCATTTTAATAAGTTCCCCCCTAAGATAGCATTTCAGTGCACCCCAGAGCATATCAATTCTAGAAGTGGAATTCAAATTGTCCGCCAAAAAAGAGGAAATCTGGGAGCTAATGTCAGAGACAAGCTGACGGTCTTTTAACAGCTGTGTATTTACCCATATTGAACTCTTTATATCCAGGATCTAGAGACAGTTAAGCTCCAGACTACAGCGTGATCTGATACAATTATCGGCTCAATACCAGAAGAAAGGATATTCGGGAAAAAGGGAGAGCTAACCAGAATCATATCTAACCTTGACTTAGTTCCATGCGGTTGAGAGTAGAAGGAAAAGGCACGACAGGAAGGATTAGCTAGGCACCAAGGGTCACCTAGACCAAACATCGAGACCAGATCCGAGAAGGCATGCTGCGCCGGGCAGGGTGGGCGTTTATCTGGTGGTTCCCTATCTAAGGTGGGAGAAAAGGGCAGGTTCCAATCCCCTCCCAGTATAAATTGGGCCGGGAGAAACCTAGCCAATTTATTAGCCAAGGCCATAAAAAATTCGGGATTACCTCCAACTGGGCCATAAACGGAACCCAATACTACCCTGTCACCATTCAAAATACCTTCCACCAAAACAAACCTCCCCTCCGGGTCTATGGCCACCTGCTCCTTAATGAACAATACATGTTTTTCAATAAGTACCGCAACTCCCTTACTGAAACTCGAATTTCCAGCAAGGTAAGCCTGGGAGAAACCAGATCGGGAGAGCAGTCTGGTTTCGTCTTGGGATAAGTGTGCCTCCTGCAAAAACAAGATGTCAATGTGGAATAATGAACAGTGGTTGAAGGTCTGTAGTCTCTTAACCCGATCCCTAAGCCCCCTAACATTCCACAATGCTATCTTAACATTGTTCTTAGCCATTTCAAAAAAATAAAGACGTTAATATACGTCCAGACAGAGGCAACATAGTATATAACTGCATGGTGCACCACATTGAACAACCCCACCCAGAAATGAACTATCCCAGTAAAGCAACAATCATATAATATATCTGGGACATCTACTACTAAACCCCAATCCCCAACCCTCATCCCCAGAACAGAAAACCGAAGTTTAACAAATAATCAGACCTCAGAATCAAGTATTCCCCATCCCAATTCAAGTACATCTGACCAAGTCATAGAAATAAAACCAGAACCCCCTCCCTCACCCTCCCAATCCCCCGACCCGTCCCATACCCCCAACCAAGCAAAACATAAGTATTTACAACGGGTTGGCCGAGCCTGAATACCTAGAAGTTACCCAATCAACCAAAAGCTCAGGCCCCAACTCTGGCGCGAACCTCCAAACCCCAGAGTCAGGGACCAGCACCCAAAGAAACAGAATCAGTGACCCTCCCAGGAGAATGCCAACCCCTGCTACCAGGGCTGCCATCCCGAGAGCCCCAACCCGGGGGAGGTTAGCTAACCCCACAATATGGCTGAGATTCCACATCTAGCGAGCAAGTCCCCAGAGCTCGACCCCCACTCCGCCACCTCCCCCATGTGTCCGTAGCCCAAATAGAAGAAAAAGGTATAGGAGAGTAGGGAAGAGGGACAATCAAAGGTAGAATATGGGTAGTAACATACCACCCCATTATATCAGCCCCCAGTCCCAAACGGCTTTAACAGGCGGTACCCCAACACCCAAATAAGGCCAAGCCAGAACGAGATAACAGAAGGGGAAAAGAAATCCTACCCGAGTCAAGGCAGTCCAAGAAAAAGAGGAAATCCAGAGAACCAAGATAATCCAAACAAAATTGCCATGCAAGCCCTCCTGCCACCGAAATTCCATCCAGAACGTTGTTTCCAGGGGGAACCAAAAGGCCGAAGGACCCACAGAGGTCCGTCTCCCCGGAAGTCCCCTCCGGAAACAATCACCGCTAAAACTAAGTTCCGCCGGCAGGGCAAATGGCCGAAATCTCGGGGGCGCCACGGGCGAACCCGCCACCACAACTCCAATCCAGGCCAACCCATCATGGGAAAAGGGGAATCCTCAAAGAAAACGGAAAGACTAGAAGGACAGCAAAGGCGAAAGGCAAGAACCAGAGAGAGAGGAGAAAATGAGAGGCAGGGTGAGGCCACTACCAAGTAAGCTTCTTAACTAAATTTAAACATTAGCAAAGGTGATTTTAGCCCCAGATAGTTAGGGTTCAGTTCCTCCGACAAGGCCATTCAAAATTTCAGCCATGTAATTTAAATAAGTCCGGCAGTTTAACTTCCAACTCTTTGCTAGCCACCGAGAACTGTAGCTTACTTAGTGCCGTTTATCGTAACCTTCAAAAATCGCGGGATACACCATTCTAAGCGGAATAGAAGCTGCAATCAATTTTTGTACTACTGGATGGTAAGCTCACTTTTCTCGAGTCTCCTTGGGTAAGTCCTGGGTGATCCTGATTTGACGAGCCCCAGAATATGTCCTTCAGCTCACAAGTTTTCATAAAACATGATTCCTCTCCACATAGCTCAAAAATTTAACAATAATGGGATGTGGAGGGGATCCTGAAGCAGGTTTAGATCTCAAAGAACGATGAGCTCTCTCTAAGTGATAGGTAGGGCTAATGAGGGAAGGACCAACAATTTTACAGAGGAATTTTTGCAGAAAGATCATGATGTCTGGGCCTTCCTCTGACTCGGGTATACCCAGAATTAAAAGATTATTTCTGCGGTTTCATCCTTCTAAATCCTCAGTCTTCACTTGCAATTTTTTGACCTGTTGTCTGAGCTCAGTAATCTCCGTTTTGGCTCTAGACCTCCACGCTTCTGAGGAAATTAGCCTTGCTTCCATATCTGTGACTCGTAGAGACTGAGGAAAGATCACTGCATAACGATTTTAATTCCCCTGCTAAGTCCTGAAGAATATCTTTCAGGGGTGTAAGCTCTTGAAGAAACTTGTCCTCAGATAGTGGTACAACCTGCTGCCCTTTCTCCCCACCTCGATCAGCTCTGGTAGGGGCCTGGTTCCTCTGCTTCTTGGAGGCCTTCTCTGGGGAAGCAGTAGGAGTGTGCCTGACTGAGGCCTGCCTGCTATCTACCTCCATCTCAAGCCAGCAACCATTTATTTTCACTGCTTCAGTCACCAAATAATGGTAGAAACTTTCCCCAAGCGTTATTAATATAAATTAGCCAAAAAGATGAGCAGGATGGCAAGTTAAATGCACAAAAAGACGACCAGCGGGGGGAGCTCAGAAACTCAGCTGCTCTCTAGCCAGATGCCATCACGTGACCCCCTGTTTTGCTGATTATGATCCAGCAAAGTTTCTGTATAAAATTTCCCCACATGTGCCTATAAAATGTCGGAAAGCCTCCACCCTACAATATAGTGAGTGCATAAAAAGAAACTGTCCAATATTCTGTTTTGGTCTGGTAAACTCGCTCAGTTGTTCTGTCTGCTACAAAACTGATCTCAAACTGCAAACGGCTTCAGTCAGGCTGTTGTTGTAGAAGCTCACACTTACTTTCTATCTGACAGACCCAGCAGACAGAGCTAAAGTGCTTTCTTTCAGCTCACAATAAAGAGATATTTAAAGCTGCAATACCTGCTGTACTGTAGAAACACACTTACAAATCAGTAACAGCAACAGGTCAGAACCTTCTTAATCAATTCAAATGATACTCCGTACTCATTTTCATTTTAGAAAAACAGTCTCAATACTTTTATTTAGATCATATAAAAGCATACCTCCCCCGGTACGAAAACTCCTTACGTTGGCATACTGGTGCATTTTCATTCACTTCATACTGTATCTGGAACACCGTTATTTAAATCCAATGCTCTGCAGCTATAGTAAAACACATTCATAGAACACAATGCCAACCACCAACCCGATGTACTAGACCATGTGGCATTATATGAATGTGTTTTACTATAGCCACAGAGCATTGGATTTAAATGCAGTGTCAGTGGCTCAGCAGGTAGCACACTCACCTCTGAGGCTGGGAGATCAGAAGGCTATGGGTTCTATCCCCACACCTGGCACTTGGGTTAATATCCCAATACTGACATTGCAGTGCAGCATGAGGTGGGTGCTGCACTCCTGAGGTGCCATCTCTCAGATGAGACATTAAACCAAGGTCCCATCTGCCTGTTCTGGTGATGGTTCAGGTGGATGTTAAAGATCCCATGGCACTTGAAAAGTGTACGGAAATTTCCCCGGTGCCCTGGCCAAATGTCCCCCCATTCACTAAAATACCACCAACAGCTTAATCTGGTTCAAGTTCAGTTGCCATTCATCTGTATCCCCCTTCCCCCGGGTTGTGCCTGAAAATAGGCAAGAATTTGTCTAGTGCACTTACCCAGTCAACAAAAACTAAAATAAAATAAATAAAATGATGGTGTTCCAGATATGAAATTAATGAAAAAGCATGAAAAAGCAGCCTGCCTGAAAAATCTGTATATGCCAGTATCCCAATGTAAGATGTTTGGAACCAGGGAGTGGTATGCTTGTATGTGATCTAAATGAAGGATCTGAGACTGTTTTTCTAAAAAGAAAGTGATTATGGAGTATCATTTGAATTCATTAAGAAGAAACTGACCTGATGCTGTTGCTCATTCATAACAGTCTTTTTCTGCTTTGCTGATCTTACCCCTGGGTAAAGTGCATTTCTCGATCTGCTGAGCCCCTTCCTTGTGTTGTCTACCTGCTGTACTGTGTTTTCCGATTGTTGTCTGTTCAGTCTGTCTGGTCTGTTTGCTCACCTACCTCAATGTGGTTTTCGTCATTTTTGTCATTTTTATTCAGTTGTAAAATGTTTTCTGCAGCACTGAGTCCTCCTGTGGGTATAACAGAAATAAATTTACAGTGGAAATAAGGGATTATACTGTAAATTAACTCAGTAAATGTGTCAAATCCCTGTCACATTCAGGGCTATTCACAAAGGTGCGGAGTGGGTACACAGCGTAAAACTGGTGTGTGTCCCACCCCGCACCTGCTTGCACCCTCCCATGGCCACTGCACCCCCAACACGGTATGCTGTTACCAATTACACCCCCCCATGCACCCGATCCCCTGGCTAATCACACAGCTTCATACTAGGGAGGGCCGGGGGCAGGGCAGGGGCCATGCCAACACTCCATGCAACTCACTGAACTTCAGAGTGCTGCACATAGCATGCTGGCAGCTACACAAATGAGGGGCAGCCATAACCCCTGGCAGCCAGTTACACATCCTCTGGGGAGGCAGCTGCCTGCTGCAGCAGTGAAGGCGGGGGCTTTGGCCCTCCCAACAGGGATGTCCCTGCCATCGGGGCACACTAGGAGAGTTGGGGGCAGTCAGCTGTGGTACTTCACACAACATCACGGTGGGCACCCTCCATGCTGGTGGTCAACATGGTGCCCCACGGGTGCAAGGTATCCACTGTGGTATCCAGACTGGGCAGCCGATTGGCTGTCACCTGGATCCTCTGCTCCACACCGGCCTGCCCCCCCCCGCAAACCTGTACACTGGGGGGGCTGCATAAGGGAGTCGGACGAGGCTGGTGATTTTGAATGCGGTCCCCGCGCTGCTCTCCCAGGGGTGTGGAGCTGCACATGTGGGATATGCCCCTTTGGCATGTATTTCCTGCCTGTTTCTGAATAGCCCCCATTAAGAGCAAAACCCTTGAAAGAGACTTAAAAAAAACCTACAAGTATTTCTTCTACTCCAGTGTAGAGTGCAGACCTTTCAGTTCAGCTGCATCACCCCACCTCCATATCAGTGTTACTCTGATTGAAAAAAACTCAAACAAAAACACAGTTTTACATTAAATAATGTTGTAAACCAGAATAAACTACCACACACCATATGCAAAATGCACTGTAGATCACTGCTGTGATCATACTAAGCACAAATGAATCACTTTAGAGGGATCTATCCAAGTGATTAAGAAACACTCAGAGGGACAGCCTTGACTCCTGCTCTCTCTGCTTGAGACTATATTGGCCACTGCCTCCTCAAGGTCTAATGTATTTCTAGCACCATGCAATCAGTAGTCTATGCAGTAACGAGATACATTGTTTAATTCTTGAGAACTTTGTCTGGGGCCATGAGAACTTCACCAGCAAAGTCCTTAATTAAAAGAGGAAAAACAAGAAGTAAGCATTAAGCCATGACGAAGGGCATCTAATGCTGGATTAATGCATGGTTGGGAGGGTTGTGGCCCAAGGCTGCAGGCCAAGGGTGAACAACAGCCCAACCATGCATTAATCTCATTAGATGCCACCGTCGGAGTAGCTTAATGCACTTGTATCATGGGCCGCGTGACTACAAAGTTGTGAGGAATGTATTTGCCATCGGCACAACAACATAACACAGGGACTGTTTGGATAAGGTTTTTACTGCACTTGCAAAACCTGTTACAGAACAGCTTTAATATGCTGATGTGGTGAAAACATTGACTGTTGCTACATAAACACAACGGTGCGCCTCACATGCTAGTCCGAGTTATTTTGCAATTTACGTGGGTATTACTCTCCTACCACTTGTTGGAGGTCTGCGGTGGAGTGCTGTCTCACCGCGGTGTGCGGTTCGCTGACAAATTTGCATTTTTGGTCGGTCACTTCTGATTGCTGCTGTGAGACAGCTCCGATGTCGCATGCTCCATCTCCTGCTCCATCTGCCGCTACTGTGCCGGTTTCCAATCTATTCCTACTGTGCGCGGCTCCCACTTCTCCCCTTCCCGTTTCTGGCACTGCCTAGCTTTTCGCCCCTTCCCTGCCCAAGACTGGCATTTCTCTCACAGTTCATTGCCACCTCTCCCCGGTGCTGCTTACCTACCTGTCTGGGTGGTCCTGGTACTGCAGTTTTGGACACGGCGGGTATGCTGGATTAATCCCTGCTCTGACTTTGCTCACATGATCGAGTTCCACCTGTCGCGCCTCCCCATTTCCCCATTCACTTTAAAGCCATGTTACAAATGCAGTTAGTACGCACATGGTGCGGCTCCAAATGTAAGCATTTATTAAAACATTCAACAGTTTCCCCTTAATTCACATCTTTGTGAAGCTGGCCCCATTTCAGCAAGAGAATTAACTTTGCAGAGTGGCAGATCTTCACAAATTAATTTGTGAAGTAAATGTTATGGACTTTGTGCACCACTACTAACACACAAAATATAACTTCTTTTTTATCCAGTTCATTTTATTTTAAAACATCATATTTTTTATTGTTAGTTTTTGCACTCCAGGATATCCACATTTAGACAGAGTCCCAGTTTTCAAATGCACCCTGAGGGATAGTTACAGCAGTACCATGAATGAATCTAACAGTTCATAACTAAGCTTGAGTGATGGTATACAATGTAACATCAGCATATTATGTAGAGAAATGTACAACAGTCAGCTCTGTTTAAGGCCATTTGGTAATATACTGTATAACTAGGTAGATCAGATTTGGACACACAGAAGCACGTGTGTGTGTTTGGATGTTAGTAACCAACAAAACACTGGGTTCATTAATTCCAGAGTATTAGGGACAATTGCAGGGAGTTTGTAGGTGAGGAAACACTGTTCGAAGTTGTAAATGGTTTTGGAGACCTTGATGTAGTTGGAGCATGCATTCCATGTGGTATATGCAATCACAGTGAAGGCTTTGACTCCTATAGATTTGCAGTCTCTTAGTATGTGCAGCAAGATATTGCATTGTGATTGAAAAGAGTAGGGCTGTGATGGCCAGGACAGGAGTTTGCTGAGATATGCTGGATAGAGGCTACATGTACATTTATACAGGGGGCTGTCCCCTTATGGACATGAATCTTTCCAGAGAGAAGAGGCCGAGGCCACTGTATGCCACACAGTAGTAGGTGCTTTTGTCACAACCCATGCAAACCTACACATTCTGTTAAATGCCACAGTGATCTTCTGGACCATGGCCTATATACCTGACCATCCTGCTCTAATGCTGACTGCAGTGAATTTCTAAGTATTAGCTTTCTTGTGGAGTGTTGTAACTCATCATATAGAGGATTATTTGTAGACTAGGGCTGGTCAAGGCTTTCCTAAGTTGTAAGCTTGCTCTTTCAGTTAACTGGTTCAAGGGGCAACTTCGTAAGTTAGGAATGGTGAAAGTAAATGTTCATTCAACATGGACTTTGGCCATCCTCTTTCTGTCCCAGGAGGGGACTAACACCCTTTCGAGGACTACTAAGCTCCTTTTTGGGACAAAGAAACCGGTCCTGATGAGGGTTCCAGCCATAACTGTGCACAGTGATAAGGTCATGTTTGACTAAAGGCACCCTGGCGATTACCAAAAAATCTCCCAAAAGAAACTACAGCAGTGAAGTATAGAATTAAGGCTTGGAATGCGACAGGGAGAAGAATGTATGATAGTAAGATGCACAGAGAAGATGCCATCAAGTCCCAACTCATAGCAGAATTTGTTTTATAACCTTTGGCATGGAGGAGATGCAAAACCTCCTGTGGATGAAACTAAGTACCCTTAACGTAGTACAGCTGCTAGATGACTACAGTGGGTGCCACACAGATTGACTGGTATGCCTAAAGAATCCTTACCTGGTGAAAGTTCCACCATAAATAAATGAGGTTTGGCTCCACTAAAGAAAGGGTTACAGTAGGTGTCACAGAGCATGGTCAGAATATTGTAGCTAAAAGCAACCCCCCAGCATGGTGGGGGTCCACCTCAAGGGATGGTGAGGCTTGGACACACTAAGGAAGGAGGTACAGTGGATGAACAGAGATCAGTCAGTAAAACATGGTGGAATAATAATGAGAAACTTGACAGGTCATCTCAGTCACAGCTTGACATTTGGAATAGAAACTAGTGGGGATGGGGAGCATTGTCAGTCAAAAGGAGTCTATGTAGACTCCCACTCCATCCCTTTAACAGATGACCAAACTCAAAGGTGTCACAGAGTTTGGTCAGTATGATTGAGCGGGGACCCTACCTTGGTGAGAGCCCTACCCTTTGAGCAGTGGGCCAGGCACTGGCTGGTGCAGAAACTGGACTCTTGAAAGGGAGGTGTAAGCTGCTGAATGACTGGATGCTTTGCATCTAACCTGTGAGGAGGCCAATCCCATGGTGGCACCACAGAGCTTGACTGTATGGCTATAGGAACCTACAGAATGATACATAGATACATAGGTGTGAGAGATGGTAAGAGTTCTGCCTGAATGAATGAGGGGCATAGCCCTACTAAAGGAAGGGGATCAGGTAGAGACAAGGCAGGTCCATAGGTACCTGGCTAGCATAATGCAAGATCACGTAGTATGTGAGCCTGACCATGTCTCCTTAGACAGCAGGGCAGCTACGGAGCAGCTACCAGAGTGCAGGCTGTAGGAGTTTGCTGGCTAGCACCCAGGCTATGGCTCAGAGTGGAGCAATGCATCAAAGCCAGAATGAGGCACTGGGAAGCCCAGGAAGAATTGAATAGTAGCCAAAATAAAAGAAAAGAAAACAGTGAGGTAGGAGTCCAGACCAGGAATTTCTCTGGAGTCAAAGTATAACACAGTCTTGTCCCAGAAAACAGCCTGTTTGTAAGCTTGGCAATCCAAATTGGGTTTTGACGATGAGAAACAGCTGAGCTGTGAAACTGCAAGAGCCTGGAATGCAGGAGCTGTGTGTCTGCAGCAGAAATTAATTAAGCAAGAATGGAGTTATTACACTAAACAGAGAATTGAAGAAATGAGTTGCAAAGAAAGCAAATCAAAAAGTTCAAAGCAAGGAAAGCCCAACCCAAGGGGTGGGTCAGATGACAAAGCAACAAGCATGTAAGCAACAGGTTTAATGTGCCCAACAAACAAGGCAAATTGAGAACACAATAAAGAGGCAGAGTGCAGCAGCAAACGGCCAAGGTAGATTAAAGCAAATACAGGAAATTAAATATGAAACAAAGCTGAAATCCAAATGGCAGAGAGGGAAGACCCCCCAAATAGCAATAACAAGAAATGAGTAACCATGGCAAAGGCAGGTGGCCGCAGGAGGGAGAAGGGGTCTCCACCCCTTCCTGAAGCAGGACTGTACACAGACCAAACTAGCACAATGGCCAGCAAGGAATGTGAGTCTGGAGGATGCTGGAGCATGTGTCCTAAAGGGGACAGGAAATTTGTACTAATTGATAGCAGTTAGTAATGTTCCTAGTAACATAAATGAAAGGCTTACCTCCAAATGAGACATAATTAATTGTACCCGAAAAAACACTAATGTGAATAACTGTTTTGAAATGTTTTCTTTTTATGGACAACACTACACAGCTCTTTTCATATAATTAATAATTAGAAGTGCTTACTGTGTCACAGTTTGTGTACAGAATGCTAAGCATTAGCTACTGTCCCATCAGAACCATGCTCATGAGGTTTGTACACAAACCGTGATGTGACTAAAACTCCAGATCATTGGTTCCATGAAGAGAACTGTAACAGAATGCTGCCCATTAAAACAAAGCAATGCAAAATACAGTTTTTTTTATGTTGGCTCGCACTTGCGCACCAACCAACATATTGCATTAGTAGCAGATTTGGAGGCGCGGTCACTGTGGGCGAATGCGGGGCACGCACCAGTAGGTGCATCCCTCATTCCCCAATATGGCAGCTGCAGGTGCCGATACCCTCAGCACGTAAACTGGCCACCAGATCTAAGGAAAGGTCTGCTGCAATGAGAGCCAAGCTTCTCGCAGGCGTGCCTTTCCTGGTGAACCAGCTTACAAAAAAGAAACATGGCGGCATGCACGCCACTCCGACCCACTTCCTTTGCGATGGGGAGCCCTCCCGTTGGCATACTACACATTTGAAGTATTGCCGAGGGTGCCCAATTCCCTTGTCATCATTCACCCCCATACCAGTTTAATTTGCCAATGAGAGCCCACTCCCGATGGCATATTGTCCCCCATTTGTTGTGTGCCGATGGGGGTGCCCAATCCCCCATCAGCTACAGAAGTCC
The DNA here is from genome assembly GCA_016271365.2 of Neoceratodus forsteri. NCBI lineage: Eukaryota > Metazoa > Chordata > Ceratodontiformes > Ceratodontidae > Neoceratodus > Neoceratodus forsteri. The sequence goes on from CM028130.1 coordinate 1,644,141,103, forward strand.
ACCACAAAAAAACACTTAGGTGGCATGCTGGGAGCCCACCCCAGCATGCCAAATGCCCCCATAAAAGAAAAACCGTCCCGCAATGTTTTTTTTTCTTTCTTACACCTGAAAAGCAGAAAACAGTCCCTCATCGACTCTGGAGGCCCTCCCCAACCTACGCCCAGCTTCTGCTCACCTTGCCTCCCAACACCCCCCACACCCCATACTTACATCTGGAGCATGGCTCAATGATATTCGGTAGACCGGGAATGCGTCTGCACTCTTCAAAGCCGACCGTGAACTGAAGAAATGCAGGTAAGCTGTATAATGACATAAATAGGGTTTTTTCAACTTTGGTGCATATCTTGGGCATTTTTGGGAATTTTGGCAACAAATTTTCAACATGGAGTTATTGGGACCCCTCCTCATGAATTCAGTCACTGTCATGGCGTTATTTGGCCCCAAAAGGTGATTTTGAGGTCACTGCGTGGAATCACCTTTTGGAACTGATTAACAAAATGACAGTGGCACTGTTCATGAGGGGGGCTCTCAAAAAGCCTATGTTGCAAATTTGGTAAAAAAAATCCAAAAAATGGCTGTTTTACGAGAGTGCATTGTGCAGTTTCCATGCATGCTCGTAACTTCATGAATTTGTAATATTTTCACTCCAGATTTTCAAAATTGACATATTTCCACACCTACTTATGAACAGTGCAGCTGTAATTTTACATATCCTGCCCAAAATGTGTTTTCGCACGTTCAGCGCAGAATAGTGTGGTTGCTGTGCAAAGACAGTTTTCAGGATAGTTTGAGAGCATGATGGTGATGCTGTTCACGAGCAGAGGTCCAAAAATGCCTATGTTGAAAATATGGTGATGAAACTCCATAAAATGATTGTTACAACTGTGCGTTGTGCAGTTTCCACGCACCCTTGTAACCTCGCAAAGTTGCAATATTTTCATGCCAGATTTTCAACACTGACATTTTTTCACATCTCCTGATGAACAGTACAGCTGTCATTTTCCACATCCTGCTCAAAATGTGTTTTCGCACCTCTGGTGCACAATGGCATGGTCGCTGTGGGAAATCAACTTTTGGGACAGATTAACAAAATCACAGTGCCACTGTTCATGAGAGGAGGTCCCAAAATGCCTATGTTGAAAATGTGGTTAAAAAAAATCCCCAAAATAATTGAGTTAGGGGTGTGTGTTGCACAGTTTCTATGCCTGCTCATGACTTTACCAATTTTTCATATTTTCACTCCAGATTTTCAACATTGCCATTTTTTTACACCTCCTCATGAACAATACAGTTGTCATTTTTCACATCCTGCCCAAAATGTGTTTTCATACCCGTGTTGCCAAATGGCATAGCCGCTGTGCAAAACCGCCTTTCAGCTAACAAACTGATAGTGCTGCTCTTCATGAGGTAGGGTCACAAAAAGCCCATGTTGAAAATTTGGAGTGAAAATACCAACAAACGCCTACTGCGTTAGGGTTTCCAACTGTAACATCCCACCCTGTAGAGACTGACAGGCATGAGGGGTGTGACTTGGGGTCATTGGCTGTAATGCTTATGCCATTCCACTCCGACCCCCACCCTGCAGTCACTGACAGGCATTGAGGTGTGCCTTGCAGTGTTCAGCCCTAACGTTCCCCCCATTCTCCTTTACTGCACCCATTTCAGCATGTTTCCTTATGGAATGGGTAAGTATAAGGCCCAAAGACCCCAATGCACACCACGACACTTGTCAGTGTCTACAGGGTAGAGTGAGGTAAAATGGCATGAGCGTTATAGCTGATGACCCAAAGGCACACCCCAATGCCTGTCAGTCTCTGCAGGGTGAGGGTGGGGTTGGCGTTATTTCAATGCTTCACTGCCATTCCCATTATGTATCCCTAACTCCTGCACTACCAATGCCAGCGAGACAACATTCGGCATTAACAAATGCATGTTTGTATCACTTTTAATTCAGGTATAGTTACAGTACATATGGAACATTTAGTCTTATAGATATCATTTCTGTAAATAGGAACATTATAAAAGCTGCCAATCAGAAATCATTTCCTGTACTCTTTAGGTAGTACTCTGAAGAGGCGGGACATGTCACCCACTGCCCCATGGAACCTCATCGCATAGCCCATCTATCACGCACTGTTCCAGTTTATCCTCATCCCTAAATAGTTAGTACCAGTTTGAAAATCATATTCCTTAATTCTTTGTAAAGTAAGCTGGCTATCTTGCAATCCCCACCTATCTATTTTCTTGTTTACAGTAATTTCCTAGTGAACAGCTTCTCCAACTCAACAAAACTTTGTTCTAATATTATATAGAAAAGGTTTCTTCCCATGACTCATAGTGTCTGGCATTAAACTATTTTTCTTCTTTAATGGGCTATGTACTGCATGATATTAATTGTACATTTCAGATGTAGCCAGCTATTCCTTCTTATATCGGAAGTCTTCATTTCTTTGCTGTTTTGCTAATTAGAAGATTTTCTACCTGGCAATACTGGATATGATTTGTGGCACAGCATTCTACCTGGTGGCTGACAGTCAGCTCTGTTCCTCCCTGTACATTATCACAGCATTCTACCTGGAGGCTGACAGTCAGCTCTGTTCCTCCCTGTATATTATCAGCACTGTGACCTCACTGACTGACATCATTAGAAAACAAGAAAAGTCAATCTCCTGCAACTTGATTGGGTAACCTCTGAAACACGTTACCAATCAAGAAGTAGGGCTTGTGATATAACAGTGAGTGAGGTCACATGCTGATGATGTAGTGACAGAAACAGCACATCGATCAAATGTATATAAAACTGAAGGGGCCCCCGCATGTTGTTTCTGGTGCTCTGGCAAGTTATTCCCTAATGTTAATATGGAGGCAGGAAACAACAGAAACATGTGATGTCCCCTCTAGAACTAGATATGTCTGCTTCCAGGCAAAGCACTGCTTTTCACATCACGCCCAATATTATTAGGCAGAAAGCAATGCAACGAGCACATAGGAAAATACTTTAGAAATTAACAAGTAATAAGGGACTACTTTTAACAAGCATTTGTCAATGCCTAATGTTCACTGCAAGAATTGCTGTTGTATCGGGTCTTGCTTGCACACATTTTTACTATATATCTACCCAGGATAGACCAGATAAGATGCAATGTATCATTTTCAGTGGTGATCTGCTTTTACACATCTTTAGATTGTATTTACCCAGGATAGGCCAGCTGAGAGGCAATAATTAAATTTCAGTGGCTCCCACATTTTGACCCCAAACTTCCAACACTTTTCTTATGACCTGATATTATGATCAAGACAGGTGGTATTTTTTTAAATCTCATCCGAAAGATGATTTTGCAATGTGACTTTGAAAACAAATTTCAGTTATCCGAAAGGTGCTTTTGCACTTCAACTTTGAAAACAAATTGCGAGGTGATTTCACAGTGTGACTTTGAAAATGAATTATGGAGAGGATTTGAAAAATGACACCTGTCATGTTCAGGAGGTGGATAATACAAGAGAGATGTTGAACACTAGGGGCAGCACCTACAAAGATATAGCTGTGAGTCAATGTTGGAACAATTCAACATTTCTTCATAACTACATTTTTTTTTCACCTTTTGATCCCCAACTTTTCAACATAGTCTTTTTATGACCACTTCTCAGCATGAAGGGTGTCATTTATAAAATAGTGGCCAAAATGTCATTTTGCACCACAAGTGTGAAAACACATTTTGGCCAGAGTTTGAAAAATGACAGCTGTTATGTTCATTAGGTGGTGTGAAAAAATGGCTACGTTGAAAATTTGGGGTCAAAACAGTACAAAATTACTGAAGTTACGAGCACGCATTGAACAATTTCAGTGCATGCTCATAACTCTGTTGATTTTTATTACTTTTACCCCAAATTTTCAACATATCCTTCTTACAACCATACCTCATGAACAGGAGCAGAGACAATTTTCAAATCCTTCCCAAAGGGTGATTTTTCACAAGTGTGAAAACACATTTTGGCCAGAATTTGAAAATGTCAGCTGTTACATTATTGAGGGGGTGTGAAAATGTTCAACATAGCCTTCTTATGACCCCACCTCAAGAACAAGGGCAGTGAAACTTTCCAAATCCTGCCCAAAAGGTGATTTTGCACAGGGACTGCAAAATCACCTTTTGGGACAGATTTGTATAATTTCCCCACCCTTGTTCATAATCTGACATCCCAAAAAGGTCATGTTGGAAATGTAGAAAAAATAGTCAGAAATGACTAAGTTTTGAGGACAAGTTCAAAACCAAATGACATACATTGGACGGCATATCTGATTTCCTCAGTTCCCAGTCCAGCACTGAATAGTGAAGATTGTGTCTGTGGTCCAGAGAGGATTACAGTGTTGGACCCCTGGTAGGTAAGTAAGGTATATGTGTGTGTGTGTGTGTGTGTGTGTGTGCGCTTCGGTGGGTGCTGAGTGGGAGGGTTGGGTGGGGAGAGGATAATGGCAATGGTGTGCTGGCGGTGGCAACAGGCATCAATGGATGGCTTTCTTTTTGACAGGGTGTATGAAAATAATTTAAAAAAGGCTATGAGGGACAGTTTTCTTTATATCAGGTACCAACACTGAGAACTGCCCCCCCCCCCCAGTGTCAGTGCTATGTTTGGCAGCACTGGGGTGTGCTCATCATTGTTGCACAGTGAAAATGGGTAGTGTGGGGGGTACTAGCCAGCACAATGGTGGCAACAGACATTGATGGATGTTTTTATTTTTTACAGGGTGTATAAAAATAAAAAAAAAGCCTACAAGGGTCAGTTTTCTTTATTTCAGGTACTGACACTGAGGATTGTACACCCCAGTGTCAGTGTTATGTGTGTCAGTGCCAGAGCTGGGCTCCTCAATGTTGCACAGTGAAAGTGGGTGAGTGGGTGGGTGGGTGGTACTAGCTGGCACTGGGGATTGGGCAGCCTGGTTTCAGAAAATTAAGAATGGGGAAGCAATGGGAAGTGGAAGGGATACTTGGCAGAGGGTGGGAGGGACTGTTTTAACATTGGGGGGGAGTACCACAGCAGGCTAAGCACGATGGTGATGAGCTCTGCTTGCTGGGCAACTTATGCAGATCAAAGAAAAAATGTTACCCTATGATTCAGGTGGCTCTTGTCATTGAACCACATGAAGTTTCCACCATGCATGACTAGAAGACTGACATAATCAGCCTGATAGATGATTGGTCTGACACTGTCAAGCCCCTTGCAGCAGTGTTGAAATTATATTTTTTGGAGCTTTAGGAGCTGAGGGGGCCTTTAACCCTTGCAGGGCCGCAGACTGATATATCAGTGCAGAATATGTGTTCCACTTCTGTTGTCAGCCTAAGGGTTAAAGGTGCAATCTTTAAATTGAGCCCCCCTTCTCATTGTAAGTCAATGGTAGTGATTTGTGAGCTACCGGGGCTTACTTCAGAGCTGGGGGGGGGGGCTGAACCTTGGCAAGCCCCCCTGTAATTGCAACACTGCCTTGAAGACTGTCCTGCATTGTACTGGTAGTGACACACCTCTCAACATCCATTACAATACCAAAATCTTTGCTTTGCACAAGCACAAGGGTGAACATAAAAAGTACTTACATTTTCTGCCTGCTAATGTTTGGAACTATTAGCTCTTTCAACATTTTACTCCAGGTTAATTTTGGCAATCAGGGGAGTTCCGTTTTACTTCAAGATGGTTTATGCACATTTCATTTGAAATTCACTCATGGTGCAACAGATAATTCAAGCAAAATGCATGCCTATTCCAGCCACTGGGGTTCAGCTATTTTTGAATGTCTTTTCCTGAACCTTCTTGGGCAGCTGCTCAACTGCAGGTTCACAGAAGTACAGAGTAAGAGAACTGCTTTAAATCATTCAAACATACACATTGAACTGACTGGTTGGTGGGTCAAATTATGATCTGCCCTGTAAAAGTACAGTAGTAAATCTATTGCTAACCCTTCCAGTTACTGAACAACCAGTAAATTGTTTATATTACCAAATATCTAGAGATTCATACAGCTCTAAGATTCACAATAAGATTGCCTGAGTCTGTTATATCAGAGACCAAGAAATAAGCTGTGGTACTGTTTTGGCAATATGGGGTACAGTTTCTGCCAATGACCAGATATGACATACTCCAACATTCAGTGGGGCCTGGAAACAAATTGCATTGCACAGAAAGATTCTAACATTAAATGAAAATCTCTAGTGACAGAATCAGAGCAGGTATTGTAATGCAAGATAAAGTCTCTAAGCAATGGAATTCATTGAAAATGAAGACTAGCTAATAGGTAATCAAAAAATACACTGAGAACCGCAGCATTTGGTTGTGAAGTCCTATAAATGGCAACTAAACTGAAAGGAGAAATTGAGGAAACATGACCTTTTAATGCTTGAATGAAGAAAATTCTGCCACATCTAGTTTTTTATATTAAATGTGAGTTGGCAATTAATGATACACCTTCATCTGTGGATGTGAGTTTAATATTTACAGACACACACATGTATGCATTCATGCCAGAAATTAGAATGAGAAGACGAGCCAAGATCTTTATTTCTGTGCAAAGCTTGGTGCCCCTGCTGTTTTCCTTGACTTATTGACCCTCCCATTTTCTTCCTTCGGGTTTCCACAGCTGCATGTTTCCTCCATTCCTCCATCTGGAAGTGCAGAAGAGTGGCTGTCTTCCCAACTGGTGCCAGTGCTGCTCAGTAGCAGTACAGCAGAGGTTACTAATTACGTGGATCTGCTGCCTCCCTGGGAAAGCACAGTGCAGACCCAAACCTGGATCTCCACTGCCACCCTGACAGTGGGGCAGCCAAGAGGAGTCAAGATCTGAAACGAAAACTCCAAAGGAAAGTCTCTATTGCCAAGTCAGCTAAAGGAGTAGCGCCAGCCTTTTGCAGTCATTAAACTCTTGAAATCCATATACATGAAAAGTTACAGTAAACCTGTTTTATGTATAGGCGAATGTTAGAACACTGGGGTCATTAAATAATTTTATTTACGGTGGCATAGGGTATAGTAGACATGGATTACACACATGTAACACTAGAGATTCTTAGCAAGAAAGCATATTTTAAAGTACACTATCAACCCCCTTGCTTTCACTGCTTTTATTTGGAATACCAAAAGTTTCTTAAAAAATAATACTTAGGCTGGTATTTAGCTCTTTGTGGTTGTTTGCTTTTGTAACATTCCTGTTACTATTACTGATGTCAGTTCAGTTGCTTTTATAATAAAAAAATACATTGGAGCCTACAGTACAGCATATAGAGACAGGACCCTTACAGTAGAAAAAATAAACATAGAGATGAGTGACTAATATTCACTAGTCATCAAATACTGCTGGATAGTTATATTTTAACCACAGCAAATAATATTTGTAATATTATGAAATGATACAGTTTGTGCTCTGACACTACTCATTTTATGTTCACTAGAGTAGAAAGTAAATATTTTGTAGTTCTATACAGATTATTAGTTTTCATTTTGATAATGTTCTGGTAGTAACTGACTCACAACAGGGTTCTAGTACAGGCTGATCATTTCTTTGCTCCTCAGCAATCTCTTGTGTTACCTTAGTGTCCTGTACATGTGCATTGTCAGTTCCTGAACCCATAAGCATTTCCCAATCACTGCCAACATTACTGTCTATAGCTGATGCAGAAATATATGGTCTTTCTAAAAGTGGGTTTAAATTAGGTTTTCACCAAATCTGTAAATCAACTGTGTATGTATAATGACCCAATTCTCTTTTTTTACAATTCTAGCAATTAATTTCTGTCCATCTGTGTTCCACTTCAGCTATTTTGAACTAGCACGTGTTATTCTGGAACCAAAGCCTAAAGGGAAAACTACTAATTCTTAACCTGAGAAGTTTTCTGCTTTACCACCCTGCTGTCAAAGGGCTTGAGTCAAAATGATGAATGTAATTATCCTGTGGGGCTTGTAAGCAACCATTGCTGTGTGCATCTGAAATTTTAGACATTGTCTTTGTCGAAGAATGGCTTATACAAGTATAAGCAAGTCTATTAAATATGTACATTGCAGATGGAATCTGCTCTTTCCTGCATTTGCCTACATGTCTTGATCTCACTGTGTATGGACATATCTCTCGTGCTACACACCTCTGTTAAGTTCATGCCAATGACAATAATTATATACTAGAGCATTTGCGGTCCATGCCTTTGTCCAGTGTCCATAGGAAACAAGTCCAAAGAGTAGGACTACTTGGATGGAAAGTCATGGACATTGTAATTTGTCCCTATACAGAGTCAGAGGAAAATATTCCTAAACTTCATGTCACTCCGCTAATGGAAACATATGTAACATTTTGACCAACAGATAGATCCCATTCTTTTAAACTTTTCAGGCACTACCACTGAGGAGAGTACTGCGAAAAATGTACTGTGCAACCAGCTAAAGCTCTACTGCCATGGCAGAGGATAAGTCTTGCAAAGGTTCAATATGAAACATCAAGGAGAGTGAGTAGAGAAGCGTATCTATATACCACCATACTGAACCTACTTGAGGTCTTTACCAGGCAGGAGTAGCCACATCCTTGGCTGAGGACAGAGCACCAGAGCAGTCATAGGATGACACAGCCTCAGAGCATGAAAAAGTAATCCTGCAGCACGTACAGGGCATGAGGGGAATGACAGAGTTGAGTGTTATGGATTGTAAAAAACCTACTGGCTAGAAGGGCAATTACAGAAGTTTCAGTGCCATACCAATACTACCCACAAACCTATTCTTGCCCATACCAACCACACCAGTGTTGGGATCATGGGGACCCAAGGGGGTTTAGCACCGTGGATCTAATGTAATGCCAATAGCACACACAACATTACTACTTATAATTGTAAGGGCTCAGTTTACATACAATAACCAAATGGGTCATAACAGCCCAAAAGGCTCATAAGTGTAATTCCAACAGTTAACCACACATACAGGGACTGCAGTCTATGACCAGTCTTTTGGCTACACCTTGCCTATGCATGCAGGGGATGGGTCTGAGAGGTTTAAAGTACCACCGACAGATTCCACTATATCCCTAGTGCACCAAACAGTCAGTGATAGTGTGTCCAACATGCACTGTTATCACACATACTGTAGGGATGCCAGACAGAAAACTACCCATATAGGCAGAATCCAAAGATAGGCAGGAACACATCAAGGATACACCACTGACATCTCCGGGAACAGAAATATCTCTAAGGAGGGTGACGTGGAACACCAACACACACACCAAACATTACTTGCTGGCAGCATGTTATAAGCCATCAATGGTTTGGCTACTACCGTACATCAAATAGTAAGTCTTCCAAAGTTTCTAATTCTGCAACTGAGTCTTACCATCAATCCACTGGTCAACCACATTCACTAACATATTACCACAGTCAGTGTAGCTGTTATCAAGGCATTTTCATATCCTGAAACATTTTTGTGTGTGATGATCTGGAGGAGTTGAAACTGTTGTTAAGACAGCCAGTTTCAAACTCTGATAATGGTTTGACTCCTCATTAGATAAGAGATAATAAACATCCAACAGTTTTCCTGTCAGGGAGCAAAACTAGCCACCTCTACATTTTCATCAACTGTAGGTAACTTATATGTGATTTCTCAAAACCTTTAAGGAAGAATTTATGCAGTCTTCCTCTCTCAATGGAGGTCAGGGATTAAGCTTTAATTTTGTAAATCCCCCCACCCCCAAGCTGTGCTGCTTGCCCTACTACTCATACATTGCTGCTTGAGTCTTGGAATGTTCAGTTTATGCTGATGTAGCCTCTAATGGTGTTTCAACTTGCACAGACTCTGCTCCTGCTGTCTTGTAATCTTTAACTCTCTCCTGTTACATGCACTGTGTTTCACTTTCCTGATGTTGTCCTTTGTCATACTGACTTTGCCTTTTGCTCTTCTCCACATTTATTTTCACCTGTTCACTTATTTCACCCTCTTTATCTATTTAGTTTTTGTTGACCGGGTAAGTGCACTAGACAAATCCTGCCTATTTTCAGGCACGACCTGGGGAAGGGGGATACAGATGAATACCAACTGACCTTGAACCAGATTAAGCTGTTGGTGGTATTTTTAGTGAATGAGGGAAATTTGGCCAGGACACCGGGGAAATTCCCCTACTCTTTTCGATAAGTGCCATGGGATCTTTAACATCCACCTGAACTACCACCAATCCAGGCAGATGGGACCTCGGTTTAATGTCTCATCCGAAAGACGGCACCTCAGAAGTGCAGCACCCCTCTCATGCTACACTACAGTGTCAGTACTGGGATATTAACCCAAGTGCCAGATGTGGGAACTGAACCCACAGCCCTCTGATCTCCCGGCCTCAGAGGTGAGTGTGCTACCTACTGAGCCACTGACACTCTTGATCCCATGGGCTCTCCATTCTGTTGTAATAATAATAGTTTCAGACTACAGCTCAGTTAGTGGTTTCCAAAGCACATCAACCTTCCTTTCTTGTTCCATTCTTTTTGTAAAGTTATCCCACCAACATGCCACCATTAATACAACCTGGTGGGCTCCATTTACATTGACTTAACTAAAGCTTTTGATTTGGTTAACCATTCTCTGTTACTATCCAAACTCCACTCTCTAAGCCTCTCAGCAGACACTGTGTCCTGGTTCAACAGCTATCTTTCAGGTCAATCACAATGCGTTGATGCACTATCTGACACCAAAAGTGTCTCGATTGGGGTGCCACAAGGCTCTATACTGGGTCCCCTCCTTTTTGGTCTTTTTATTAACAATCTCCCCAAAGCTTGCCCCACCTCAAGTGTGCTGCTATATGCAGATGATGCTGTCATCTATTCCAGTGGCTCATACCAGGAGACTCTCTCCCATAACTTGCAACATACAGTAGCTTTGGGTCACTCTAGAACTGGTTTAAATTAAATAAATTCATTTTGAACTACAAAAAGACAAAAAACATACTATTTTCAGGTCCACAGATGAGGAAAAAGATCTGTCCCCTCACCATTTTAAATGAAAAAGAGTCCACCTTGGAACAGGTTGACTCGTTCTAATACTTAGAAGTCACCATTGATGACGCTCTCTCCTTTGCACCTCATGTTGACATTATTGTCAGTTCCATCAATCAAAAACTAGGATCCCTGTTCAGACAAAGGTACAGCCTCACTTCTGAAACTAAACTCATTGATGTAGCCAGTACTGTCCACCATATTCCTGACTATGATCTTACAGTATATGGTGCAGCCACTGACACTGTACTCAATAGGATCAGGCTGGTTCGGAATAAGGACTGTTGCTTCATTCTTGGTGCCAATATACTCACCCATACCTGCTCCCTTTATTCCCAAACTAATTGGCACCCCCTTCAGGACAGAATTAAATTCCAGACTTGCCTGCTTGGGGAAAAAAGCTCTACTGGGCCTCACACTTCCTGCAGTGCAAAACCTTCTACATCCTGCCCCAAACCACTATTCCACCAGGAATATGATCAAGAATGCTCTTGCTGTATCTTTCTGCAGAAACAGTCAGGCTATATGCTCCTTCACTGTCAGAGCTACTCAGTCGCTGAATGAACTGCCCGAATTCCTGATGGGCCTCCCCAAAATTGCCCAGTTCAAGAGGGAATTAAGAAAGGCTCTCATTCCCGGTGCCAACTGCGGTTACTACTGATCTCCTGCAACTGTAAGCCTTTAAAACTTTACTTGCTCTACCCACCCTGCTCCTGACAACACTCTTGAGCTGCTCTTGCTTTGCTCTTTGTATTACTTTCTAAGTAGGATTTGTATTTTTGACAATGCTGCCATGTATGGTGCCTTGTTCATTACTTCTACCGACATGTATTCTCCTATATAATTTGTTAAACTACTGTAATCTATCAGTGATGAGAAACCTTTGTAAATGAGTACCTGTGCTCAAAGGTGTTTTTCCGAATGTACTAATAAAGAAAATAAAATGTAATGGTACCACAACGTCTGACACTAAAAAAGCACTTTCTTCTCTTAAACACTTGATTTCAAAGCCTTGTCACAATGACCACTCTGTCTCTGGTGTAATAACTTGGGAACACATGCAACAAAAGCTCATTTTTGTCTATCACTCTCTGGGCTGTCCTACTGTGACTCCATCTTCATGATGCGTATCATCAAAAGCCTAATATACTTACTCTTTACCACACAAAGGGATTTCCTGCCACTTTCTTCTTCTGGATGTAATCAATACTTTGGTAGTATATTCTGCAATGGTGTTTTACTGCAGGTCAAAATTGGAATGTCCTTGGGACGCTGGTGATCTGGGTTCAGAAGTTGTCTATGTTTCTATGTATCTGACTTGTCAGGGGCCAGCTGGGAGGAGGAAGATCAAGTGACCCAGAAGACACTCTCCTTCTCCAAAGAGGGAGGTCCACGAGCGCCAGTACTTTACTGCCACCTGGGTGACCACAAGTGGAAGTGAAAGTGAAAGTGCCATGGGTGAGCAGGGAGTCTTCTGATTGGGATGTTTGCATGCTAGCATGCAGACATCCATCCAGTCCTAGCCCATCAAGTGCCCAGGGTAGGGGAACAAAACACGGGAAGAAAATCCCCTGATCGCAGCAGCGTGATGTCGGCTGTCTTTTGAAGGCCCCACACTGCTCACTGGGCTGCCAACTGCAACTGAGCTAAACACCTTCTGGGCTTGGGGAATCCCAGAGTCTCTGCCAAGGGAGGTAAACCATGGGGAACTGTAAGGTTGGAGGTAAGTCCCAGGGACAGTGGGGGGGAACAGAGTGGGGGAGAGAGGCTGGCTGATGGCAGCAGATCAAGCACAAGAAAGCATACTAAATTACAAGTGGAATGTCCCAACACTTTTTTTTAATCAAAAATGTTTGACTTTAGTTTGGAGAGATGTAATCCAAGTTGATCAAATAAGGTTAAAGATTGCTTAATTCCTGAGACAAAGTAGTGCAAATCAGTGTCCTGAAAATGCTAGCTAGAAAAAACTTTTAAATGACCCAGCTACTGGCCTGCCAGAGCATAACATCTTTCTCCCCTTAAAGGATGGTATTGAATACCACTGCAGTAGTCCAATAAGTGACATTTTAACAAGCACAAGCAAGCAATTTCCTGAGAATTATCTTAAGACCTCCTTGCTTCACCACAAGAGGTGATTGGATTTAACCTTGATTGCTAATGTATTGTAGGACGTCAACACAGTCCCAGCTAGTATGGCTTCCCTTTTTGTCACCTGGGCTGTTTTTAGTCAAAGGTCCTCAATCCTGATCAATAGTTTGGCCTGCATATGAGTAATTAATGCATAGCAGGACTATATACACATACCAAACAGTACAGGATGGCATCTATGGTTCCTGGCCATCTCTCTCAATGAATGAAGCTTCTCACAGGCACAAGGAGGGGAGCAGGGGGTGAAGCTGGGCCAGACTGGCCACCAAGTAGGACCCTTGCTCCACAAGAGTAGATGATTATTTACTATGGCAGTCCACCTGGACTGCTGAATTCTCTTTGCAACAATTCCAATTTTTTTTTAACAAAACAAATGCTGCTGCCTTGCTATACAGTCCTCCATGGTGTATTGGAGGTCTGGGAGAAACATCTGGTAGGGGTGGAGGGGTTTACAGCCCCCACGACTCCTGGGAGGCTGACCAGGGAGGTGTGCAGTAATTACATCAAGACCCCCCTTACATAGTCTCTGTTCTTTTCTGCAGTTCTATACTGAACATCTCTTATGTTGTAAGTCACATGGATTGTGGCCCCACCACCTGCCCACCCCACGTTCTGACATCCATGTAACTCAGTGGACAGAGAGGGGTCAGGAAAGGGGTATGTCTGCACACAGGCAGCTTGTTCATGCAAAAGACCAGACAAAAGTGCACTCACGAGGAATGACATTACAGACTCTAATTAATGCACATGTTCTCATTTACTAGGCAGTAAAAAAATTTTTTTTAATGAACTGCAATGCCTCATGAAAAATGGAGCCAAGAGAGAGAGAGAGAAAGAGAGATCCTGCCTAATGCCCTGCACTTTTTTCAAGTGCTCTAACTCTTCACTGGGGGCAAGGTTAGGTCAGGCACATGTCTCTTTTAAACTCTCTGGTGCCCCACACTGCAGTTGTTTATGCCTACTGCAGAGTGATTATTGTTTCAATAAATATCTTCAGATCTCTGACCCACAAATACTTCCCCGTAGCCTGCAACTGCCATAGGTGCTAGTACCTCTGCTAGGTTTTCGGCACTACCGACATGAGTAGCACCCTTCTCCCTCTACACCCTCGTCTTCTACCCTCCCTGGTCCCCTCAAGCCCCTGCCTTCTCCAGCATATCTTCCACCCTTTTGGCCAGGTTATCCATGTGCTGGACTCCATTTGTACTCCCTTTCCTACCCAGCTCTCACCCTCGTTGCTCTTCCTGTCCTCTTTGAATCTCTCCAGCACTTACCCTTTTGTTCTGGGACCGTGTCTCACTTCTTCATGATCTCTCTCTCTGCATGGAATTGTATCTGTGTATTTCCATGTCCTGCACTGTCTGTGCAAATTACCTTGCTGTATATTTGCACTGTATTTATTTATTGTATGTTGACGATCTCAGAACATGTATTACTTATGATTCATGTACCTATGTTTGTCCAAATGACTACTGTTTGCTGTACATGTTGTATGCTGTCCTTTTACGTATCTGAACCTCCTTGTGAATGAGCCTGCTCAGTGGAGTACTTCCTGCAATAAACTTGAATTGAATTAATCCATATGTGCAGAAGGAACACTATGTGTCAATAACCAGCCCTCGGCATGTGTGAAGGACTTTGTGACTTGGAATCTACAAAGTTATTGCACCCCAAATATGACTTCATTGACTTTATATGTCATATTTATTTAACAATTAGTAACCGATACTGATGTATTTTTTTGTTCAGCAAATAAAATAACTGTAAACTAAATGTGTCAAATGTCATACAGCCTGAATAATCACAAATCTTTGCTGCACTCCTATACATACAGTACAAGTTCACGTCTTTCTCTCCTTCATCAGTGACCTAGCTTTGTTTTCTGAGTAACCTGGGATCTACAGTATGGAATAGAATCTAGCAAGGCAAACAGAGACATTGCATGCATCAAGAGAAAATTCAGAAATAGATTAAGAGACATTAACATTGTTCTTGTATCGATCTTTGGTCAGGGCCCACCTTGAGTACAGTGTTCACTTCTGGTGCCCATGTCTGAGAAAATATATTGACATGGATGAAAAAGTCGAGAGGAGAGTGACAAAGGTGGCTAATGGTTAAAGAAAATGGGCTATGAGGACCGATTGGCAAAAACTAGGGCTTGTCTCATTGAAAAAGAGAAGAGTCAGGAGAAACATGAGCACCAAATTCAAATACCTGAATGAGATACCACCCTCAAATCAAGCACAGCTCTTCACAATGTCCAATAATAAGAGAAAAGGGGCACTGAAAAGGGGAAGCCTCAAGGAAAATATCAGGAAGAACTTTTTCACAGACTAGATAGTCTTGAAATGAACTTACAGCAGACAAGAATTTGTCTGTAATCACTCCTCTGGACACCTAAACTGCTTAGGTAATTTAGCTAGAAGGGCCTCTTAGAGGGGAGGGATGGGTAGGCAAGTAAGGAGCTGGGTGTGGAAGGCTTCTGACTGGAGAAGTGGAGCAAAGGGTTTGAGGATGCTACACAGCCTGGGTTCGGTCTCTTTGTTTCCTCCTTTCCAGACATTACCTGGGTCAGACCATGAGGAGGTTGGGTCTGAAATCCATAGAATTCCAATACCCATTCCTTCTGCATTTGGGTGGCCACCAGTGCAAGGGCTGAGGGGTTGACTGACAGCCAGATATAGGCTCTCAGATGATGGAGGTCGCAGACATTTGAAGGCACCATGTGACCACATTTGTTGTAACTTCCTTACACAGTACAGGGGTGGATAAGAACCTCTTCCTGGACCCATAACAGAAGCAGGTGCACTGAATGGGACATCGTGGATAAGGGTAGGGGAATTACACCTGTGGGTCACTGCTGAAGCCCGACAATGGGGTCCCTCCAAGATGCTAGTGGTTCATCTGGGTGGCAACGATCTTTGAGTGGTGAAATCACTTGATTTGCTATGCCAAATGAAGGATGACCTGTGATCCATCTGGGAAGCCTGGCTGGGGGTGGTGCTGGTTTGGTCCCACATCATTCACTGGTGCCACTGCCATGATGCAAAGAACCTTGCAGCAACTGAGAAGATGAACAGGATGATTAACATGGCAATGTGGGGCTTCATGGACTCTAAAAAACAAAAGTTCACAAGCACTCTGAACAGAAAAGGGTCCAAACTCCTGTATAAACATAAAGGTATTCATGGACTCTGTCTGTGGGACTGTGTTATGGCACAATGGAATTGTCATGGTGATTCTTCAGGTGTACACAAGGACTGGCATGCACTTGTCATTCACTGGTTGTGGGAGGTTAATTTATTTTTATTTATTTATTAATGGCATCAGAATTACAAACCTTTGAGTCAGAGACTCTTTTACAATGGCCCCTCGTCAGAGTAGGACACAAGTGAATGAGATACAGCTGAGGAACAGACATACAACGAGAATTAAAAATTTCCTATACAAGATAGTAGCTAAGATAGTCATGACAATTTTCTGCACAGGATAATAGCTATGGTACAACATAACAATACAAACAAGGAATAGTTTGACTATATGCAGGCCATGGTAGGGAGGCAAACATTGTAGGGCAATGTAGGCAGGACAAGTGTCCCTTTCCAATGGGTGGACAACAGCCACACCAATAAGTGAGTGACCTGCAGAAGAGAGGGGTGGACAGTGGCTATGGGCAATTACAGCTGCGGGAGGTGAAGAGATGGCACCGGAGTGTTGACTTGAAAAGCCCAATCCTGCTTTCAGAGGAGACAGAAGCAGGAAGGGAGTTAAACAAGTTGGGGCTCTGTAGAGGAAGGATCTCTGAGCTAGGGAGGTCCTGACTCTAGGTATGTGGAGAGAGGGTTTGGAGGAACTGCAGGTGGAGAGAGTGAGGGGAGTAGGATGGATAAGCATGGACAGGCCAAGGGGGGCCAGACCAGATATAATTTTCTTAGTGAAGAGGCAGATTTGGTGCAGTAGCCTCGCCTTGAAGTTGAGCAGGTTTGACAAAGAATAGAGGGTGCAGGCGTGGGTAAGCCTGGAGCTACCTGTGAGAAGGTGGCAGGCTTTGTTAAGGGACATTTTCATTCTACAGAGGGCAGTGTTGTCCACTACCCCATAGATCAAGAGCCCATAGTCGATGAGGGATGGAACAGAGGATGTAATGGCAAGCCTAAGGGCTTTCGGGGGCGGGGACAATCCCTGTGGCAGTAGAGTAGGCTCATTCAAGAATTGACAATGGAGCAGAGGGTATGGATATGGCCGTGGAAGGAAAGAGCTGGGTCAAAAGTTATATCAAGGTACTTGAAGGTATTTGCCTGTTCAAGAGAGAGGAGACTATTGGTCAGGACAAGCAGAGGGGTATCTTTGTATCTGCTCTGGTTGTGGGAGAAGAGCATGATTTTTGTCTTTTTGTGATTGAGCACAAGCCTGTGGTCAATAAACCAGGTTTCTGCCTGGCTAAAGGAGGTCTGGAAGGCATTTTGAAGGGAGTTAGGGTCAGGGTGGGCAGAGAGCAGGACCGCATCATCGGCACAAAGGAGGACTCTCTCTGGGCAGACTTTGGGAAGGGTGTTAAGGTATAGACTAAAGAGTATTGGCCCCAGGATAGAGCCCTGGAGGACCCCAGAGAGGACTGGGTGACAACCAAACAGGGTGCCATTAATTTTAATGCACTGAGAGTGGGATGAGAGGTAGTTGGCATACCAGGCATTGACACCCTGGGAGAAGTCTAGTTGGGAGAGGGCGGACAGGAGGAGGGGATGGTTGACAGTATCAAATGCTTTTGACAGATATAAGTATACTGCACCGGCCAGGTCCCAGTTGTTGAGAGCAGAGTGCATGAAGCTGGAGAACTCAAGCAGGGCAGTGGTGGTGCTGTGGCTTTGGTGGAACCCATGCTGCTCCCTGCAGAGGAGGTTGTAAGTGCTGAGGTAGTCAGAGAGCTGGTCTGAGACTATTTTTCTAAGACTTTTGGGGGGTGGAGATAGGTCTATAGTTCCCAGGGGAGGTACAGTCACCACTCTTGTGAATGGGGGTAATGACTGTGGCTTTCCAGATGGAGGGAAACTGGCCGAGGCAGAGGGAGCAGTTAAGAAGGTTAGTAAGAGGGAAGAGTACTACGTCCAGAACCAGTCGAAGCTGTTTGAGGTCCAACGAATTGTTATTGTGTCTGGAGCCATTTAAGGCTTTGAGGAGGTAGGGCTTGGCTTCTTGCATTGAGAGGGTGTGGAAGTAGAAGGGTGGGTGAGGAATGGGGTTGGGGGGATAGGAACAGGGTCAAAAAAGTTAGAAGGGAATACCGAGCTGAGATCAGAAAAGGTGGAATTGAGAGTGTCAGCAAAGCATTGCGTATCAGTGGAAATGGAGCCATTGATGATGAGCTGGGTTGGAGGTGGGGATAAGGGTTTTCCATTGAGCTCCTTGATGTTGTCCCAGAATTTGCAGACAGAGCCCAGGAGGTGGCAAGGGTAGACCTGTAGTAGTAGTCAGCTTTAGCTTTACAGATAGCCCAGGTGCATCTATTTCAAGCAGCCCGGTAGGCCTGCCTATCAGAGGGCTTGCCCGAGTCAAGGGCTCTATGCTAGAGGTTGTCCCTGTGGCGCATTTGGTCGAGTAAGGTTTGGGTGACCCAGGGGGTGTCAGGATCTTTGCTAACATGTTTGGAAAGGGGAGAAAATATGTCACAGGCCAAATTAAAGGAGCAGATAAAATAACTGAGGGTAGTGTCAATGTCAGGAGCTAGGTTAATTGGTGTCCAGTCCCAGTGAGCATGGTGGTCTTTTAGCTGACCCAGCTTGCTGGGTGTGAGGCATCGCTGGAAGATAATTCTTGGGGGTGGCTTCAGTGTCTTGCGGGACCAGGAGAAGATTAATGGGGAGTGGTCAATTAGTGCATTGAGTAGCACTGTGGTATCAGTAATTTTGTGGGGTCAGTTAGATAGGACAATATCCAGTAGGGTGGTGGAGTCATTAGAGGGGTTGGTTTGGGTACGGTGGGTGACCAATTGGGAGAGGTCAAGGGCAGCAATTGCATCTTTGGACTGGGTGGCAGAGCTAGAGAGCCAGTTGATGTTAATGTCACCGAGCATTATTTGCTCAACTTTAGGTGGGAGATGGGAGAGGTGATCGAGTAAGGACTAGAAGGCAAGTTTCTGGTGGTGCGGTTCCTAGTTGATATACAGGATGCATTGGAGAAGTGCTAGCATGATGTGCTTGGGTGGATGATACACACTCATCCTGTGGTGGCACAGTAGTCTTGCGAGGAGTGAATAGTGGGGAAATGAGGGAAGATTGGACTTGGACTCTGCCTGCTTGTTCAGTCTCTACCTCCATTCAGTTCAACTGCCTCCTGGACTTCCATAATGCTGGTTGCCCCTTCCTGTCTACCATGCAAGTTCACCTTCTCATTTAGAAATGGGAACCTCGTGCCTCATCGCTACAGCGCCTTCTGTTCTCTGCACTTGCTGTTCGCCATCTTCTGTGAACATGGAATTTCCGTACATCAACTTCATAGCTCTTGGTACCTGGCTTCACTTTTGGTCTTCCTTGGATCTACCACTTGTGGCCTGAAGCGGCTTTGCTACATCCTACTTGGGTTTGCTGTGGTGCTGACCCCAGTCCTGTTCCTTCCTGCACCTGTGATGTCAGTACAGTTTGGCCTCTGCTGTTTTCTTCTAGGACTCCTTCCTCCAGTCTGCTAACATCCCCTGTGGACTTTCCCTTCTTTCTTGGACAGCTGCCTTCTCCTTGCCACCCTAGTGGCTCGGGGCATCGTCCTATTTACCGTGACTCTTTTTGGGCATTTTACCTTACCTCTGGACAGTATTCCTACCTGGTCAAATACTCCTCCTGTTTATCTATTTCATACTCCTACCCTGGCTATTCTAACAGCTCCCATCCACTATTCAATGGAGCACTTGTTCATTTCACCTGAGGAAAACTACTTCTTGCAAACATTTGGACAAAATTCCTCATAGGCTCTTGCATCACCATAGTTATCTATACTTCCTAATCATCTCCCCAGGATTAGTTCTGCAATCCCATTCCTCAGGACCTTAGAAAGATCTCATCCCTCATCCGACTATACTGGATATTCCCTATGCATCCTGTTAATTCAAACACTATGGCTTCCCTATCTACTATGTCTCATAGGATATCTTTTTACACAGAAAAATGACCTAATTCCTTCTGTCATGCAATGACTCTGTAATCATCATTGCTATTATGGATAATGGGAACTGCAAGATACCTCATAGCAGTACTGACATCATCAGTTTTTCCTTTCCATCACTTCTCCTAAGAGCACTGACTCTGTTGATCATGTTACTCGACTCCTACTTCCTCAATAGCCATTGGATGTCCTAAGACCTTCACATTGACTTTCCCAAAACTCCCATCATTGACTCTCCAGTGCCTAGCTGCCTTACTAAAGGCATTCTATCCAAACCATTGTTTTCTAGCTCCTGGATGTCACCATACTTCATATAATCATCTACATTCCTTTATCATTTTACCATCAATCAGATTATCTGTCCATCCAGCGATCCTTCTAGCTCATCCTGCATGATTTACCTCCCATACTCCCTCCAGTGAAGACTTTCACCGAGAGCAGGCTTCCATTGATTCCTCAGTCTGCATGTCTGTAACTGACCTGGCTGTCTCACTATCCCAGTCTTGCCTCCCACCAAGCCTATATACAACTTCAGTGCTAGGCACCCCTGGCATTCTACACAGCTCTCAACTTTCCATTGCCATATCAGTCTAGACTCCTTCAAAGATCTGTTTCCAGGCTTTCTACAACATGCAGACAGTGGATTAACCTGCAAGGCAAAGCAGTCATGGCCACCTCAGCTCACATCACTGGCAATTACACCACAGCAATACCCATATCTCCTTTTCCCCCAGCATACCAGACAGAGCCTAGGCAAGTATCATTATGGCATCAATACCCAAATCAACTCTTGAATTCATCGTACTGAACTTCCAATTATTTTCATATACATTCAGTTACCATCTCTATCGCATATACCAGCCTTCCTTCATTGGTCTGAAAACTTCCATGTTACCCCTTCTTAACCTGGCTGCAGCTAATCTATAGATATATATTCTTAATTAAAATAATTAGAAGTGCACTCACACTTTGTAAACCTGAAAAGATGAAGGATGTCGAATCAAATTCTATAGAATAGTTTATCGGGTGGAAGCTGCATATTTACCTGGTGTCTAGTGGCACCCCCTCACCCACTGATCACCCTCTCCATAATAATATATTTCCCTGGTATCTAGTGGAACCCTCACCCTCTGATTACAGTCCCCATACAAATGCCATAGTTCCCGGGTATCTAGTGGCCCCCCTCCTCTGATTGCTATCCCACTACTGAAGTCTCCTGTAATAAAGAAAACTGTCCCTTGATTATTTTTTTTTTTGAACTTGTAAAACCAAAAAAAGGTCCCTTGCCGATTTGACCCCCCAGCCCCAATCTCCCACTCAGGACCCACCACCCCACACTCCTCACATACCCCACACACCCTAACTCACCTGAACAGGTCCCAGGATGAAGATCCACTCTCTGATTATAGACATGTCTTGCTACTGGAAACATTGCTGCTATATGACAAAATAAGGTAAGTGCAGTTCAATGTATTTCAATGGGGTTTTCAACTTTGGTGCATAACTTTGGCATTTTTTTTATTTTTACACCAAATTTTCAACATAGCCTTTTTGAGACCTTACCTCACGAATAATGTCAGTGGAATTATGCAAATCCAGCACAAAAGGTGATTTCATGTTTACTTGGTGAAATCATCTTTTGGATGGGATTTGAACATTTTCACCAGCCTTGTACATGAGTTGAGGTGATAAGAAGGCTATGTTGAAAATTTGGGGAAAAATATGTAAAAATGCCAAACTTACATGCATACATCGAATTGCTATGCTGACTCGTAATATTGGAAATTTTAAACATTTTTAAGCAAATTTTTCAGCATAACCATCTTTTTAGATCACCTCATGAATGTGACAGCTGTCATTTATCAAACACTGGCCAAATTGTGTTTTCCCACCTGTGGCATGCAATGGCATTGTAGTGGTGTGGAATCACATTTTGGGGGTGACTTAAACATTTTCATTGCTGGGTTCATTAGGTAGGGTAATAAGAAGGCTATGCTGACAATTTCATTCCTGTTTTACTACAAATGCAAGTGCAGGGCCTGGAGGTCCCTGTGCTTCCACAGCAACATAGATATATGCATATAAGGAGGGATGGGAGTGTAAGGCTCTCTAGGCTCTGCGGTCCCTCAGACAAATAAGGATGCAATTATACCATCTCAAAAAGTAAGGAAATTCATTGCAAAAAAAATTTAATGCACTAGTTAGGGATGAAGCGACAAAAGTAGGGAAATGAGGCATTAGGGTTTCAACCATAACACCCCATCCCCACCCTGGCAGCATCAAACCAGGCATGGGTGTGCCTTGGGGTTCTCAAGCCTAATGCTCACATCATTTCATCAGTAAACTTCGGGGCAAAGAACCCAAGGAGAGAATATTGGCTGGGGGGTTTAAGCTGGGGATCACTGAGGAGGAGAAGGACCCAGGGGTAATGGTAACAGGGATCATGAACAACACTGCTCAGTACAGGAGAGTGGCTGCAAAAGTGAACAAAATGCTGGAATGAATATCAAGTTTTTTTTTGTCCAGGAGAAGAGAGGTGATCTTGCCCCTCTACAGGTCATTGGTAAGGCCGCACTTGAAGTATTGTGTGCAGTTTTGAAGGCCATACCTGAAGCATGATATCAGGCTACTGGAGGGGGATGCAGAGAAGGGCAATGAAGATGATATGTGGAATGGAGGGAAGAGACTATGAGAGAAGCCTGGGAGACCTGAATATGTACACTCTGGAGGATAGAAGGGATGG
Organism: Neoceratodus forsteri; assembly: GCA_016271365.2. Lineage (NCBI taxonomy): Eukaryota > Metazoa > Chordata > Ceratodontiformes > Ceratodontidae > Neoceratodus > Neoceratodus forsteri. The sequence goes on from CM028130.1 coordinate 1,644,164,137, forward strand.
GGGGGGGACATGATAGAGACATTCAAGTATCTCAGGGGAATCAATAAGGATTGGGCAGACAGGGTCTTTACGCTAAGGAGGGGGACACCAGGGGCATGGGCTGAGAATGGGGAGAGATTTGGAGGGAAATGAGGAGACACTATTTCATGGAGAGGGTGGTTGCAAATGGAACGCAATACCAGAATGGTGGTATCATGTAAATCTGTGAACAGCTTTAAAAGTGCATGGGACAGGAACAGGGGAGAATGAGGGTGGGGAGGCAGGGATGACAAAGGGAAGGGGGTACTGCAAACTTGGGGTGCTAGCTGCACACTTGAGCAGACTTAAATAGACCAGGTGGTCTGTTTCTGCTGGCACATTTCTATGTTTGTATGTTCATATGTAGTAAATAAGCTGAGATGTGGTACAGTGCACGAGAAGGGTTGAGCGTTAGGCTTAAGAACACCAATGCACACCCCACACCTGGTTTGATGCATCCAGGGTGGGGATGGGGTGCTAGGGTTGGAAACCCTAATGTCTTATTTTCCTACTTTTGTAGCTTCAACCCTAACTAGCGCATTAACAAAATTATTTGCAGTGAATATTATATATATGTCGAGTAAACCATGGGTAAAGGTGGTATACAAGGATGTATATCCCTCGAGGGGGCTAATTAGGGCTCTAAGGCCTCGAACCTGAAGGGTAAATGGCTTTATTGCCCTAATTAGCTTTATTGTCCTAATTAACCCTTGTGGACTATAAAACAGCAGGATGGTTACTGCTAGGGAGATTGCATTTGCGATCATGTTATGGCATCTGAAGGTGTCTGACAGCAAGGATGGAATGGTATGTAGTGAGTGCAGGTAGGAGACTGTGGGATTTCTGGGTGTGGGAGGGTGTTATGTGTCCTTTTTCCAGGTTCTTTTGCAGCTTCTTAATTCTTTTGGGTAGCTTCCTAATGATGTGTTAATTGTGCTATCAGTATTTCCCCATTAATTGTTTGAGTAGTGTAGGTATATATAGGTATATAACTTTACTTAGTGCAGGTATATAGCTGTAATTGTTTGATTAGTGTAGGTCTATAGGTATATAGCTTTAATTAGTGCAGGTATATAGCTGTAATTGTTTGATTAGTGCAATTACATAACTGCAATTGGTTGATTAGTGCAGATATATACTTTTAATTGCTAGATTAGTCATAAGTATACAGGGAAATAAATGATGGCCTTTTCTATGGAGCAATGTTCCCATCCATGCATTTATTATATATAAATATATTTCATATTTCATTGATTAGAAGCTGTGGATTCAATTGTGTTATTTAATTTTGAGCCACAGTTTCTAATCAAGGGTGGCTACTAATTGGGGGCGGCTGCTATTGTAACTGCTCACCACACAGTACCAGGAGCCACCTAGTAATACATTATAGTACACGAGCCAGCCCATCCACCCACCTGAACCACTTGTACCTGTAGATACTGTACCATAGGTAGACATCTCAGTCATCTCAGTCATAGGAGGATTACAGTAGTGGGTCAAGTGGTTTGGCATTGAGTGAGTGTTGGGTAATTGTCCATCTGATCTGGGATATACAGATAGACAATGAGATGGAGGCTAGGGTCACTGGAGGTCAAAAGTCAGTACTTGAATTAAGAAATTAAGTTAAAAAAATACAAAGTTGATACGGTCTCCTTCCTCCATTCATAGTCAGCTCGGGCATGGAGTAATGTGGTACACTCAGGTGCAGTAATGTGATGTGAGCTGTGCTACTACGCTAACCTGACCGTGATGGAGGTGGGGGTGCTAAGTTAAATGGCTGACTACGATGCAGGTGAACACTGGGGGAGAACAGCTGTATCTCATAGCTGTCCATGACTAGAAGCTGACTCAAGAAGAAGCCATGATCTATAATTTTGTTTTGAGCTGTGACTTCTATTTCGGGGCAACTTCTAATCAAGGACAGCTTCACATTGATGAAATATTATATATATATATATATATATATATATATATAGAGAGAGAGAGAGAGAGAGAGAGAGAGAGAGAGAGAATACAGGGCATCCAGTAGTACGATTTCTATTTGGTTTGGAATGTTGCCAACAATGCTGACTAGCAATGAATGGCTGAGTAAATCAAAAATATTGAATTATATATATACATATATATATATATCCATGAATTCTGTTAAACTTTGCAAAGGCCATATTTGACTGATCAAATAAAGATATGACAATGATCCTAAAGCTCTTTACAAGCCAGGAGAGAGGAAGGGAAAGAGAGAGACTTATACTGCTTTAGGTGTGCAACAAGATTCAAACATCAGAGACAGATTACAGGGTGATTACTGGCCTCTCTACAGCACCTGCATATTACTTGTCATGCTTCAGCCCACAGGTCCCAACCTTTCCTCTGCCATGGCAACAACAGGAGCTCCGCACAATGTGTAGGTCTCACTTCTTTATAGTGTGTGTGTGTGTGTGTGTTTGTGATGACTTTTCCATAAGGAAAGTTGATGCAGGTAGCAGTGGCAGGTTGGATGGAACAGCTTTATATCAATCTGGGTAGAACTGCTGACAGAACCAAATGCCTATCCATATGAAAGCTGGGAGTAGAAGCACATTTTTAAGGTTATTTTTAAATTATAAGCATATATAAACATTTATGTAAAATAATGCACATCAATTAAAGGCATTATATAGTTGAATATATAGGGTGCATCAAAATGATTATGTTTAAGCAGTTGTGGAAATAAGGAAGAAAATGTGAGACTGTTTTTGTATGCTTGCATACTGCAGTATTCATCCTAAAAACTCTGTTATGGACATCTGCAGTAATGTCGTTTGATAATTAAACATTTACAAAGAAAGAAACATGCTTCTTTTTGTACTGTTAAGAATGAAACCTTTTTAAGCGTGCAAAATTCACAATAACTTTAATCAAATGCTCAAGGTTGTTCAATTTGAAATTGTGTTAGTTTAATAGTTTCTGGTCTGCTGTTGATTTTAATGACACATTCCCATCTAAATATAAAGCACTGCAGAAAAGCCATCAAAATATTTTTAAGGTTGAATGAGTGCAGTTACATTTATGATTTTTTAATAAAATGATCTATTTCTTTTAGCAGTTCTTTACAAAGACTGTGTAGATAGTGTATAGATATACAGGGCACATTCCTTGTGCCTCATTCATTCCTGAAAAACCTTTGTTTCTATTTGTGGCCATGCAGCTAATAAAGCAGTGTGATATGTTTAAAGAGCCCCTGACACCATTGGCCCAGCTTTGGAAAAATGTAATATTTAGACACAATTCAGCTTTTATTACATATTTTTCTGTAATTCTCACACAGATTTCGTTATTACTATGGTCATTAGCATGACAACAGGATTTTGATCCTATCTGCTCTGGTTGCTTGTCTACACCTAAAATCACAGTTCTGTTTATGGCATCACAGTCCGTTGCTGTAGGGATAAATATGATTTCATAAAGAGGATTATGAAGTCAGGTGTAGACAAGCTGCCAGGGTAAATGAAGCCTGGGTGACAGTGATCCTGTTTTCGTGCAACTCACCTCACTGATAAAGTAAAAGAGGGACATGACCGTGGAAAATAAATGAAATATAAACTGAATTGTGTCCAAATCTTACATATTGCTAAGTTTTCTCAAATATGTCAGGAACTCTTTAAAGACCTACTGACACTTGGGAAGGACATTTGCATTTAGACAGTTTTACTTATGGTATGTATAATTCTGTATTTAACCTTTCACATTCTTTTTAAAATAAATAAGGAAACTCAACTGAAATTAGTCTCATGAACTCCTGAACTTTATCTACTGCTGCTGCTTGTCTATACATGATGGTATAATCCTCTGCGTGTGATGCCATAATCATTTTCACAGCAACATCAGGTGATGCCATAGACCCACAGAACACGAAGAGTAATGTCAGTGGACAGGATCTGCTTTCAGGCATGTTTCACAGTATTAAAACAAGTTGTCAACAGCCAGCAAAACCTGCTTTTGAATTGGCTTGCTTTCCATGGAGGTCCTGTTTTTATGCATTTTTACACTGTATTTACCTTGGATAGGCCAGCAGAGATGCAAAACCTTGCTTTGAGCTGGATCTACTTTTACTAGTTACATGCTGTATTTACCCCAGATAGCCTAGCACAGACAAGATGCAATATCATGTTTTTTTAGTATGGTGCTGCTTTCACATATTTTTATAAATATTTTATTAAATCTTGCATTTATTTATTTGAAAGTGTTTCACGAGGTAGGTATGCAGAGAGACACAAACAGTCTAGTTTACATATGTCACCTAGGGGAAGGGGAAGAAGAAGATGAGCAGCAAAAATAAAAATATACATAAAATATGCAAAAAAATACAATATTATACTGCATAAAGTATGTGTAGATTACAACAATCACAGACATAGCTATCAATCAAGTACAGTCACAGTATGACACAATTACATTTTTGAGAAGCCTTTTAGCAGAGGCAATACTGGTGGATGAGCTGTCACCCAAGGTTAGGTTGTTTCAAAACATGAGGGGGGCTTGTAGCTACAGTAGAAGCAAGTTGGCCAGAATTCAACCTGTGCCTTAGTACAAGGAATCTGTTTCCAGAGTGGGAGTGAAGCTGGTTTGCAGACTGAGCAGCCAGGATGAGTAAGGTATGCAAGCAGTTTGGTAGCCTGCTAAGCCAGTATTTAAAACCATAGCGAGTAAGGTGTTGGAATCTTCTGTCAGCTAGGGAAGGCTAGCCCAGGAGGTCATATTGTGCCCAGTGGTGCGTCTGGGTAGGGATACAGAGGATAAAACTACATCAGGCATTAAACAGGGTATCAAATTTAGTTAGCTGGCATTTTGGAGCAACATCAGAAACCACATCCCCAAATTCAGTAATAGGTAGGATTAAGTATTCCACCAGCCATTTGCATATATCTAGTGAAAGGTAGGCACCCACGTGCTAAAGGGCCCCAAGCTTCCTGTGGGATTTAGAAACCAGAGATTGGATATGAGAAGAAAATCAAGTGAATTATGGAGTATGACACCAATATATTTATATTGGGAGACTGTAGCTAAGAAGGTCTCATGTGAGGTAATAACAGTTAGGGCAGGGCAAGTAGCTAGACATTGTTTGGTACCAAAGAGCATGGAGATGGTTTTGGAGTGGCTGAGAGCTAGGTAATTTGCTTTAAATCAGTTTGAGAGTGTGTTGAAGTATGACTGCAGGACAGTTGAAATGTCAGCAGGACAACAAACGTATGAATAAAGGATGGTGTCATCCGTGTGCATGTGAATAATACAGGATTTTATATACTGTTTTAAACTGTCTACAAAGATAGTAAAAAGAAGTGGCCCAGGAACAGACCCTTGTGAGACCCCAAGGGTGATTTGTCTAGATCAGCTGTAGTCAGGCCAGAGGAGACAGGCTGGGTCTGGACATAGAGCTAAGATAAAAACTAGTATGTGGAAGAGATGGAGATGCCAGAAACAGCAAGTTTATTTAGAATAAGAGAATGGTCAACAGTGTCAAGTGCTTTGGCTAAACCAAAGAATATAACACAGTGGTTTGTAGACCCATGTCTCTATTAGACATAATGAAACAAGTGAGTCTGAACAAGGGGGCGGATGTAGAATGAGCTGCAATAATCCCAGATTGGTATTTGGGAAAGAAAGACTTATCAGAGAGGTAGGCAATTGCCAGTTTTCAAATCAATCAATCAATCAATCAATAAATAAATCACTAAGTATCTAACTAAGTAAGTATTTCCTTTTGTTCTGCTAAAAAGTTTCACAAAGCTGTTTGCATGGGCATCTCATGTTTGCTGAATCCAGGGGTCCTCTGCCCAAAAAGTAAGTCCCAGAGTGTGTTTGGGTCTGGGATGGGCTGGGACTGAGCCTTGGCGGTGGCACGCGGAAAAGTATACTAAATAAACACTATTCTCTTGTTTAGATTTATACTGCTTACAGGAGAAACTTTGAGGAAAAGGCTCTATTTCACTTAATTTTACTCACTGAAGCATTTTGAGGTATCCAGAATAACTTTCAAAGACATATTAGACACAATCCTGAGTATGCTGTATGTTGTTAATTGGCATTGTTTACCTCCCCATATATATATTTTTTATTACCACGGACATTTACATGAGAAGAGGATATGTGTGTCTCAGACTTCATCTCTTCTTCTTGCTGTTCTCCCTGCTGAAGTCATAATGATCTGTGAGATTAGGGCTCCAAGTGCAAATGGCAAAGAAATAACTGCGACTGCAATAAGGGCAAAGTCAATTTGGCGACTGTTAAAATGGCGACGTAAATTACAGTTACTGCAGTAACGTTGACAATTGCATTTATGCGGGGGGCTTTGCCCCCCCCTTACTAATATAACCAACTCTGAGGTCATAGCACTTTGTCGATGAGGGAAAAGCTATTGTCAACATTACTGCAGTCGCTGTAATTTACCATTGCCCTCTTTTAACTGTCGCTGAATTGACTTCGCCTTTATTGCAGTCGCTGTTATTTCTTCGCTGTTTTGACGTGCTACCGAGACTAGAATAATTTCCATGGCAACTGATAGTGATCTCATAAACAGAATTCTGATATCAGTAGGGTGAACAACAGGAGAATGAGACGAAGTCGGAGGAATAAAAATCGTAGTTTCATGCAAATGTCATCGGTAAGAAAGAATAGCAAGGAATAGCCAGCCCAACAGTGCAGTGGTAGCGTTGTTTTTCATGGCTCCAGTGCTCTGGATTTGGAAGCAAGCCACAGTTGTCAGGGTCACTTGAGGGAGGAGGACTGCGCATCCCCGAGAATGTGATCCTCCTCTGTGAAGGTAGGGTCACTGACTCCCACCTGGGTGACCACACAGAGTTTGCTTGTTCCTGTAACCATCTGCTCACTGAATTTGGTAATAAATTTATCACCTGCCTAATTTCAATAGTGTAACCCTTATTTGTAGGATTTTTTTTTTTATTTTGGTTTAGCCAGCATCTGGATTTGCCGGTAGTGTGCAATATTTTTTTGCTGTTTTCTCCCTTACTTAGTTGCCTGCTTAACCAATGCATCTAGAAATGTGATCAATTTAGAAGATTCAAAAGGCTTATAATACATAGCATGCAATGGCTAGAACAGATCCAGCAACTTGATGGTCTGAAACATCTTCTTACTAGTGGTCAAATCCAAGGACACATTCATGGGCAAGAAAAAGTCCCCACAAACTGATTTTTTTATCTTGTTTGAATTCCTCCACCCCACCGTCCACCATATCCTTTTGAAAAGCACTGCCTACCTGGCCTGTTGGCATGGAGGGCTGAGGAACTAGGTGCCTCTCTTCCTGCCATGTCAGTGACCCGAGTCAGGAACGGACTCAGGTTGCTTGGGGGCTGGCGGGGAAAGGAAAGATTGAGCACCCCTAGGATGGCTCTTGTTCCTCAGAGAAGGGGATTAGTGTGGCACACTGCTGGCCTGCCACCCAGCAGTGGTTAAATGACAGGCCATGTTCGTCACCATGTAAGGGAAGGGGATCCCGAGTTCAGGACGCCATGGCTGTCTCTTCGGGAGTGGTGTTTGGACATCATATCCACTGCATATTTGCAGTCCCCAGGAGAGAAAAGCAAGGTGGAAAATATGGAGATTGGCCTCAATGAAGCCCTCTCCAAGAGCACCAATGGCCTGCCTGGTACTGGGAGGTGGAAGGGGGTTTGGGATGGCCAGTGAATGTTGAATGGGCTGACACAGCCACACAGCCTGCCAGGGAGTAGAAAAACCTCTATAGAAAAAGAAAAGCATCATCAACTTGTCCAAACACAACAAAACAATGCAATTGTTTTAATTGTATACTGTATATGCAGATAAAAATCACATTAAAGGGACACTGTCAACCCCCTTGGGCATCATAGTTTAAACAACACATTTCATCCCCTTAGGATGGCTACTATCCCTGGTAGGCTGAGATCAGGTTTTACCTTCTCCTTCCTGATCTTTGCTAGGTGCACTTGAATGAATGTTAGTTTTGTAAATTGCTTCTGTTGTGCTACAAGGAGGTCGACGTCTTTCCTCCTGGATTTAGGAAAGTGATATAGTTTGTACTTCTCAAATTGTCCATACGCAACATAGTGTTGATTTTGTATCTGCAACCTTACCTTGCACAGTATGTGCTGTTCTGGTTTCTCACAATGTTGAAATTAATAAAATATTTCATGTTAAAAAACAACACATTGCATGATTGGTCCTATTCTCTAGAAAGTACCGATGTAGTTGGTAGTTTGATTTTGATTCTTTTTTTTTCCTTTTTAAAAGTGAAAAACAGACAGCATGTCATACTGGTGTAACCAAGCAAATACATGTTTGTTTACAGTCCTAGACCTAGTCCCACTGCATCTTGCTGGTTTGGTAACATCCAGCAACACAGTCTTCCACTCAGTGGAAGTAGAGGACACTACTGCATCAGGAGTGGCTGAACTGTTTGGGGGTATTTCTATTGTTCAGGGGCTATGCAACAAGGGCAAGTAAAGGGTTTGAAACAAAACAAGGTTGTGTATAATTACACCATTACTATGCATTTTAGTTTCAATAAGAAAGGAAGCAGATAAAACAACTAGCAACATCAATACATTTTACAGAAGGTAAACAATCATGAAATGTGTTTTTTCAACTACAGTAGATGAGAAAGGGTTGACAGTTTCTCTTTAAAAATGTTTATAAAACTTTTTTCTATTTTGTAATACATAAAAAAAAAATCGATCCATTACATAATATCAGTAATACACTCAAGGGTTTGGTTTGTTATGGGATATTACATATGAACATATGAAAATGCCAGCAGAAACAGGCCATAATTGTCTATAGAAACATAGACTTTGAAGGCAAATAGGACAGCCTGGCCCACCCAGTCTGCCCATTTCCCCACCTATTGGGCAAGCTGCAGATCCTAGTTAATCAACAGCCTACTTCCTCCTACCCCCCACTAGAATTGCCTTATGTCTGTCCTATGCATTCTTGAATTCCCCCACTGTTTTTGACCCCATGACCTCCTCAGGAAGACCGTTCCATGCATCCAGTACCCTCTCTGTGAAAAATACTTCCTCATGTTGCCCTTGAGCCGTCCCCCGTCTACCGTCAGATTGTGCCCCCTTATTCTTGCACATCTCTTTTTCTGAAAGATGCTACCCTCTTGGACTTTGTTGAATCCCTTGAGGTACTTGAAAGTTTCTATCATGTCCCCCCTCTCCCTCCATTCCTCAAGGGTATACATATTAAGCTCCTTTGGTCTCTCTTCATTGGGCTTCTGGTGCAGACCCTGCACCATTTTACTTGCCCTCCTCTGGACTGCCTCCATTCTGTCTTTGTCCTTGCAGAGATGGGGTCTCCAGAACTGCATGCAGTACTCCAGATGGGGTCTCACCAACTGTCTGTACAGAGAGATAACAACTTCCTCTTTTCTACTGGTGATGCCTCTTCCTGTGTTTCCCAGTATCCCCCCCAGCCCTCCTTACTGCCTTCTCACATTGCTTGCCTACCTTTAGGCAATCTGATATGACTACCACCAGGCCCCTTTCCATTTTTGTTGTTGTTAGTACCTCCCCCCCATTGTGTACTCTTCCCCTGGGTTTTTGTTTCTCAGGAGCATTACTTTGCACTTCTTTGCATTGAATGTAAGCTGCCATACTTTTGACCATTCCTCCAACCATCCCAAGTCCCTTCTCATCCTTTCCACCCACTTTTGTATCAGCCCTGTTGCAGATCTTTGTGTCATCTGCAAAGAGGCATATGTTTCCTTCTGGTCCCTGTGCAATGTCACCTATAAAGACATTGTACTGAACCCTGTGGTACACCGTCAGTAATCCCCCTTTCTTTGAAGTGGACTCTGTTTACTATTACCCTCTGTGTCCTTTTGGCCAGCCAATTTTTTACCCAGGCTACTACCCTGGGACCCACTCCTAAGCTGGCTAACTTGTTTATTAATCTTTTGTGTGGGACTGTGTCAAATGCCTTGCTAAAGTCTAGTTAGGCCATGTTCACAGCCCCTCCCAGGTCTACTGCTTTGGTCACCCAGTCAAAGAAATCAATTAGATTTGTCTGACATGACCTTCTCACTTTGAATCCATGCTGCCTTGGGTCCTTTGTCCTGCTGGCCTCTAGGTACTCAACAGTTCTTTCTTTCTGAAGTGATTCCATCATTTTTCCTACCACTGAGGTCAAACTAACAGGTCTGTAGTTTTCTGCCTCTGCCTTTCTCCCACTTTTGTGAAGGGGAATCACATCCACCCTCCTCCAGTCCTCAGGTACCACACCATCCTCCCATGATTTGTTAAAAAGGGTAGTCAATGGTGTCACTAGTTCTCCACTTAGTTCTTTTAGAATTCTGGGGTGAATCCCGTCAAGCCTCATTGCTTTGTCCACCTTCAATTTTAGGAGTTCTTTCAGGACCCTTTCTTCTGTGAATGGGCTGGTATCGACCCCTATCCAGAGTGCTTCTATGGTTTGGTTTCGGTACCTCTCCCTCCTCTTGTTTTGTGAATACTGGGCAGAAGTATTCATTCAGTATCCCTGCTTTTTCACTGTCACCCTCTGCCCACGCCCCTCCCCTTTATTAAGCCTCACTATCCCTCCCTTGGTATTTCTTCACTCCCTAATGTACCTATAAAAGGTTTCATCCCCCTTCTTAACTGAGTTGGCAATCTTTTCCTCAGTTTGGGCCTTTTCTATTCTGACTGCCTTCCCCACTTCCTTCTGCTTTAACTGGTACAGTTCTCTGTTCTGCTCCTTCTGTGTTACCTTATACTTCCTGAATGCGATCTTTTTCTCCCTAACCTTCCCCGCCACCTCTTTTGAGAACCATAGTGTTTTTTTCCTTCATTTTGTTTTGTTTATTTACTTTACACAAAAGCTTGTTGCCTCTGTGATGGCAGTTTTGATTTTTTCCCATTGTTCCTCCACCCTCCTTCTTGCTTGTTTGCTAGTGCTTTTCTGAGGCACTCTCCCATTTTGCCAAAGTCAGCTCTCCTAAAGTCCAGTATCTTCACTTTTGTATGGCTTGACTCTATGGCTGTGTTTATTATGAACCACACTGTATGGTGGTCCTCACAACACACTCATGGCAGGGCAATATCTCACAGCATATGGAGTATTGCTCAACTTTGAACTGAAAGGAACCACCGGAGGTTGCCACAGTTGGGGTTGGAAGATAGGACTGATTGTTTCATGCCCTACCCTCCCGTAGCAACAAATGGACTAATCCTTTGTTTCTTTTTCATGTTTTGCAGTGCTGACCAGAGACAGACTACAGGAGGATTTTGTTTTGCAGCGTTGACTGGAGACAGACTCGAGAAGGATTTTGTTTTGTTTCTGGCAGGATTACCACAGGAGGGAGCAAAGCACCAATCACTGGCATGGCAAAAACAGCAACAGATTTAAATATCGGGGGAGTGCTTTAAATAGGGTCCAGCAGTGCAGCTACCAGAAATGAACGCAGTCATGGTTGGAGGAAAGGACTGATTGTTTGGTGCCCTGCCCTCCACCGCAACAGACTAATCCTTTAGTAGAGAATGTGGAGCCTCAGTCACCATCAGTGTCTACAGAAAATCAGAACTCCAAGTTTGGTTCATTTTGAATCCTTTATTGAGTTCATTCTTTAAAAGAAACATTGAAGAGGTTATCTAGCAAGGCAACACTGGAACACAAAACACCTTCTCTTTGGCCCCCCCATCTCGGGACTTCGTCAGAGGTATGCTTACCCAATAAATTTAAGTACTTTTATATTCAGATAGATGAATTAAACATGAATCAAAGCATTTGATTGGTTACATACAATTCAAGTGAACTAATCAGACCACACTATTTAAGCATGTAATACATATTAATGCCTCAGAGAGGATTTTGTGTTGCAACGCTGCCTGCAGATAGACTTGGGGAGGATTTTGTTTTGTTTCTGGCAGGATTACCACAAGAGGGAGCAAAGGACCAATCACTGACAAGACAAAAAGAGCACCTGATTTAAATATCAGGAGAGTACTTTAAATAGTGTCCAGCAGAGCAGCTACCAGAAATGAACAGCTGGAGGTTGCTGCAGTCAGGACAGGACTGATTGTTTCATGCCCTGCCTTCACCCCACAACAAACAGACTAATCCTTTGTTTCTTTTTCGACAGACTTGGGGAGGATTTTGTTTTACAGTGCTGACCAGAGACAGACTCAGGGAGGATTTTGTTTTGCAGTGCTGACTGGAAACAGACTCAGGGAGGATTTTTGGCCCTCCCTCTCACCTCCACCCACCAAATAGTTTTATAGTCAGTCATCAAAGGCAGGGAGATAACAGTGGGAACTTAGTCTCTGTCTTGAAAGTAAGCAGAGAGTTCTTAAAGAGGAAGTAGGTAGCTTGGTGAGGGCTGGGTGTAAAAAGTGCAGTAAAGAGTTGTTAGCCTGAGACTGGGGGTTAAGTAGGGAAATGAAGGATTGGGGATGGAATTGAAAAGTTAAATTGTTGGCATCTGGGTGTTAGTATCCTCAGGTGGGGAGGAAGAGAGGGAAGAAATAAACCTCAGGCGAGGAAGAAGAGAGGGAAGTAATAAAAAAGGTAGTATATTGGGAGCTGTTAGCCAGAGGTTAGAGGATTTAAACAATGTATTAGGGGTTTAGAAAGTGAGTTGGTGAGGCAAGGGTAGATAGCATATGCAGGTGTTAAAAGGGGAGCTGGGGCTAAAAAAAGGGGGGAGTTGTTAACATCTAGGTTAATTATTGAATTAAAGGAATTGGCAGGGGGAAACAGGTAAGGTCTACATACAGGGTGTAACTATGGTGAGAGCGGTGCAGTGTAGTGGCTGTGGGGTGGCAGTCTTCAGGGAGACCTTCTGCAGACTATGGTGCTGCCCCATCTGCAGGCACCTCGCTGGGCTGAGGGATGAGGTTTCCAGACTCAAGGCCAAGTTGGCTTGGGTTAGGAGGCCCCCCCACTCATGGACCACCAATTCCACCTCCGCTACCTCAGAGGATGCCAGAAAGGAGGAGCAGATAGACAGTGGTATGCACATGGAGGGTTAGGGTGGAGGACAATAGGCACATCACAAATCCTATATGACTACAGAACTCCTACAACACACTGGCAGGGTGGGACAGTCCCACAGAGGCACCCAAAGTAGTGGCTGGGATGGCTGTGGAGGTCCTCCAGGTTGGAGACCTTAAGGGGAGTAGCAGAGAACCTCACAGGAGGAGAAAGCAACTCCTGGTGGAGGACTCCATAGTCTGGGGAGGGGAGTGGAGTTGGGAACAGGTAACAGGGTGGAGAGGGAAGTTAAGTGCCTGCTGGGAGGCTCAGCTTGGAGAGATTGAGAGCAGATACAGAGGATCGCTAGGGCGGCAGCAAGGAGCGGGGAGCTGGATTTCATTGTCCATTTGGGGACAAATGACCTGCCTAGGGACACGGCATGGATAGGAAGAGTACAGGAGGAGTTCAGGGAGTTGGAAGGGGCCTTAGGCAGGTAGCAAGCTCTGTAACCTTCTCTCGGAGGTGCTGCCTGTCCATTGTAAGGGGGAGGCTAGGAATCTCTGCACCAGGGACTTTAACACATGGTTAAAGAACTGGCACAGAGAGAAGGGTTTCAGCTTTATTCGGGAATGGGGACCCACCTGTAGGGATGTGGGCCTGTACAAGGGCGGTGGCCTGCATCCATCCAGGGAGGGGGCCATTGTCCTTAGTGATTAGTTTAAAGTTTCCTTGGCAAGCATTTAAACTAGCCAATGGGGGTGGCGGAAGCAAGCAGGGAGAATCAAATTGCTCACCACCACAGGTTAATGTAGTTGGAAGGGTGGACCCTAAGGTTGGGAAATAACCAATGGCAACAAAACTGGGAAAAGGTAGAATGGTGGAGAAAAGGTGAAGAGGGATTAAAGGCAGGTGGGGTACTGAGGGAAGGCATGAGGATAAAAGGGGGAATGATGGACAGGAAGTAGCAAAATATGGAAGGCCATGTGTTCGAATGCTTGTAGCCTGAGAAATAAAATCCTGTACCTAATGGCATTGATAGCAGAGGCTGACCTGGACAATATCGGGTACCAGGTCAATATGCCACTGCTAAAACAGCACTTCAAGAACCACGCTGTGTAAAGCATGGAAACATTTAGAACGACAGGGGTATAACAACAGTAGTGAATTACCACTACCCCCTGTCACTCAATGCTGAAACCTGGTAGGGATCAAGTTGCCATTGGTGTGGTGCCTGGTTGAGCCTCTCCTGTGGAGGAGTGGCTAAGGCACCAGCACACAGCAGGGTTGGAGACCTGGGACCACAGTTCAGTTCCCCACAGGTCTCCTGGTGATGCAACTTTTTTTTGTTGGAAAATGGAATTTTCCCCCTCCCAAGTTTCTCCCCATCCCCGACGTCCATACCACCTTGGAGTTGATTATTTTAAGTGTGGGGGTGGGGGTGGGGGGCAAAGCTCCCCATGTCAGGAGCCGCAGAGGGCAAAAAACAGAAAATTCCATTAGATTCAGTGGTGTACGTTTTTATTGTAGGGTCAGTGTTTTGACTGACATTATGTCAGAGCACGGCACTTTGCTTGCAGCATTTATTGCCATGCTGTTATTGTTTTTGGCATTTTGACCCCATGCCACATTGTCACTATTACCAAGATGTGGTATAATGGGAACCATGACTGGAATGTAGCAATACTAGGTTATGCTCTCTTCAGGAAAGACAGGAAGAGTAAAAGGGAAGAGGGGTAGCTCTTTACCTCAGGAAGGGTATAAAAGCAATTGAAGTACAGTGATTGAAAGGGAGGGACCCTGTGGGTCACCTAGAGATGGGCAATGGCACTCGATTCACATGGGCATGATATACAGGCCTCCAGCACAAGGGGTAGAGTTGGACAAGGTTCTAGTTGAAGCCATCCATAATATGGTGACTAAAGGGGAAGTACTGCTGGTAGGTGACCTAAATCTGCCAGATGTTGATTGGAGCATCCCAGCCACAGCTTCAGCCAGGAACAAGGACGTACTGGACTCCCTGCAAGGGGTTTGCCTCAGGCAGCTAGTGCTAGAGCCCACCTGTGAGGGTGCAATTTTGGACCTGATACACACCAAAGAGGACAGAATTACAGATGTCATGGTGTGTGGGCAGCTGGGGTCCAGTGATCATCACACGTTGTGGTTCAATATGAGTACAGTGGCAGAGTCAAGCCACATGAAAGGGCAGGTCCTGGACTTCAGGAGGGTAGACTTTACAAAGTTGGGGTTATGTCTCAGGAAAGCCTTAGCTAGGAGGGAGGATTGTGAGGGAACTGAGGAACAGTGGGACCTTCTAAAAGGATCCATAGTGGGGGCAATAAATATTTGCATTTAGCAAATAAATAAAGGCAAGAGAAAGGTAAAACCACCATGGTTCTCATAGGAAGTGGCCAGAAAGGTAAGAACAAAAAGGTTGGCTTTCAAGAAGTACAAGGAAACACAGAAGGAGGAGGGGAGAGTAGTGTACCTGGACAAGCAGAGGGAGGCATGGAGGGCAGTCAGGAGCACAATGGCACAAACAGAATTAAAAATAGCCCAGGCAGTAAAGAAAGGGGACAAGACTTTTTATGGATATGTTAGTGAAAGGAGAAAGACAAGGGTGGGGTTGTAAGGCTTAAGGGAGAAGATGGGGAGTATGTGAAAGGGTACTTGGAAAATGCAACAGTCTTGAACAAATATTTTTGTTTAGTATTTTACAGAAGAGGGGGAAGGTGAGGGACCACAATTAAGTATCAGGAGTAATAAGGGAAGGGAGGCAGACATCAGTCCGTTTACAGAGGAGAGAGTCCTAAGGGAAATCACAAAGCTGAAATTGAACAAGGCAATGGGACCAGACAAGATACATCATAGTCTATTAAAGGAGCTTAGGGAGATGTTGGCAGCACCACTGGCAGCCCTGTGTACTAAATCGCTGGAAACGTGAGTGTTTCCAGAGGACTGGAGGAGAGCAGATGTAGTCCCTCTATACAAAGGTAGGATCAGGAAGGAGTATGGAAACTATAAACCAGCCAGCCTGATCTTGGTGGTGGGGAAAATAATGGTAACACTACTAAAAGAAAGGACTGTGGAACATCTTGAATCCAGCAGAGCACAGGATCCAAGGCAGCATGGATTAACAATGGGAAGGTCGTGTCGAACAACTCTGACAGATTTCTTTGACTAGATGACCAGGGAAGTGGATCAAGGGGGAGTGGGGGATGTGGCCTACCTGGATTTCAGCAAGGCCTTCAACACCATTCCACATAATAGGCTTGTTAATAAGCTAGGCAGCCTGGGAATGGGTCCCAAGGTGGTAAACTGAGTTAGAAATTGGTTGAGGGATAGAACACAGAGGGTGGCGGTAAATGGAGCTCAATCTGAGGAAAGGAGAGTGACTAGCAGGGTGCCACAGGGATCAGTTCTGGAGCCAGTCCTATTCAATGTCTTCAAAAGTGACATTGAAGAGGGGTTGGAAGGAAAGGTATGCCTCTTTGCAAATGACACTAAGATCTGCAACAGGGTAGACACTCTGGGAGTGGTGGAAAAAATGAGGAGGGAGCTAGGGAAACTAGAGGAATGGTCAAGAGTGTGGAAGCTTAGATTCAATGCAAAGAAATGCAAAATCATGCATTTGGAGCACGGGAACCCACAGGAGGCTAACATGATGGGTGGGTGCTAATGACCAACAAACAGGAAAGAGATCTAGGGGTAATCATATCAGATGACCTAAAGGTGGCCAAACAATGTGCCAATTCTGTGGGGAGAGCCAGTGGGATACTGGGGTGAATAGGGAGAGGTATCACCAGCAGAAGAAAGGAGGTGGCGATGCCTCTGTACATATCATTAGTGAGGCCTCATCTGGATTACTGTGTCCCATTCTGGAGGCTGCATCTGCATAAGGACATTGACAGGGTAGAAGTAGTTCAGAGAAAGGCAACAAAAATGGTGCAGGGCCTGCACCAAAAGTGATATGAGGAGAGACTGGAAGACCTCAATATGTATACCCTGGAGGAGAGGAGAGAAAGGGGAGACCTTCAAATATCTTTAGGGCATAAATAAGGTACAGGAGGATAGCATCTTTTAGAAAAAGAGATGTTCTAGAACAAGGAGTCATGACATGAGGTTGGATAGGGTAGACTAAGGGGTAACGTGAGGAAGTATTTCTTCACCTAAAGGGTGGTGGATGCATGGAACAGACTCCCAGTGGAGGTGGTGTGGGCAAATTCAGTAGGGGAATTAAAAAATGCATGGGATAGGCATAGGGGAATCTTAGCGAAAGGAAAGTTAACAAAGCTGGAGAGCAAGCAGGGTCTGTGGTTTTTGCAGCAGGTAGGGAAAATGGGCAGATATGGTGGACCTAGTGGTCCTTACCTGCTGTGAATTTTTATGTTTCTCCCCAGTTTTCAATGACCCACCATCTTCTTTCTTCTAACTGTGGGGGATAGTTGAGCAACTTCCTTTGTATCAGACAGCAATGTTACTCCATGAATGTACAACAGGGGGTGCTTAAGAGCATGTTAATCTGTGCCCTACCTTGGAACCAAGGACTTCATTTCTGAAACAAACTCAACCGCCCCCCACCCACCCACTATGACCACCAGTCTTAGGGTTGTTAAAACTGGAGTCCAGATACAAAATATGTTATAGTTTTTTTTTTAAATGTTCTAAGAAATGGGACTGATGCCAGTCTCTATGACTGGGTTAACATACAGCAGGCAAGCGCTACATTTCAAATGTCAAACATTTATTGGATATGTCCCCTCCATGGAAACATGTACTGTACATCACCCCATTTGGTCTGACAAAGTATTGTTCGGAGAAAGTTACTTTACTTGTATTTGGTTTTATATATCTCCCAACTGAATCTCTAAAGGTTGGGAAGATATCCTCTTCATGTAAATTCTGTCATTTCCTCTCAACAAGAAACTTGCATCATATACTGTAAGTGCTATATACTAGTCACTGGTATTGTTCTGCAAGGAAACCTAAGTGTTACTATAAAACATACTGTACCTGATAAATAATAACTTAAAGCAATTGTTCTATTGTATTTTTGTTTTTTGTCTACATTTCTGACATCTCAAATTGTAGTCATAATATACTGCAAAGTAAACCATGGCATTTGCTCCTTCCTGTTGCCAGTCACTCACTGAATTTGATACTAAACTTACCACCTACCCAGCTTCAGTAGCGTGACCTTTATTTAGTCAGCTAAGTAATGGAGCATTGGCGGTACAATATAGATTGAAAGCATGG
Organism: Neoceratodus forsteri; assembly: GCA_016271365.2. NCBI lineage: Eukaryota > Metazoa > Chordata > Ceratodontiformes > Ceratodontidae > Neoceratodus > Neoceratodus forsteri. Next base: position 1,644,182,356 of record CM028130.1, read on the forward strand.
AAGATGGATTGGAGTATTTATAGAACACAGATTTTTGACCGTTAATTTTCTCTGTCCCCAATACATGGACCACCACTCAGTCAAGGCAACACAGAGCTTAATCTTGTTAGCAAAGGAGACTTTTGAGGGAGGTTCCACCCCAGATGTGCAACAGAGACAAGGTCCTCTTTAATGGAAGGTGCCTTACTGCCTTAGCAAAGTATGGGGAATTTCCCATAAAGAGAGAGAGAGGTCACTGGTAGAGGAAGGGAGGATGGTGGAGCAGGTAAAATGGGTATCTGAGAATTCTGGACCATGCTCATTAAATAGTACCTAGAGTTGGGTAGAGTGAAAGACCCACTGCCCCACTGAACCATGGACATTGCACTTTTGATTCCCATTTTCAGTGGGCAGCTATGTATTTGTAGGATTGGCTGTGCACCATAAACCAAATGCTTGGAATATGGATTTGAGTACTTATGCAACGTAGATTTTCATCCATTTTCCCTCTGTCCCCAAGAAAGGGACTACCACCATTTTGAGGTAAAAGGGTGAAAACAAAAAGCTAGAGAGGACATGAAAACAGTTTTCAGAATATTTAAGGGACTAGACAGGCATACAGAGCTGGTGAGTACAGGCAGAACTAAACGGCATTCCTTCCAAACTGAAGAGGTGGGGGCAGAATAAGAGGATTAAAAAGAAAGCATTACTTTACATAGAGGATGGTAAACATGGGCTAGCCAAACTAGTGAGGTTGTGGAATCTAACATTGTTCAGAATTTCAAAGCTGGACTAGAAATATTTCTGAGTGAAAATGACATTTTGGGTTATGCAGCATGAGTAGGGGTAACATTCCAGCTGTTAAGCTTGGATGTATGTTCATAATCAGATGGGTATAGTCAGTGCCATGTAGCAGGACAGGCAGTCAAGACAGACTCTAAGGGTTCAATCCACAAAGATTGCCTGGATTTGTGACTTCTTTGGCACATATCTGGGGGAGGATGTTATTCCCCTACTAGTTGCTGTGCCTGTCACAACATCCACAGCCCCTGGCCTCCCTGTCCTATGCAAGATAAACAGCATGGAGGGACCATGGCCATACTGGGGGGGCAGAACCTGACTGGGTGGTGGGCATCCAATCAGATGCCAAGCCCAGCAAAAGAGTAGAATGACTGCTTCATGCAGAGCAGGAGATTATGGGATACAGTAGTCCTCCAAGGACTGCCATATTCATAAAGATATATTCTTTTAAGAATAAAAGAATTAAAAATTGACACAGATTACCCCGGCCCTCTTTGTCAGCTCAGATGGCTGGGGGAACCCCATTGCCAGGGCACACCGGGTTCTGGTATAGTCTGAGGAGCATGGAGATGGACTTCTGTGCTGGGCTTGTCAGTGTCACTGCTGATGCCTGGGTTGCGGATTGTGGCTGACCCAGCTGCATAAGTAGACATGTACACAGATCAGAATTGGGCGCAGAGGGGGTATGCATGTTAATTTGTGGTTTCTGAGCAGTGCCCTGCATGTGCAGATGGGGCACTCCATGGACACATACACCCCTCTGTGCCTGCAGAAGGCAAAAAAATTCATTTTGTGTATTGGACCCTATGTCCCTTCCAACATTGCAATACTTTGTTAATAGGGGCCCCATCCAGAAAGATTACCCAGGTACGTGCCAAAGGCATGTATCCAGGTACGTATTCTGCACAACTGTGGATTGCCATGCAAGTGATGGCATTCACAACCCCCAGCATCCCTGCTTCACATGCAGACAGCAGCACACAGAGGCAGGGAGCATGTCAGGGTGGAGCAGGGCCATACATCAAGCATAAATTTGGAAGCCTGGCCTTGAATATATCCCCTGCACTGGCTGGGACAATGGATTGTGGGATTCCTCCAAGGACTGCCATATCTTATTCAGAAAATTACAAATTTAAAGAGCTAGTGGAATCAGAAATAGCAGACAAGAAAATGTTACAAGTTTTAAGAAGTAGACAATTGTAACTTTTATTTCTGAAGAATTTTTCTTTTTCGTTTGCTCATTAGAAAGTTTTCTATGTCACAGCATTATGCTGGGTGTGTGGAATAGCATTGTGCCTGGTAGCTGATGTGTCTAGTTCTGTTCCTCTCAGTACATCATCAGCACTGTGACCTCACTGACTGTGACATCACAGATTACTGACCTGGCAGCTACTGAGTGGCTCTTTCTGAGCAGCTGTGCTGTCACAGTCAGTGAGGTCTCAATGCTGATGATGTAATGGGAGAAACAGAGCTAGATATGTCAGTTACCAGCAGAGTGCAGTTTTATACACATGACACCCACCAACATCAGGTAAAAAGTCTTCTAGTTAAGCAAAGAGAAAAGAATAAGTACCTTGGATTGAAAGGTATTATTAGTTTTAGGCAGTACACTAGCTATTTAGCCCTTAAGCCCTGCAGCCCTCTATGTAAGCTCAGAAGGCTTGGGGCAAGTAGTAATAGGATCAGTTGGACATTAGAAGTGTTTGAAGAGCATGGTGTGACACTTCATTAAAGGGCTTGCAAACACTACTGTTGCCCCCTAGGTTATGTAATGCTGCTGCTCTCTGCATATGGTCCCCAGTGTCAGAAATACAGTACATCAAATATCCTGTGGATGTGCATCCCTGCACCCATGCCCACCCTATATTCTGGCTAGCAAGTGGACGGAGTGGAATCTGGTGTGAAGTAGGAATGCAAACAGGACTATATATGCCACATAGTGTTCCGTATGTGTGAAGGGTTCCTCTGAGGCTATGCAAGCTGCTCCACATCTGTGTAGGGCAGATGTTTGTTTTGTGTATCAGGCCCTGTGTTACTATGTCACTCACAGCACAGAGACTGCAGTCACATCCAAAAGCAAAAGACATAAACATACTGCACATTAGCAAAACAGACTGGCTATTAAACAGCCCCGTACATCTCAGGGAAAAGATACAATAAAAACACATTATACTGAGGCACATGCAAACACATTTATTTATTTTAGTTATGTATTTTGGTTAGGAGGGCACACTGAGCAGGACAACTTGTTTCCAGTTGCATTCTGAGGGGAAAGGAATTTGATGTAGTGCATTAAATAGTATTGTTCAAGCACCAAAGTGGAGGATACTGTGTGGAACCTTTCACAAGGGAAATAAAAATGTTAAAGGACCTGTAAATAAGCTGAATTTGGTTAAAATGACTTACTGTATAGCCGGCCTGCTGGCACTGAGGGTTGAGGCACTGACGCCACACCTTGTGTCGCAGTGGTGACCTGTGTTCGGGAATGTGCACAGGCCGCCATGGGTTGGCAGGGGAGGAGATGGATCGAGTGTCCAACAGACTGCTTTCCATGTCTGAGGAGGGGGGAGATCAGCAACATGTGCACATGTGACCCCTAGCGGAGGCTAGGGCTCGGCGACATGGAGCCACAACAATGTGGGGCAGGACAGTGGCAGACGCTTGACGTGGGTGTGCACGGGAGCGTGCGCAACCTCGTCATAGGCATCATTGCACGCCACTTGCTCACAAGGGGGCAGAAGACAGAAACAAAAAGCAGTGTGGTGGATGAAGGAGGATGCCTCGCAGGCCCCACTCCTGGCTAGCCAAGGTGCTGGCCACACTGGATTCAGTCTCTGGCAGGGGTTGGGTAACCCCAATGACCCTGCCATGGGGGCCAAGCCCTGTGGGTAAGTGCCAGTGCTGGCTGGTGGCTGCTGGGGGAAGGGGCTTGGGGTGCCATCCAATTGGAATACCGCACTGAGGAGAGAAAATATTAGGTAAAAAAAAAAAAAAATTACTTACTGCGTAGCTGTATTGTACCCCTCTGAGCTGTTTCACAAGAAGAGTTCATCAAAATGTAGTACATCTATTGTGTATTACTGATTTAAAAAATTGCGTTTCCCATGTTCATGCTGTATTCATTTTTCAGCCTGAGCTGTTCTGTTCCCACGAGACGAAGCAAGCTGATGACGTCACTGCAGTGGGATGTCCGTGGCATCGCTCATGTTGTGTCAGTAGTACCAAGCAGTTCTCATAGTTATTGCATTCAATAAATGCTATTGAAAAGCAAATTATGTGTGTATTTGTATTTTTTGGGACATCCCTTACACTCTCCATAAATGTTAGCCGCGTTTGGGAGCGCATAATGTAATCTGTGCCGCAAATTGTGTCATGATGTAAAATGAAATCCTTCATTGTACTGTATAGTGTTGTTCACTGCAGAGCAACGCAATCATGCACATTATATGTATTTTTGCTCTTATGTGTGGTTTAGCACGATGTTATGAACTGTGGTGTCATTAAGGTATAGGGTGAAAGCTGTCACTGAGTAAATTAAGATATGCACTGCTAGGTGATAGTAATATATACTATATGTAGGGTTCTTGTTGATAGCTGCTGCATTGATAGCACTGCAAGATTGTTTTTACAGTCCAAACTTCTGTCAGAAACGATAACAGTCACACAGTATTATTATAAGGTTTGGAGAGATAATACTGATATTTCATGGCATACATTTTCCCATGATGCCACTGTGCTCACATTAGTGTGTGATGTGTTTTATTCTACATTATACAATGGCATGAAAAAATCCTGCACTCTGATTGGTCAGTGTTGGACTGGCCCCGTGATGTTATCCCAGTACAACATCACGGATCTAATCCCAACGCAAATGTGACCGAATGACAAAAAAAAAAATCACTGCCGGCTGCCCATTTGATGCCACCACCCAGACCCTTTCAAACAGCAGCACACACCAGCATGATTTTACTCTACCTTCAGCACTATAATGATTCTCCCCGCCTTCAGCAGCTCACACCATCAAATCACACTTTTCAACCTCCTGCATGTATCCAAACCAGCTAAACCCAAACCACAGGCTTACACAAAAATAGCAGCTTCACATTACGACGCCTTTTACCGCAGTGCACGATCAGCTGGCAGTTTCCCTCAAAAGCCGCATACAGTAGTGGTTTTGTATGAAAGCCGTTCGTAAACAGAAATAGTTTTTTTTTCACAATTTCTTTCCTAGCATCCGAAAGGTAAAATGCACCTCTCCTCTTCATTGTAAGGCAGCCTCCTTGCATTCTCCAATCTCGCCACGTAAGCCATCACGTCTTTTACACAACACCAACCAGCAACAAAAAAAATGGGAAAAAAAGCAAAACTGATCTTTCTCTCTACAAATTATTCTTCACACAAACTGTCTGCACTCAGAGAAAGATTTAACACTGCCAGCACTTACACACGGGAAAACAGCAGCTGAGAGAGACTGCGAGCGGGATATGGAGTGTAGGGGAAGTGACAAATAACAGGAGATGAGCAGTGAATACCAGACTCTACATCCGGAGAATTACCCACACGAACCGCCAGGCAAACAGACGGGGGGGGGGGAGGTTCAGGGCAACAGAGAGCAACCTCACAGTTGCACAAAATCACAGACTGCCACCTACTGGCTGGAGTGGGCACTATTTTTTCTACACCCAGAAAAATAATTAAAAAAGAAGCACAAAATGTATTTTAAAACTTATTTAGTCTTTTTTTTCTTCATCGAGCCATTGCATAATAGCAATAATGTACTACGGGGTATGTGTTGTGCTGGGATAACGTCACTTCTGGGGTGATTAGTTGCACTCAGCCTGCGGCCTCATGCCTAATCACCCAAGGCGAGACGTTATCCCAGCACAACACACACTCTGTCATGCATTATTGCTTAATTTACCTTTTTAGTAATTATTGGTTGTAGTCTATCAATAAAGTATTGCCTATGATGTACCCTTAATATGTCTTCAGTGTTTTTTTTAATTGTTTTTATTTTATGGCTCTGTCATGATGATGTAACCTTTGACCCTGTCATGTCTTTTGGTGGGAAAATCAGTTTCAGTGTCACTCTTCATCTGCTCCTATTGTCTAACAGCACATTGCCTGACAGGATTTGAAGTCTGGTTGTTTCTATCCAGTTGAGCTTCTGTGTCTTCATATTTAGCTATAATCTTATACAGCTATTTGTTATTTCTTTAGTTTTTTTTTATTTGAAATTTTTTTTTAAATATTAGGCTTTATATTTATTTGATCATTACAGTCACATTATAACAGAATGTCATACTGTATTGTGTACCGCTGCAAAAACGAAAGCTGCAACAGCTGTGGCATTCACTTCTTTCGTTTTCCAAATGATAAAGTTATTCAGAAAGCCTGGATTCATTTTTGCCACTGCAAAGAATTTCGACCATCTCAGTATAGCCGCATCTGTTCCATGCATTTTGAATGGTTGTGTTATGAGAGGGGATCTGAAGAAATTGGCACTGTTAGGAGGGACAAATGCACAACCAAAGCTCAAAGCTGGTAGCGTGCCTTCGATATTCATGCACTCAAGCTGTACGGCAGTGCCCCTAGGAAAAAGGAAAGGAGTGATGTGGCTAAACATAACAGAATACAGGTACTTTTGATATATATCATGATGTACTGTAATACAGATGTTTTTATAGCGTGTAGTAAAGCATTGTTCTCTATACAGAATTCCATTCCTTTCAAAATGCTGTTGCACCACATTTTAAAGGTCACAGAATGTGATTGTACTCTTCTGTGGTACAACAGAAGTCTGGAACCACTAGAGAATCACAAGTCAGCTTCATTCTGAAAGTCAAAGCACGGTGGAGGCTATAACTGGGTTAATGGCGGGCAGGGTGGGGCAGTCAATTCTGAAGTGCACAAGGAGGGGCAGGAGGAAACCACACATTGTTGTGCATGTAGGTACTGATGACCTGGTGCTGGAGATGGTAGAGGTGATAAGGGAGAGGTTCAAGGAACTGGGAAGGGTGTGTGAGGAGCTGGGACAATTGGTGGCCTCCCCAGAGGTGCTCCCAGTGCCGTGCATGAGCACAATGAGAAAAGAGAGGAATAGAGAATTTAACTTATGGCTGGGGGAGTGGTGTCAATCCAGGGTGTATGGGTTAGTGGGGGGGATGGGGCCAATGACCCCAAGGCACACCCTGATGCCTGTTGGTGTGTGGAGGGTGGAGGTGGGGTGATAGAGTTGGTAACTCTGACATCGAATTTCCAAACTTTTGTCACTGTAATGACAACCCTAACTGATGGATTAATGGAGTTTTCTTTTGCAATGAATTTCCCTTCTTTTTGAGAAAATATAATGTTATTCATATGTGGTTGTTGGAACGCAGGGCCCATCATGTATACATTTTCTAATTGTGAGTTTCATGTGGGAGTGCAGAGACCTCAGGTCCCTGTGCTCCCATCTATACATAAGTGTAGAGATATTTTAATAATCTCGCATGTCCTTGTGGAAGGGCTGGGCCCACAGAGCCCTGCGCTTCAACTACAGCATAATGTTGAGCCCTGTACTCCAATTATTGTATCATAGGATCCATATGTGGGAGCACAGGACCCTCTGGGCCCTGCACTCCCATCTATCCATAAGTATAGATACATAGCGCAGGCCTAGAGCCATTCCAGGTAACCCTTGTGCTGCAAATATGTCAATATCTCAGTAACTATAGGAACTTCAGAAAAAATTCCACTGCAGTTGTAATCATGACCTGGCAACCCCCATGTGCACTTAGCACTAAGCTGCGCTTAGTGAAAAATCCATGTCTCAAACCGTTTTTGAGATATAGCCACTGAAAGGTGACGTGGATGCCACAATGTTACCCTATGAGAAACTTCAAAATTTTGGAATGTTTCAACTATCTGGCCATTGCATGTTTTTTCACCAAACTAGCAAAAGGCACATCTGTCGGGCAAGCCCTTGCTGCCCTGCAAGTTTCTGCCCAAAAGTTCTAACCGTTATGTTTCTATGAGGTGGCAAAGAAACTGTTTTTATGGGGGATATAGTTTCGCAAATTTGCAAAATATTCACAAAACATTTTGTGAAATTCCATGGAGCTTTTGCAAAGTTCTGTGGGTAAAATGGTGGAAAAAAAGTGAAAAACCTTATTTCCAGACATTCTTTTAGAAAACTAATGTCAGGAGCATGTTCCTCTGGCCCTGGTTAGGTAAAAATAAATCTTGGTGTTTACCAAGGGGAAGTATTTTTGAATTACAGTGTTTTTTTTGCCACTGCTAACTGAAAACAAGATGGCAGCAGGAAAGTGAAAAACCCATTTGCGGCAGTAAAAAGGGTCTTTCTCTAAAGTTTTCGTGCTGCACATATATTTTTCCCATAGGCTATAATGGGAAAATTAGAAGTTTAATAACTTTTGAGTGGATTAATATTTTTTCACCAAACCTGCAAAAGGCATTAGAGTGACCCAGCCCCCATACATCCTGAACATTCTAGACCATAATCTCAAATTGTTCAGCCTGTAGAGACGCGAAAAGAATTTGTCAGAAAGTGAGGCTTTTTCACACTATTTGACACACCGCTGCTCCGCAAACACACATCTGACTGGAACAAAACTTACCAGATCCAGAGATCTTTGGTACCTGACTGTGCATGTGAAATTACAGGCAAATTGGATTAACGGTTGCAAAGTTATTAAAGTGCAACATTTGAGGTTTAGCATTAAACTGCCTACTCAACCCTATTTATTTATTTATTTAGTTTTTGTAGACCAGATAAGTGCATTAGACAAATTCTGCCTATTTTCAGGCATGACCCGGGGGGATACAGATGAAAGCCAACTGACCTTGAACCAGATTAAACTGTTGGTGGTATTTTTAGTGAATGAGGGAAATTTGGCCAGGACACTGGGGAAACTTCCCCTACTCTGCATTCTGCCAAGATGGCTGACCCTGGAGGAGCTGTGGAGAACATGGAAGTGTTGGAGGCAGGGGAGATGGTCTCCTCCCCTGTCTCTGAGCTGCAAGAGACTGAGAAACACAGAAACCTAGAATTTGATGGCAGATAAGAACTGTTTGGCCCACCCAGTCTGCCCATTTCCCTACCTAATGGATAAGCTACAGATCCTAGTTAACTAACAGCCTACTCCTTCCTACCCCAACCCCCTAGAATTGCCTTATGACTGTCCCATGCATTCTTGAATTCAACCACTGTTTTTGACTCCACAACCTCCTCCAGAAGACTGTTCCATGCATCCACAACCCTCTCTGTGAAAAAACACTTCCTTACATTACCTATTAGCAGCCCCCCATCTTCAAATGGTGCCTTCTTGTTCTTGCACACCTCTTTTTCTGAAAGATGCTACCCTCTTGGACTTTGTTAATTCCCTTGAGGTACTTGAAAGTTTCTATCATGTCACCTCTCTCCCTCCTTTCCCCATGGCTATACTTATTAAGCTCCTTAAGTTTCTCTTCATATGTTTTCTGGTGCAGACTATGCACCATTTTAGTTGCCCTCCTCTGGACTGCCTCCATCCTGTTTATGTCTTTGCGTAGATTGGGTCTCCAGAATTGCATGCAGTACTCCAGATGGGGTCTCACCAGCTGTCTATACAGAGGGATAAGAACTTCCTGTTTTCTACTGGCGATGCCTCTACCAATGCATCCCAGTAGCCTGCCAGCCCTCCTTACTGTCCTCTCCCAATGCTTGCCCACCTTTAGGCCATTTGATATGACTAACCCCAGGTCCCTTTTGATTTTTGTTGTTGTTAGTATCTCACCCTCCATTGTGTACTCTTCCCCTGGTTTTTGTTTCCCAGGTGCATTACCTTGCACTTCTTAGCATTGAATCTAAGCTGCCATACATCTGACCATTCCTCCAACCTTGCCAAGTCCCTTCTCATGCTTTCCACCCCACCTTGTGTATCAACTCTGTTGCAGATCTTTGTGTTGTCTGCAAAGAGACATGCTTTTCCTTCCAGTCCCTCTGCAATGTTGCTTATAAAGACATTGAAGTGGACCAGTCCTAGTACTGAACCCTGCATTACACCACTAGTAACCCCCTTTCTTCAGAGTGGACTCCATTTACTATTATCCTCTGTGTCCTGTTCTCCAGCCAATTTTTTACCCAGGCTACCATCTTGGGACCCACTCCCAGGCTGGCTAACTTGTATATTAATCTTTTATGTGGGACTGTGTCAAATACCTTGCTAAAGTCTAGGTAGGCCATGTCCACAACCCCTCCCGGACCTACTACTTTGGTCACCCAGTCAAAGAAATCTATTAGATTCGTCTGACATGACTTTCCTGCTGTGAATCCATGCTGCCTTGAGTCCTGTGCTCCTCTCGCCTCTAGGTACTCAACAATTCTTTCCTTCAGAAGTGATTCCATCAGTTTGCCTATCACTGAGGTTAAACTAACAGGTCTGGAGTTTTCTGCTTCTGCCCTGCTCCCACTTTTGTGAAGTGGAATAACATCTGCCCTCCTCCAGTCCTCAGGTACCACCCCATCCTCCCATGATTTGTTAAAGAGGGTAGTCAGTGGTGTCACTAGTTCTACAAGAAGATTGAGAAAGAACAAGGAACTGAAAATGGGCAGGTAGCACAGAATAAAGAAATCCAGATGTCTTCAGCTATAATTCCAGGAAATAATGTGCAAGGTATGCCTGTAGAGTAGACTATATAAAGGAAAAAGAAAAAGTTGTGCAAACATCTAGAACTGTTGCTGAATCTCATGCAAATATACTAGGAGAAGAAAATGAGACAATTGAAATGCTTCTAGCATTGGAAGAACAACGTTATTTAGAAAAAAGGAGAGAACTTTTGGCTCGTAAACAGATTGACACTGTGTCAGAAAATGTTACAAACAATGACTCACCACAGCTGAAAGGGAGTGCTTTGATCTTTGATGCAGTCAAAAATGGAGTGGCACCACTACAAACTTCCTCAAAGCAAATGTCAAGCAAAGGAGCAGTACCACGCAAGGAAAATGCATATGTCACTGGTGGGGGAAAGTCTAGAATGGCAGAAACAGCTGACAAACAGACTGGCCTAAGACGTACCCCATCGAATAGGTCTGGAGAACTGAGTGAGGTGTGGTCCGTGGATAATGCTCTATGAGTGGCAGGCTGGGAAAAGGATCCAGATGCAGGGACTTGGTGGTCAGGGCCAACTCTTATCCAACTTCAAAACATGGGAGACATGGCAAACAAAAATGAAAATACAAGGGAACCAGATCTTTCTTTACCTCCAGAATTACAGATGACTCAAAACCCAATTCTGAATCTTCCTTGTGATGGCTCTAATGAGAAAGGGCGCTTCTGAAAAGGTAACAGCTACACACAACTTAAAATCCCAGGGCCCTGGGTCTCATGCACAATGAGCAATACAGTCTTTTGCACCCAGTATTTCTTCTAATGCTAAAACATATGCCTCTTGCTTTTCTGTCCCCACTCAGCAGGCAAAGAGGCACAATGCAGTATGGCTACTGTATGTTGGGGGAACGGAAGAAATGCCAGACTGCATTTTTGTGAGACGAACTTTGCTTAAAGACTCAATTAAGTTTTTTACTTATGAAATACATGCTTTAATTCACGTGTCTCATGAACCAAATTTTGACATTAGTTTTAAAATGTTGAATGGGTTGGAATGATTTTGTATTATCTTTTTTTTTTACCTTCCTCCTTACATGCTCCACTTCAGCCTCTCCTTCAGGCTCGCCAGTGCTTGCTCTGGTCCCACATAGCAGCCAGCCCCCAGGGTAACCCGGAGTTATCCTTCTCCAGATGAATTCCCTTCCTCTGAGGGGGAATGCGCCAGCCCAGGGCTAGCCAGCACTACACTTGGCCCTGGGGTGCTGCTGGGATGGAGGACTCAGCAGGACATGAATGACACCAGAGAGATGGGAAGCCATCATCCGGCTGAAAGTGGGGCAGTATTCCTGCTTTTCTGGTGCATTCCCCGATGTGTGTCTGCTGTTCTCCTGGTCTCCACCGAGGCCACCACAGCACGACGTCAACCCACTACCCACCCCAGAAGAGGACATCAGTCCTATGGATGCTCTATTCTCTCCTTCCCCTGCCAGCTCCCGGCATCCCAAGTCCATTCCCGAAGGAAAGATTTTGGACAAAGTTTCATAAATTAAAAAATACTCCATTGTTGGCCCCCTGTAGCACTATCCCCCTTACTAAGCCTGCACAGAAAAGCATTACAATTCTATTTAGAAATGAGGAGGTGAGTTTAAATGACATAACTGTGTGGCTAAAACAGAGATGTACAGTTTTAAGTGACCCAGAGGCAGTCTTTGATACAGAGAATATATGGATTGAGGGATGGAAGGTGAGGGTTTTGCTTAAAATCACAGAAACTGGGATACAGCATTTGCCAAATAGCTTTATGTTAGGAAGGGACAGAGGGGTGCTTTTTTACCCAGGGCAGCCAAAAGCTTGTTACAAATGCAGTTCAATCAGTCATCTGAGCAGCATTTGTGATAAAGTAAAATGCATAGTATGTGGAGAAGTAGGCCATTCTGGGAATCAACGTGTAGAACAGGGTTTCTCAAACAATGAGGTCAGCCTCCCAGGGGAGGCCCCAACCTGTTCCAGGGGAGGCTCCAGTAAGCCTTAACGTGTACTATATTTAAATGTCAAGTTTGGGATGCTTTATGTGAAAAGATGGGGCAAACTGAAAGTGAATAATGGCATGTGAATTTATGTACAAAATGGGTTACCAGGAAAGTGGCACTCAACAAACATTTGTTTCCTGGTGTGACAGCTGGGAAAGCTGAATAGAGGAAATACAATTCTTGGAAACTGTGCAAAACAAAATGCAAAATAATACAAATGAATAGGAACAAGGTAACAATTCACCCATTATACTGGCTGCAGAAAAGCACAAATACAAAGGTTAAGTGGAGAGCTACTAGAAGCAAAAGCAGGACAAAGCAAAATGTTCCCTGAGAAGGTGTTTCAGAACAAGGTAAAACTGACAAAGAAAACAATCTGACTCATGGAGGTATTGCAACAAGAGGTAAATAGGGTCTAAAACTCAGAAGTGTGGAGAGAGTAGGCTGACATAGGAAGGGGGGTTTATACAGACGGACAATAATAAGTTCAATAAAATTAGAATAAACTCAACTACTCAAAGGAATTTCACTGTGTTCCATGTATACTGTGCAAAGTATGATAGTTGTTCCGACTATGGGGAGGCCCAACATTTTTTATATTGGGGAGAGGCTCAAGATCTTTTCCAAGGCTTGGGGGAGGCTCACAATGGCAAAGTGTGAGAACTACTGGTGTAGAAGAACCAAAATGTGTTTTATGTGAGGAATCTGGCCATACTTTTCAAAAGTGTACATGGGCTGCTCATAATTCCCCAAATTTAGCAGACAGGGAAGAACACAGACTGATTATTACCTTGGCACAAAGAACAAAAATAACTGAAAAACAATGGGTTTCAGCAAGACTGGGACCTTCATCTCAGTCCTTGGATCCACAACCCCAGATTTCAGTGCAGACCTCAGCTATATCTGGGGAAGAGGTAGAGACTCCTGTAGGAACAGACCCCCTCCCGGGTGGTCCCGGACTCAGGCCCCCTCCCCCCTACAGAAGAAGGAATTTCTAATGTAGGGATTTCAGTACCTGCCCCCCCAAGATGTGACTATGGGCAGAATGAGTCCCCCCCAAAGAAGCTGTCACCCCTAAAACCAGAACCACAAGGGGAAGTAGGAAAAAGGGGTCACCCTTATCTAAGGTTTCCAAAATAGAAAACATTCCCTTAGGGAATAAATATGAATTACTACACGATCATTCAGAAAACACAGGCTCTGATTCCTCATCTGTAGTATCATCCCATCCAGAACAAACTACAGATACAAAACTACCCGTAGACAGTATGGGGCCCCAAAAAAGAAAAGCAAAAGCAAAGGTGAAACATAAAGAAAGTATATCTAGAAGGGGAAAACCTAGGTGAGGGGAATCGTGAAATGTGGGATACACTGTCTACTGCTGTGTAAATGGCTCCTTCCCTTTCAGATTATACTGTGAATGTAAACAGCGTAAAGAGACAAGCAAAAAGAGATACAGTGTTCTCCTTTCTATCTTGTTTAACAATGGGGGTAATATTGTTGCAAAATGTGAGATTTCACTCCTTGATTGAAGTAAGGCAAGCACAGAAAGCTTGGTTTCTTGGCCCATCTTTCTGGTCCTTTGGGCAGGAGACTTGCTCTGGGTTAGGTATCCTGTTTAGTATACCTGACATAGAAGTAATTCAGGTGCTGGATTGATTTCCAGGTTGATTATTACTAATGGATGTTAGAATTTATAATGTGGCATACTGATTTTTAAACATACAGTATATGCACCACAAACAAAATCCCTCAGAACAGATCTACTGAAGATTGCACAACCATACTTGCATACTTCCCAATATGTTATTTTTGGGGGGAGATTTTAATTGTGGATTATCCACAAAAGATAGATCAAAATACACAAAAAAGTCAAAATTATTTTGTGGTTCAAGTTTTTTAACTACAGTCTTGAAAACAGCCAAGCTTCAGGATGCATACTTAACAGTAGAAAAAACACATGCACCTACATTTCATAAGGAACCTTTAGCCACTCGCATAGATTTCTTTTCTGTATCGCAGCATTTAATGATCTCTAAATCTGAAGTAGAAATAGCAGAATTTTCTGACCATAATCTATTAAGCATTATCTTAGGAACAGTCTATAACCAGGTAAATGGTCCAGGTACATGGAAACTAAGCACATCAATATTACAAAATGTAGATTTAGTAGAACAAATCAAGCACTTTCTGATGGCTAGGAAATCAGTTTTGTTTTATATGATGATTTACAAATGTGGTGGTCTGACACAAAAAAAAGAATTACAAATCCTGTTAAAACAGTTTAGTAGACAAAATAATAATACACAATATATAGAATACTTGAGGAAAAGACAACATTTACAAAAACTCTTTAACGTTATCATACATCACAGGCCAATATTTTACTAAACAAATTAGTAAGGTAAAAGCAGATCTTACAGAATATCATTTACAAAAATCAAAATTATTAAAGCAACTACAACAATTTGGCACCACAGGATCCTTTGATATTGTTTGTCCTTATGAAAGCCATAAAAAAAGAATAGCAAACAAGGTTTTTGAGGTCCTGATAGATGAACATCAAAATGAATGTACAGATAATATAGGAATTCAGAATTGTATAGCTAATTATACCACAAAATTATATGGTCCTATCACATCTAATATAGAATGGGCCTCTAGCTGTTTATCCAAAATGAAGGTCCTGGACATCTCTCAATCAATAAAAGACTTAGACTGATATCCCAGCTCCAAAGACTGGGAGTGGCACCAAACGCCCTAAATTGGTTCAATGATTACCTATCACAAAGGAGTCAGTGAGTCAAAATCAAGCAGACATTATCCAGCTCCAGAGAGGTACTCCTAGAAGTTCCTCAGGGATCAATCCTTGGTCCCTTGCTTTTCAGCCTCTTTGTTAATGAACTGCCCATGGCCTGTGACACCAATCTCATCTTGTATGCGGACAATGCTGTGCTGCAGTGTAGTGGCACCTCCCAGGCAGTATTACAAACAGAGCTACAGACCTCCTATAACAAACTCGAGGACTGGTTCTGTAGGAAAAGACTGCTACTGAACTACAAGAAAACCAAGGCCATGCTCCATTCCAGCCATTACAATAAACGCAGGCTCCCCCCCTCATTATTACCAATAACACTGGTGAGCAGATTGAGCAGGTACACTCATTTAAGTACCTTGGGGTCACCATTGATGACTCTCTCATGTATACGAACCATATTGACTCCCTTGTCAGATCAGTAAATACAAAGATTGGAGTCCTCTACAGACATAAGAAATCCCTCACTCTGGAAGCACTCTGAATCTCAGTCTCCAGCTCAATACTCCCCACAATAGACTATGGGCTTGTGGTCTATGGAGCTGCAACTGACACTGCACTCAACAGGGTCCAAATTGCATTAAATAAGGCATGCCGCCTGACCTTGTGCGTAGACCATTACACTCACACTTGCACCCTATATGAGAGCACTAACTGGCTAAAACTAAAAGACAGGCTCAAATACCAAACCTGTCTACTGGGTAAAAAGGCACTCCTCGGAAAAACACCACCCTGCATAGAAAACCTGCTCGAGGCCTCTCTCTCATTCCATATCTCCAAAGGGAAAAAGAATGGAGCACTGTCCATCCCATTCTGGCGAACCTTACTTGGGCAGCATACTTTCTCCTACCGAGCCGCCCTCTGGCTAAATGAACTCCCTCAGAAACTACAAAAACACAGCCTACCACAGTTCAAAATAGGCCTCAAATAGCACCTACAGGCTAGGTCACAATGCACATGTTCCTCAGGCCAAACCTGAAAGACTAATCAACTCCCAATGTTAAAACCCAGCACTGACACTGAGAAAATTTGCCCTCAACCTTGCCATGCCAGGAACATTAGTAAGCTACTAGTCCTCCCTTTCAGGCTCTGCATATAGCACCCAACCCCCCCTCCCGCCTTTTCAAACATAGTCTATCAATAGACCCCTCGAGGTTTCTAGGGCTGATTCACCCCTAGAGTCTTCCAAGACATAACAAAATTTTCTCTTACATTAGATTTGTTTCCCACTACTTGCAAATAAATCTCATACTACTCTTTAATCTGCCTAATGTGCTGAACCCAGAAATAACTGTATTTGTTCTGAAATCTGTAACTACTGTATTTGTGCTAAATCCAGTAACAACTGTATTTGTTCTGAAATCTGTAAACTACTGTGCTGGTGTTTTGTATTATTTGTCCACCCCGACGTGAACCCTTTGTAACTGAATTTGTTCTGAAATCTGTAACTACTGTACTGGTGTTTGTCCACCCTGACATGGAACCTTTGTAAAAGAGCTCACACTCAAAGGTCTTCCGAAAACTCATAAATAAATAAAATTAATTAATTAATTAATTAAACACAAGGGATATACAACGGAAGGAAGTGGAAGAGGTAATTAACACCTTAAGATCGGGAGTAACACCAGGCTTAGGTGGCCTTCCAAATGAAATATATAAGATATTAGGTACAGAACTAGGACACGAATTGGCTGCAGTATTTGATTACATACTTAAAAGTGATACCTTACCATTAGAAATGAATATGGGAGGTCTGATTTACATATACAAAAAAGGGGAAAAAACATTTACAAAACTGGAGGTCTATCAGCCTTTTAAACACTGACTTCAAAATTTTGGCCAAAATTATAGCAATTAGGTTATTAAAAATTGCACAGCAAGTGATTTCTAAACCACAGTTTTGCACCATACTGGGAAGAAGTATATCAGACCATATAATTATGTTGAAGGAACTAGTAGAAAGAGGGAATAATGATATGCTTAATGGATATTTGGTCTCTTTAGACCAAAAACAAGCTTCTGACTCTGTCAGTCATGACTTTTTATGCCTTACATTGAAACAATATCAAGTACCTGATAGAACTAGTTCTTGGATTAAAAAACTGTATTATACTGCTACAATAGTCCCCATTACAAATTAATGGAGAGAGCCCATGATAAGGATAGAAAGAGGAGTACGGCAGGGATGTCCACTCAGCCCTATCCACTATGTATTCTTCCTAGATCCCCTGCTCAGATACATAAATGATTCTCAGAGGATAGTTTCAATACACACAACATTAAATACTACCCCCCACAAAGTTATGGCATATGCTGATGATATGAGTTTAGTATTGGCTGATGTACAATCAGTTCAGGAAGCAGTGCATCAGTGCATGACTTTTGGGACTATATCAGGAGCTGCCTTGAACCTGGCAAAGTGTGTAGGAAGGCAATTAGGGAACAGTGGCCAAAAAGAAACTATATGAACATATCAACATATGAGCGTGCCAGCAGAAACAGACCACCCGGTCTATCTAAGTCTGCTCGAGTGTGCAGCTAGCACCCCTAGTTTGCAGCTGTCCCACCCCCTCTCATTTGTCATCCCACTGCCACCCCCACCCTCACTCTCCCCTGTTCCCTGTCTCATCCCCTTTTGAAACTGTTCATAGATTTACATGATACCACCCATTCTGTTAGGGCGTTCCATTTTGCTACCACCTTCTCTGTGAAATAGAGTCTCCTCATTTCCTTCCTAAATCTTCCCTCCTCTATTCAGTATACGGTGCTGCTGACGCCACTGCACTCAACAAAATTCACCTAACCCTGAATAAAGTGTGCAGATTGATTACTGGTGCCCCCAGGCTCACACACACCTGTCAGCTATATGTCGATGCTAACCTGCTTACCCTGGATGAACGGCTCCGATACCAGACCTGTCTCCTCACAAAAAAAACCCTACTTGGGCTCTCCCCTCCTGGGGTAACGGCATCCATCCACCAGAGCCCTCCCACCATTGCAACACGGTCTTCCTACAAGACCACTCTAAAGATCCCCAGAACAAGAACCAGCCATGGCCAGAGGTCCTTCAGCTATAGAGCCCCAACCTGGTTTAACTCTCTCCCTGCCACCATCACCAATGCCATCACCATCTCCACATTCAAAACCGCACTTCGGAACCACATCTTCAGCACTGTAACTGCTCCTGTCTCTGAACATAGCCTCCACCTCCTTTTCTTTTGACAATGCCCCCCGGGCAGCTCTCCACCCAACCAACCATCCCCTCCACCACTTCCCTGTACACCATGCCTAGGTTTAACCTGGCCAGTGCCAGCTGTTTCAATGTTTATCTACCAGAATGCTCACTTGATACCGACTTGTTTAATACCTGTTATCGATTACATGTACCCTGTACCTGTACCCAATTGTATCTGTCTGTACCCAACTGTATCTGTCTGACCACAATGTGACGTGGCACCTCTGGTGAATGCCTATTGATTTTTGGCAAATCTTTGCTATGTAACCGAAACACAATGTATGTCTTTATGTGACGAAGTACCTTTGTAAACGAGCCTCTGGCTCAAAGGTTGTAAACTGATTCTTAAATAAATAAAAATAAATAAAATTCTTAGCGCATGCCCCCTGGTGACCCTCCCCCTCCTTAACTTAAAGACCCCATCTTTCCCATTCTTGTTGATTCCCCTCAGATACTTGAATGCCTCTATCATGTCCCCCCTGTCCCTTCTATCCTCCAGGGTGTATATATTCAGGTCTCTCAGCCTGCTGTCATAGTCTGTCCCTTCCATTCCACATATCATCTTTGTTGCCCTCCTCTGCACCCCCTCCAGTAACTGGATGGCATGCTTTAGGTATGGCCTCCAAAACTGCACACAATACTCTAAGTGTGGCCTTACCAGTGACCTGTAGAGGGGCAAGATCACCTTTCTTCACCTGGATGAAAAAAATATCGTTATGCACCCCAGCATTTTGTTCACTTTTGCAGCTGCTCTCCTGCACTGGGCAGTGTTGTCCATGGTCTCTGTTATTATTACCCCAGGTCCTTCTCTTCCTCAGTGGTCTCCAGCTTAACCCCTCTCAGCCAGTATTGTCTCCTTGGGTTCTTCACCCCAAAGTGCATAACCTTACACTTCTTTGCATTGAGCCCCAGATGCCACCTCTCTGACCACTCCTCTAGCTTGCTTAGGTTCCCCTGCAGCTGCTTCCATCCCTCCTCTCCATTCACCACTGCTCTGATTTTGGTGTCATCAGTGAACAGACTTATCTTGTTCACCACCCCATGTGCAATGTCTGATATGAAGAGTCTGAACAATACTGGCTCCAACACAGAGCCCTGTGGCAACCCACTTGTCACCAGCCTTGGAGTTGAGAGCTCCCCT
The DNA here is from genome assembly GCA_016271365.2 of Neoceratodus forsteri. Taxonomy (NCBI): domain Eukaryota; kingdom Metazoa; phylum Chordata; order Ceratodontiformes; family Ceratodontidae; genus Neoceratodus; species Neoceratodus forsteri. Next base: position 1,644,201,947 of record CM028130.1, read on the forward strand.
CTCACCACCACCTATTGCAGCCTCCCACTCAGTCAGCTTGTAATCCAGTTCATCATTTTTGCCCCTACCCCTACACCAGTTAGCTTCCCCCCAAGCTACCCATGAGGCACAGAATCGAAGGCCTTGCTGAAGTCCCTTATCCAGCTCACCTGTCACTCAGTCGTAATATTGTATCAGGCTGGTTTGACAAGACTTCCCTGAAACAAACCTATGCTGCCTCGCATCCTAGAGGCCATTGTCCTCCAGGTAAGACACCAGTCTTTCCTTTGATCACAAACATAAGAATAAGCCAGTATCCAGTGACAATGTTAGGAATAATTTTTGGAGATGGACCACTGGATATTCAAAATTGGGGCCCTAAGATGGAAATTGCACAAAAGAAAGTAAATCAATGGAATAAAGAATAACTGGGGAAAAAAGAGGGTATATATGATTAAAACATATTTGATTCCAGTGTTTCTTTTTTTAAGTTACATATTTCCCCCACCTAAAGTTTTAGAAACAAGACTGCTAAGCATATTTTTCCAGGCACTGTGGGGCAGCCACCTTAATCA